>CM059783.1:23378161-23713161 GCA_030435695.1 Brachymystax lenok tsinlingensis | reverse complement strand
AAGTCAGTTGAACTGAATATGTACAGTACTCGTTCACCTGAGGACTGATATCCAACCACTACCCCTAACCAGAGAGATGCAGTGTGTGTTGGTGTGAAGGCTGGGCCATGTACAGAGCACTACTTCATGAGGACATCTGATGTTGACAGCAGTATCAGTAGTGTGAAAGCTGATGCTGTACAGTAATGAAACTGGGAGATCAGACACTGCTTTGGTACTGGGGGAGAAATTACAGACTGCCTGCTGCTGGTAACCCCCCCCGCTGGAGCCACATAATACTGCAACTCTCCTCCTCTTCAACATCCTCTCCTTACCCTCGTTCTGATTCTCCACCATTACGAGTAGACCCAGTGAGGGGCTGACTGTCAGAACAGAGAGAGGCAGTCACAATAGACCCAGTGAGGGGCTGACTGTCAGAACAGAGAGAGGCAGTCACAATAGACCCAGTGAGGGGCTGACTGTCAGAACAGAGAGAGGCAGTCACAATAGACCCAGTGAGGGGCTGACTGTCAGGACAGAGAGAGGCAGTCACAATAGACCCAGTGAGGGGCTGACTGTCAGAACAGAGAGAGGCAGTCACAATAGACCCAGTGAGGGGCTGACTGTCAGGACAGAGAGAGGCAGTCACAATAGACCCAGTGAGGGGCTGACTGTCAGGACAGAGAGAGGCAGTCACAATAGACCCAGTGAGGGGCTGACTGTCAGGACAGGGAGACAGTCAGGAGAATGAGACAGTTCTGAGAGACAGAGAGAGCTGGTAGTGCTAGCTAACCTGTTTTACACAGTACAGCTGTAGCTATTCCTGTTCTGAGAGACCAGAGAGAGCTGGTAGTGCTAGCTAACCTGTTTTACACAGTATAGCTGTCACCCAGTAGTAAAAGGGCCTGTTGAAAAGCTAGAAGTGCATCCCGGTCTCCTTCACAGTCTCACTTTGTTCCCACAGATCTGAGTACATCTGCTGAAAGATGTAGATAAACCTTTTTGGTTATCCGGACAGAAAGGAAGGAGGTTTTATAGCAGCTTCAGAGCCACAGAGAACCACAAACACCCCTCCTGTTGGTCTCTGGACCGTAGGCCCTAGGGTCGCCGTCCACCCTCTCTAACACGGTAATAAGACTACACATGAGGAGGAGCAGATCCCTGCTAGTCTCAATGTCCCAGACATCCTCCTGATTCACTTACAACCCAGTCTAATACAGCTATTACAGCCCAGCCATTCTTATCACCACAGAATATCCTCAGGCTAAAAAGGAAGAGATAGAGACAGTTCATCATAAGGCCAGTTTCTCCAGGATCAGTCCATCTGTCTGAACGTTAGATAGTGTCAGAGGAACATCATCTGTTTCAGATAGTTAATAGATTACCTGTTTCTAAACATGATCCTCTACTAGAGGCCTCTGTCTTCACAGGGTCAGCAGCAGTGTTGACAAAGTGTAAAGGGACATATTACAACAGTCAATTATATTACCAAACTAGGGATGACCCAAATTAATTGACTGGTTGTTGTTCGGTCGTTAGGCTGTTGGTCGACCGAGGTAGCCTAGTGGTTAGAGTGTTGGACTTGTAACCGGAAGGTTGCAAAGTCGAATCCCAGAGCTGACAAGGTAAAAATCTGCCGTTCTGCCCCTGAACAAGGCAGTTAACCCACTGTTCCTAGGACGTCATTGAAAATAAGAATTTGTTCTTAACTGACTTGCCTAGTTAAATAGAGGTAAAATAAATTAAAATATATACAGTGAAGGAAAAAAGTATTTGATCCCCTGATGATTTTGTACGTTTGCCCACTGACAAAGAAATGATCAGTCTATAATTTTAATGGTAGGTTTATTTGAACAGTGAGAGACAGAATAACACATGTGAAAAACAGAAAAACACATGTGAATTTTTTTTAATTGATGTGCATTTTAATGAGGGAAATAAGTATTTGACCCCCTCTCAATCAGAAAGATTTCTGGCTCCCAGGTGTCTTTTATACAGGTAACGAGCTGAGATTAGGAGCACACTCTTAAAGGGAGTGCTCCTAATCTCAGTTTGTTACCTGTATAAAAGACACCTGTCCACAGAAGCAATCAATCAGATTCCAAACTCTCCACCATGGCCAAGACCAAAGAGCTCTCCAAGGATGTCAGGGACAAGATTGTAGACCTACACAAGGCTGGAATGGGCTACAAGACCATCACCAAGCAGCTTGGTGAGAAGGTGACAACAGTTGGTGCGATTATTCGCAAATGGAAAACACAAAAGAACTGTCAAAGTTGTTATTCTGTCTCTCACTGTTCAAATAAACCTACCATTAAAATTATAGACTGATCATTTCTTTGTCAGTGGGCAAACGAACAAAATAAGCAGGGGATCAAATACTTTTTTCCCCTCACTGTGTGTGTGTGTATATACACACACACACACACACACACACACACACACACACACACACACACACACACACACACACAGCTCAAAAAAATAAAGGGAACACTTAAACAACACAATGTAACTCCAAGTCAATCACACTTCTGTGAAATCAAACTGTCCACTTAGGAAGCAACACTGATTGACAATAAATTTCACATGCTGTTGTGCAAATGGAATAGACAACAGGTGGAAATTATAGGCAATTAGCAAGACACCCCCAATAAAGGAGTGGTTCTGAAGTTGGTGATCACAGACCCATTCTAAGTTCCTATGCTTCCTGGCTGATGTTTTGGTCACTTTTGAATGCTGGCGGTGCTTTCACTCTAGTGGTAGCATGAGACGGAGTCTACAACCCACACAAGTGGCTCAGGTAGTGCAGCTCATCCAGGATGGCACATCAATGCAAGCTGTGGCAAGAAGGTTTGCCGTGTCTGTCAGCGTAGTGTCCAGAGCATGGAGGCGCTACCAGGAGACAGGCCAGTACATCAGGAGACGTGGAGGAGGCCGTAGGAGGGCAACAACCCAGCAGCAGGACCACTACCTCCGCCTTTGTGCAAGGAGGAGCACTGCCAGAGCCCTGCAAAATGACCTCCAGCAGGCCACAAATGTGCATGTGTCTGCTCAAACGGTCAGAAACAGACTCCATGAGGGTGGTATGAGGGCCCAACGTCCACAGGTGGGGGTTGTGCTTACAGCCCAACACCGTGCAGGACGCTTTGGCATTTGCCAGAGAACACCAAGATTGGCAATCGCCACTGGCGCCCTGTGCTCTTCACAGATGAAAGCAGGTTCACACTGAGCACGTGACAGACGTGACAGAGCCTGGAGACGCCGTGGAGAACGTTCTGCTGCCTGCAACATCCTCCAGCATGACCGGTTTGGCGGTGGGTCAGTCATGGTGTGGGGTGGCATTTCTTTGGGGGCCGCACAGCCCTCCATGTGCTCGCCAGAGGTAGCCTGACTGCCATTAGGTACCGAGATGAGATCCTCAGACCCCTTGTGAGACCATATGCTGGTGCGGTTGGCCCTGGGTTCCTCCTAATGCAAGACAATGCTAGACCTCATGTGGCTGGAGTGTGTCAGCAGTTCCTGCAAGAGGAAGGCATTGATGCTAAGGACTGGCCCGCCCGTTCCCCAGACCTGAATCCAATTGAGCACATCTGGGACATCATGTCTCGCTCCATCCACCAACGCCACGATGCACCACAGACTGTCCAGGAGTTGGCGGATGCTTTAGTCCAGGTCTGGGAGGAGATCCCTCAGGAGACCATCCACCACCTCATCAGGAGCATGCCCAGGCGTTGTAGGGAGGTCATTCAGGCACGTGGAGGCCACACACACTACGGAGCCTCATTTTGACTTGTTTTAAGGACATTACATCAAAGTTGGATCAGCCTGTAGTGTGGTTTTCCACTTTAATTTTGAGTGTGACTCCAAATCCAGACCTCCATGGGTTGATAAATTTGATTTCCGTTGCTAATTTTTGTGTGATTTTGTTGTCAGCACATTCAACTATGTAAAGAAAAAAGTATTTAATAAGATTATTTCATTCATTCAGATCTATGATGTGTTATTTTAGTGTTCCCTATTTTTTTTGAGCAGTGTGTGTGTATATATATATATATATATATATATATATGTATATGTATATGTATATATATATATATACACACACTTGATTGTACCTTTATTTAACTAGGCAAGTCAGTTAAGAACAAATTCTTATTTTTATATGTATAAAAATAAACACATGCGCCCATGTCAGTGAACTAATCCATTGCGGAGGCTTGATCTGATAATGTGATCGGAGGCTCCATATGCAGGGTGTGACACAATTGTGGAGCCTCCAGAGGCATGCAGAGGCCAAGCTCTGTGCCACGCGCCTCCCAAACGTTGTAACAACGTGGCGGGCTCTGTATATCTCCACATTGACGGTAGTTGGGGGCGGTACGTCCTGTATAAACACAAACTCACTTCCTTGACAACAGCTCTGCACTGCTCTGTGAAGCTCAAGAAGTATGAATGTCCTGACTGGTGCTGAGGCCACATCACCATAAATGCTGCATGGACAATACAGATGTCTGATGTACCATGCACCGCTCTCCTACCAATTTGTGCACATTCATTGTTTCATAACTTCATTGTGTGAATTGTTAGCGTTTGATTGTTAGTTTAAATCGCTTCCCCATGACATATAGTGCATCACCAGCAGTACATTTACCCTTAATTCACATCATTTCTATCTACTGCCTCCTGAGTGGTGCAGAGGTCTAAGTCACTACAGATCCGGGTTCGATCCCGGGCTGTGTTGCAGCCGGACGCGACCAGAAGACTCATGAGGCGACGCACAATGGGCCCAGTGTCGTCCGGTTTAGGGGAGGGTTTGGCCGGCCGGGATGTTCTTGTCTCATCGCGCTCTAGCGTTTCCTTGTGGCGGGCCGGTGCGCTAGCACGCTGACACGGTCGCCAGTTTTACCGTGTTTCCTCGGACACATTGGTGGAGTGGAAGCAGTGTGGCTTGGCAGGGTCGGAAGCAGTGTGGCTTGGCAGGGTCGGAAGCAGTGTGGCTTGGCAGGGTCGGAAGCAGTGTGGCTTGGCAGGGAAGGAAGCAGTGTGGCTTGGCAGGGAAGGAAGCAGTGTGGCTTGGCAGGGAAGGAAGCAGTGTGGCTTGGCAGGGAAGGAAGCAGTGTGGCTTGGCAGGGAAGGAAGCAGTGTGGCTTGGCAGGGTCGTGTTTCAGGGGACGCGTGGCTCTCGACCTTCACCTCTCCCCAGTCCGTACGTCAGTTGCAGCGTTGAGACAAGACTAACTACCAACTGGATATCAAATTTGGGGAGAAAAAAGGGGTGAAAATAAATAAAACAATTCTAATCTACAATGTTTGTTGCTTTGGTTATGGTAATTATTTTAATCCATTCAATATTATTATTCCAGTCTTCCCGTTCTCATTGTCGGAGTGGACACATTGTTTACAGAGTGCACAACCTGGTTAATTTCATTCCATTTACAAGTTGTCAATGTACTCATTGTCTTTTGTTTAGAGCGCTCCTGTCAATGTTGAGTAAGGACACACACAAATAGAAGTAGGCCTATAGGCTACCTGAAACATATATTTCAAGCCCTCTCCCTTTCAATAACCACTCAGCATGATGAAAGTGAAAAATGTCATGCTCTGATCCAGTGGAAATGTCATAAAATAGGCCTACCGGATTACTTCTTATCAGTGCTTGACTTGGACTGAAATAGGTTCCGGTACTCATTTTGGGTACTGGTACTGTTTATATTTAGGTGCTTGAGCTCCACAATACCTGTGAGTTAATATTCTATAAGAGTAATAACAGCAGTAGAACATGTGAGGTGCCGGTACTCAGCTCTGGTGAGCTCCTGTCCAAGTCAAGCACTGCTTCTTATGCGCAAATAGCCTACAGCTGTGTCTGTCCTGAGCTCACTGCTGGGGAAACTGAGGGCCCAGAATATTTTATACAATGCTGCAAGTTCGCTAGTGCAAGCTTCAGGGCTGGACCCAACATAATAGTTTATACAATGTTTCAAGTTCATTGCAGACAGGCCATGTGTAGCCAATGTGATTTATAGGATATTTTCTACCTGCAGGCTGCAATGTTTTTATTTGTTGGCTTTATGTAGGCTATTTTTACATAGTTGGCAATATAATTTACTTTTTAGGTTTTTCTCATTTTAATTTAGATAGAAGGTTGATTAACCACATGACACTGACTGAGATATTAAGACAATGTGCATATGAAAACCATAACAGGCACGCAGATCGGTAGAAATGATAAGATAAATTGGCATTCAACGTGAGAAAGGGTGTCAACTCCTCATGTATCCAATTACTGGCAACTTCAGGAGAGTAATGGCAGAATCTGAGAAAGCCAGCAGAAGAGGAAGGAGTTCGGTCAGGTTAAGTGTTTTTTTCTTTCTTGTTATCTAGATCTCTGGCGCCCTCTTGAGGCATCAAACCGTAAGCTTAAAGCATCAGACAAGCTCAATGCCTATAGTTGATTTATTAAAACACATAGGGTGTCTCTATATATGGAAAAATACCCGTTTAACAATTTCAAAACAATCGATTGGTCAAAAGAACAGACTACTTTTAGTCGACAAATCTTTATTTTTAGTAGGGGACAGCCATATACCAAACACATCATGCGTGCTGCACTTGAGCTTCAGGTTGAAATGCGTGGAGCTGGAAGTGGGCTATTCCTGTCTGACAGGAGTCTGTTGAGCAGATGTGAGAAGTGTTGCCTCCATCCTTCCCTCCTGTCAGCTGTGCGTTCCCCCGCCAAAATAAACATTTAAACCGTTATGACGGTTATTTTATTTTCTTCTTCCATAATCGTTGGTTATATGGTAATTGTGCCAGGGGCCAGAGAAGGGTGAGTCAAGGGGGAAGGTGAGGGAGTTTACTGTAGTGGCCAGGAAGTAAGAGGACAACAGGAAGAGGGGAGGGGAGGAGGAGAGGTAGAGTGTCCTTGTGTGTCAGCCGAGTGAATCTATCAGACAGACAGCGAGAGAGAGAGAAAGCGAGAGAGAAAGCGCGAGAGAGAGACAGCGCGAGAGAGAGACAGCGCGAGAGAGAGACAGCGCGAGAGAGAGACAGCGCGAGAGAGAGACAGCGCGAGAGAGAGAGAGAGAGAGAGAGCTCGAGCGAGGTCAGTGTAGAGCCAGACTCTGTATAACAACTGACTGTCTGGGGAATTGACCTCTCACAAGCCCCACAGGCTCCTTGTCTACAATACACACCATCATCTATCACTGGGGAGAACACGAGATCAGACACAAGGTCACACAAGGTCACTGGGCCTGGACCAGTAGACTGGTATTCCCTCAGACTGAAAGGAAGTCAAAATATATATATTCAATGAATATTGTTACATAATGTCAATCAATTACGTGGTTGAAAACAGTGGATTGATGTGTACGGGACAGAAGTACCTGAGCAGGGCTTGAATACTGTACAGGATTAATCCTTCTTAAATAGGGCAAACAAATGAATGGCCCAGTTCAAACTGTGTGTACAGTAAGCATGGGTGCTTCCCTTGTTGTTTCCAGGCTAAACGTGTTTCCATGAACACAACACATAATATAGACCAGATATCATCTTCCTCCTAATGAGAATGAGATTAGCTTCATTATCCATGAGCGAGGACACACACCTCTGAGTAGTAGCCATCCCTCCTGTCTGTTCTCTGCTGCTGGGCGGCTTGCTCTGGGCACACTGTTTACGGTAATGTACTCACTCACAGGTGAGAGAGATGCAAGCAGAAACAGAGGGAGACACAGAGAGAGAGCGAGATAGAGAGCGAGATAGAGAGACACAGATTGCATCTGGATGCCCACTGCGGGTGGCTGTGTGTGTGTGTGTGTGTGTGTGTGTGTGTGTGTGTGTGTGTGTGTGTGTGTGTGTGTGTGTGTGTGTGTGTGTGTGTGTGTGTGTGTGTGTGTGTGTTAGTTGTAGGGAATGGATGGCCGATAAAGGCTCTTTCCTCTGGGATGTCTTGCCTGCCGCAGACTGCAGAGAGACAAGGAAACCCACCAAGACGTTGTGCTCCTTCTGCAGAGTGGAGCCGCCATCACCGTGAGAAGCCAGCCAAGCAGTCTAATACATGGATACATCCAAAACAACCTACTTCCTCACCAAGAGAGAGCAGAGCTGAGCAGCCAACCAGCCAGCCACATTCCCATAACGTCTGATACACACATACCAGGAATATGTGAAATATGTAAATACTGCTGACACATCTAAACACACTACTGTACCTCTCTCCCCCTGTGAGGCCCCCAGGCAGCCAGTCATCTAAACACACTACCGTACCTCTCTCCCCCTGTGAGGCCCCCAGGCAGCCAGTCATCTAAACACACTACTGCACCTCTCTCCCCTGTGAGGCCCCCAGGCAGCCAGTCATCTAAACACACTACCGTACCTCTCTCCCCCTGTGAGGCCCCCAGGCAGCCAGTCATCTAAACACACTACCGTACCTCTCTCCCCCTGTGAGGCCCCCAGGCAGCCAGTCATCTAAACACACTACCGTACCTCTCTCCCCCTGTGAGGCCCCCAGGCAGCCAGTCATCTAAACACACTACCGTACCCCTCTCCCCCTGTGAGGCCCCCAGGCAGCCAGTCATCTAAACACACCACTGCACTCTCTCCCCTGTGAGGCCCCAGGCAGCCAGTCATCTAAACAAACCACTGCACTCTCTCCCCTGTGAGGCCCCCAGGCAGCCAGTCATCTAAACACACTACACTGCCTCTCCCCTGTGAGGCCCCCAAGCAGCCAGTCATCTAAACACACTACTGCACTCTCTCCCCCTGTGAGGCCCCCAGGCAGCCAGTCATCTAAACACACTACCGTACCTCTCCCCTGTGAGGCCCCCAAGCAGCCAGTCATCTAAACACACCACTGCACTCTCTCTCCCTGTGAGGCCCCCAGGCAGCCAGTCATCTAAACACACTACTGCCTCTCTCCCCTGTGAGGCCCCCAGGCAGCCAGTCATCTAAACACACTACCGTACCTCTCCCCCTGTGAAGCCCCCAGGCAGCCAGTCATCTAAACACACTACCGTACCTCTCTCCCCCTGTGAGGCCCCCAGGCAGCCAGTCATCTAAACACACTACCGTACCTCTCTCCCCCTGTGAGGCCCCCGGGGCAGCCAGTAAAGTATCAACCATAACATCTGATTCCGTCTACTCCAAACTCAGATACATCTAAACGCACTGCTCCTTCTGCATCTCTCTCCCACTACCAGTTATTTTCCTCTCCACCCTGAGGCCCCTGAGCAGAACAGAGTCAACCGTCTGATACTGTACAGCTACAGGAACTAGGGCCATGTTGAATAGTGAAAATATAGATACATCCAAACCAACAGCTCCCTTAACTCTCTCCAGATACCCTGAGACCCCCAGAGAAGAGCAGTCAGCCTAGTCTCTGACTGAACTGAGACCCCCAGAGCAGAGCAGCCAGCCTAGTCTCTGACTGAACTGAGACCCCCAGAGCAGAGCAGCCAGCCTAGTCTCTGACTGAACTGAGACCCCCAGAGCAGAGCAGCCAGCCTAGTCTCTGACTGAACTGAGACCCCAGAGCAGAGCAGCCAGCCTAGTCTCTGACTGAACTGAGACCCCTAGAGCAGCCAGCCTAGTCTGACTGAACTGAGACCCCCAGAGCAGCCAGCCTAGTCTGACTGAACTGAGACCCCCAGAGCAGAGCAGCCAGCCTAGTCTCTGACTGAACGGAGACCTCTAGATCAGAGCAGCTTTGTCTCTGACTGAATCATGAGTAACATCTCATACTGGATGCTCAAAAAGCCATGATAGTGTAATTAAAGACTCATCCAAACAAACTATTCCTCCCCTCTTCCTTCACTATTGTTTCCCCTCGTCCCTCCACCTCTCCCCCTCCCTCCCTCTACATGACTCACAGCCCCAGCAGCACAAAGCCAGCCAGGGTATTAGGCCTAGTATCCTACCCTCAGATCTGCCCAGATCCCTCGTCAGCATGCGTGGACACACACAGCATAAATCCACAACTAACCCTTTATCCTCTTAGACCTGTGTCTGTCTCACCAACCCTCCCTCCTTTCCATCGCTCTTCCTCTGCCCCTCTTTCTCCCTCTCTCTCTCTGATCAGCAGATAGCCACATAACTCCAGATGGCCAGGTCAGGATATGATATGCCTCTCTTAGTAAGAGACGTCTAGTACGAGGTATGTCACTGCACTGCATGGTCAGCCATTACAGAGGGTTTCATCAGCCCTGTTACTAGTCATCACATAACATATAGCCTAGACCTGTTACTAGTTATTACATATAGCCTAGCCTAGACCTGTTACTAGTCATCACATAACATATAGCCTAGCATAGACCTGTTACTAGTTATTACATTACATATAGCCTAGCATAGACCTGTTACTAGTTATTACATTACATATAGCCTAGCATAGACCTGTTACTAGTTATTACATTACATATAGCCTAGCATAGACCTGTTGCTAGTTATTACATAACATATAGCCTAGCCTAGACCTGTTACTAGTTATTACATTACATATAGCCTAGCATAGACCTGTTGCTAGTAATTACATTACATATAGCCTAGCATAGACCTGTTACTAGTTATTACATTACATATAGCCTAGCATAGACCTGTTGCTAGTTATGACATTACATATAGCCTAGCCTAGACCTGTTGCTAGTTATGACATTGCATATAGCCTAGCCTAGACCTGTTGCTAGTTATTACATAACATATAGCCTAGACCTGTTGCTAATTACATTGCATATAGCCTATCCTAGACCTGTTGCTAGTCATTACATAACATATAGCCTAGCCTAGCCCTGTTGCTAGATATTATATAACATATAGCCTAGCCTAGACCTGTTGCTAGTTATTACATAACATATAGCCTAGCATAGACCTGTTACTAGTTATTACATTACATATAGCCTAGCATAGACCTGTTACTAGTTATTACATAACATATAGCCTAGCATAGACCTGTTACTAGTTATTACATTACATATAGCCTAGCCTAGACCTGTTGCTAGTTATTACATATAGCCTAGCATAGACCTGTTTCTAGTTATTACATAACATATAGCCTAGCCTAGACCTGTTGCTAGTTATTACATAACATATAGCCTAGCCTAGCCTGTTGCTAGATATTATATAACATATAGCCTAGCATAGACCTGTTACTAGTTATTACATAACATATAGCCTAGCATAGACCTGTTGCTAGTTATTACATAACATATAGCCTAGCATAGCCCTGTTACTAGTTATTACATAACATATAGCCTAGCATAGACCTGTTACTAGTTATTACATTACATATAGCCTAGCATAGACCTGTTGCTAGTTATTACATAACATATAGCCTAGCCTAGACCTGTTGCTAGTTATTACATAACATATAGCCTAGCATAGACCTGTTACTAGTTATTACATAACATATAGCCTAGCCTAGACCTGTTGCTAGTTATTACATTACATATAGCCTAGCCTAGACCTGTTGCTAGTTATTACATTACATATAGCCTAGCCTAGACCTGTTGCTAGTTATTACATATAGCCTAGCATAGACCTGTTTCTAGTTATTACATAACATATAGCCTAGCATAGACCTGTTACTAGTTATTACATAACATATAGCCTAGCCTAGCCCTGTTGCTAGATATTATATAACATATAGCCTAGCATAGACCGGTTACTAGTTATTACATATAGCCTAGCATAGACCTGTTGCTGGTTATTACATAACATATAGCCTAGCATAGGCCTGTTACTAGTTATCACATAACATATAGCCTAGCCTAGACCTGTTGCTAGTTATTACATTACATATAGCCTAGCCTAGACCTGTTACTAGTTATTACATAACATATAGCCTAGCATACCTGTTACTAGTTATTACATTACATATAGCCTAGCATAGACCTGTTGCTAGTTATTACATAACATATAGCCTAGCATAGACCTGTTACTAGTTATTACATAACATATAGCCTAGCATAGACCTGTTGCTAGTTATTACATAACATATAGCCTAGCCTAGACCTGTTACTAGTTATTACATAACATATAGCCTAGCCTAGACCTGTTGCTAGTTATTACATTACATATAGCCTAGCATAGACCTGTTACTAGTTATTACATAACATATAGCCTAGCATAGACCTGTTACTAGTTATTACATTACATATAGCCTAGCCTAGACCTGTTACTAGTTATTACATTACATATAGCCTAGCATAGACCTGTTGCTAGTCATCACATAACATATAGCCTAGCATAGACCTGTTACTAGTTATTACATTACATATAGCCTAGCATAGACCTGTTACTAGTTATTACATTACATATAGCCTAGCATAGACCTGTTACTAGTTATTACATTACATATAGCCTAGCATAGACCTGTTACTAGTTATTACATTACATATAGCCTAGCATAGACCTGTTGCTAGTCATCACATAACATATAGCCTAGCATAGACCTGTTACTAGTTATTACATAACATATAGCCTAGCATAGACCTGTTACTAGTTATTACATTACATATAGCCTAGCATAGACCTGTTACTAGTTATTACATTACATATAGCCTAGCATAGACCTGTTGCTAGTCATCACATAACATATAGCCTAGCATAGACCTGTTACTAGTTATTACATTACATATAGCCTAGCCTAGCCCTGTTACTAGTTATTTACTACTTAACATATAGCCTAGACTTGTTACTAGTTACCCCTAGCCTAGACCTACTACTACCACCCGTCACTGTATAACAACAATAGGTCCCAGTCACTTTGACCGGACTCTGCCTGTCTGTTTAGTCCTAACAAGGGAGCTGCTTGATGTTGTTGTGGTCTGTGTATTCTCCAACAGCAGATAAAAGAACAGCGTGCCACAAAAGGGTGAACACAACACGATAGCTAGGCTGGTCTATAGGCGTGCCTCTACTGTCACGCGTTGTAAAGTTGATCAAATCTTACGCTCCAGGGGCCTATAGCTGTGATTTATTACTGACCTGGAACCAGATCAAGTGTCACTGACTTAACACAAGCACACAAAAGCACACACACATCATTTAACACAAACAAAACCAGACAGTCCCATAAATACTGGCGACAACAGCATCCTGTCTGTTAACACACAAACAGCAGTCAATTCAACTGAGACTCTACATACAGAGATACTTATCAACAATCTGCTCTAGAAAGCTAAACTCACACGGGATTCAGGAGAAAATAGGAAGGGAAAACACAGAGAGACAGAGAGGAGACCAGTCTCCTGAACAGCTGTGCTGGTACCGGAGCTTGTGGTATACGGAGCCCGTTAAACCAGAAAGACGTGTTTCACGCCACTTGGCTTTTCAAGGTCGGAGCTGGCCTGCTTCCCTCTCTCCCTATTCCCCCTCCCTCGCTCTCTCTCTGGCTCTCTCACCTCCAGCCTGCCTCCCTCCCCCCTCCAGCCTGCCTGTGTCCCTCCCTCCCAGGCAAAGAATCCAGTCCAATAGGACTTCCTACCTAGTGCCTCTTTGTACTGTACACCTCTCACTCTCTCCCTCCTTCTCTCTTGTTCCCTCTCCCTCCCTCTCTCTCTCTTTCCAGCTCTCGTTTAGTCTCCCTGCCTCTTTCTTTCTACCTCAGAATAATAGCATCCTCCTTTCCTGGTCTGGCGGAAAGAGGGAAGGCAGATATATCCGATCCCCCTCTTTCTCTCTTCAATCCCTCTTTCACTTTCCTCTGAGACCACTATATCTGCGGCCCAAACGGCACAATAGTCCCTATATAGTGCAGTACTTTTGAGCAGAGATAGTACTCTACTTCCCCCCTATTCTTATCCCTTCATCTCTCCATCTTCCTCCCCATCTCTCTCTCTCTCTCTCTCTCCCTCAGGCAGGGACTAGGGAGGGACCCCACTGTGACCTCACACCTGGCTGAGGCTGGCTGGCTGAGGTAACAGCCAGGTAATGTGATGGGTGTAGGTGAGAGACATCAACATGAAAGGAGTGACTGATCAGAGTAGAACTCCAGACAGTTCTGTATTTCATATGTGGGGTTCCAGCCCTGAATGCCGATTGGCTGACATCTGTGGTATATCAGACTGTATACCACGGGGATGACAAAACATTTTATTTTGTCTGCTCTAATTATGTTGGTAACCAGTTTATAATAGCAATAAGGCACCTCGTGGATGTGTGGTATATGGCCAATATACCACGGCTAAGGTCTGTCCAGGCGCTCTGCGATGCGTCGTGCGTAAGAACAGCCCTTAGCTGTGGTATATTGGCCATATACCACACCCCCTCGTACTTCATTGCTTAAATATAGGACAGTGGTGGTTTCCATGTCAACACTCAACAGTAAATAAAAAACAAAACAAACTGCATAGCCAGCTAAAACTATAAACAAACATTTTACTAAATAAAAACACAGTAGAGATTGGAAACAGAATATGTTCTGTTGTGTAATTGGATGCCTTCTGGGGTTGGAAACAGGGCGACAGCATTGTGACAGCATGTATCAGAGACACAGACGGCATGAAAAGATGCTGCTGAAGCCCATTGAAGCCCACCCAGCCTAAACCAGCCAGGCAGTCACCCAGCCAGGCAGCTCTGTGCTGTGGATGACTCATCCTAACAACACGACAGAACCCTCAAATCTACACCAGACGGACACTTGAAACACTTTAAGCCACAAAGAGAGAGAGAGAGAGAGCACCCGAACGGTGAATGTAATTCCACCACTACTGCCAATTCATTTCCCTCTGATACTTCTGCAGTTGTCATGATAGCCTCCATGAGGAGGGCACAGTAGGAACAAAAAGAAACACTCCTAATGGGTGAGTATGGTTAGGCCCATGTCTCCAGGCAACCAGCCAACTGCTGTGTGCTGTGTGTTTTGATTTGAACACAGGCAGCCAATCTGCGTGTACGGAACACATAACCCTGGGAGCTGATTTGGCAGCGTCCGTTTCACTCTGACATGGGATTGGCCGGGGGAGGAGAACAGGCTTCCTGCTTTGTCTGTCCCCATCGGGCCACTCCCTCTGGTGTTCGGGTGAGCTCAGGACAAGCCTTCTCCTGGCAGGACGTGAGGGGTTGGAGAGAGGAGCCACTCAAACACCAAGTACTGTGACAACTCTCCTTAGGGAGAGAGAGAGACAGAGAACGATTCTCCCTCGCCTCGCTCTCTTTCTCTAAAACACTATGGAAACACACTACGGAAAAAGGAACAGCACGTCAGAAATCAACTCAATGTCATTGAAGAATCCATAGACTAACCACTTCTGGGAAAATTGGAACACACTAAACAAACACAAAGAGTTATCTGTCCAAAACAGAGATATGGGTAAACCACCTCTCCAATCTTTTTGGCCCTATAACAAAGAACAAACAGCAAAAACATATACATGATCAGATACAAATTTTAGAATCAACTATTAAAGACTGCCAGAACCCACTGGATTCTCCAATTACATTGAATGAACTACAGGACAAAATACAAACCCTCCAACCCAAAAAGGCCTGTGGTGTTGATGGTATCCTCAATAAAATTATCAAATACACACCACAAATTCCAATTGGCTATACTAAAACTCTTTAACGTCTTCCTTAGCTCTGGCATCTTCCCCAATATTTGGAACCAAGGACTGATCACCCCAATAACAACAGACTTGTACATTTCCTCAGTGAAAACAATGTACCGAGCAAATGTCAAAAATTGGCCTTTTTATCAAATTACCGTACGACAGACTACGTATTCACCCTGCACACCCTAATGGACAAACAAACAAACCAAAACAAAGGCAAATGCTTTGTTGATTTCAAAAAAGCTTGACTCAATTTGGCACGAGGGTCTGCTAGAAAAATGTATGGAAAGTGGTGTTGGGGGAAAACATACAACATAAAATTCATGAACACAAGTGTGCGGTTAAAATTGGCTAAACAAACATTTCTTTCCACAGGGCCGTGGGGTGAGACAGGGTGCAGCTTAAGTCCCACCCTCTTCAACATAGATCAACAAATTGGCGAGGGCACTAGAACAGTCAGCAGCACCCGGCCTCACCCTACTAGACTCTGAAGTCAAATGTCTACTGTTTGCTGATGATCTGGTGCTTCTGACCCCAACCAAGGAGGGCCTACAGAAGCAACACAACTAGACCCAACCAAATCAGGAGAGAAAAAAATAAATTACTTGACACATTGGAAACAACAAAAACTGAGCAAACTAGAATGCTATTTGGCCCCAAACAGAGTACACA
This sequence comes from Brachymystax lenok tsinlingensis, assembly GCA_030435695.1. NCBI lineage: Eukaryota > Metazoa > Chordata > Actinopteri > Salmoniformes > Salmonidae > Brachymystax > Brachymystax lenok. The sequence continues at coordinate 23,696,962 of CM059783.1, read as the reverse complement.
GTGGCAGAATACCTGACCACTGTGACTGACCCAAAATTAAGGAAAGCTTTGACTACGTACAGACTCCGTGAGCATTGCTATTGAGAAAGGCAGCCGTAGGCAGACCCGGCTCTCAAGAAAAGACAGGCTATGTGCACACTGCCCACAAAATGAGGTGGAAACTGAGCTGCATTTCCTAACAAATGTATGACCATATTAGAGACACATATTTCCCTCAGATTACACAGATATTGTTTTTTAAAACAAGCCCAATTTTGATAAACTCCCATATCTACTGGGTGAAATACCACAGTGTGCCATCACAGAAGCAAGATGTGACCTGTTGCCACAAGGGCAACCAGTGAAGAACAAACACCATTGTAAATACAACCCATATTTATGTTTATTTATTTTCCCTTTTGTACTTTAACCATTTGCACATAATATGACATTTGAACTGTCATTCTTTTGGAACTTTTGTGAGTGTAATGTTTACTGATATTTATTTTTATTGTTTATTATCTATTTCACTTGCTTTGGCAATGTTATCATATGTTTCCCACATCAATAAAGCCCTTAAATTGAATTGAGAGAGGAAGACAACAGAGTGAGGGAGACGAGAGCGCGAGAGAGATCTCATCATGGTTTACCTCTCACAGGGAGAGATGTGATTTGTAGCCTACTATCTACCTACCTACAGCAAGGTCATTAAATGTATATGGGCTGCATGAGGTAGTGAAGGGGAAAATAAATCATAGAAGGGTTTAAGGAGAGCGAGAGAGAGAGAGAGCAGCCAGTGGAAAACTACTGCCCTAACACAGGGAAGTGATGGCCACCTGTTGTCTTGTTGAGAGGTAAACTCTTCCCTCTGGTGATGGCCACCTGTTGTCTTGTTGAGAGGTAAACTCTCCCCTCTGGTGATGGCCACCTGTTGTCTTGTTGAGAGGTAAACTCTCCTCTGGTGATGGCCACCTGTTGTCTTGTTGAGAGGTAAACTCTCCCTCTGGTGATGGCCACCTGTTGTCTTGTTGAGAGGTAAACTCTCCCCTCTGGTGATGGCCACCTGTTGTCTTGTTGAGAGGTAAACTCTCCCCTCTGGTGATGGCCACCTGTTGTCTTGTTGAGAGGTAAACTCTCCCCTCTGGTGATGGCCACCTGTTGTCTTGTTGAGAGGTAAACTCTCCCCTCTGGTGATGGCCACCTGTTGTCTTGTTGAGAGGTAAACTCTCCTCTGGTGATGGCCACCTGTTGTCTTGTTGAGAGGTAAACTCTTCCCTCTGGTGATGGCCACCTGTTGTCTTGTTGAGAGGTAAACTCTCCCCTCTGGTGATGGCCACCTGTTGTCTTGTTGAGAGGTAAACTCTCCCCTCTGGTGATGGCCATCTTAGTATTACAAACATTAAAACAAGTTAAAACAGAGAAGTCTTCTGGACAGATGGCACCATCTGCATTTTCCAGATGGCTGTACAGTTAGTGTTCCTGACCCTCTCACTCTCTTTTCTTTCTCCCTCTCAGTCTCGCCCTCTCTCGCTCTTTCCATGTTCTTGGCAGAACTGAGGGCTAAATTCCTCCCATGTCTGGGCGTGCAGCTGTGCTGTGTGGACGGAGGGAGGGGAGAGAAGGAGAGAGAGGGAGCTGAGTGGAGGGAGAGGGGGAGGGAAGGAGAGAGAGGGAGCTGAGTGGAGGGAGAGCGGGAGAGAATGAGCTGAGTGGAAGGAGAGCGGGAGGGAAGGAGAGAGAGGGAGCTGAGTGGAGGGAGAGGGGGAGAGAAGGAGAGAGAGGGAGCTGAGTGGAGGGAGAGGGGGAGAGAAGGAGAGAGAGGGAGCTGAGTGGAGGGAGAGGGGGAGAGAAGGAGAGAGAGGGAGCTGAGTGGAGGGAGAGGGGAGAGGGAAGGAGAGAGAGAGAGGGAGCTGAGTGGAGGAGAGAGGGGAGAGAAGGAGAGAGAGGGAGCTGAGTGGAGGGAGAGGGAGGGAGCTGAGTGGAGGGAGAGGGGAGAGAGGAGAGAGAGAGAGAGGGAGCTGAGTGGAGGGAGAGGGGAGGGAAGGAGAGAGAGGGAGCTGAGTGGAAGGAGAGCGGGAGGGAAGGAGAGAGAGGGAGAGAGAGGGAGCTGAGTGGAGGGAGAGCGGGAGGGAGCTGAGTGGAGGGAGAGCTGGAGAGAAGGAGAGAGAGGGAGAGAGGGAGCTGAGTGGAGGGAGAGCGGGAGGGAAGGAGAGAGAGGGAGCTGAGTGGAGGGAGAGGGGAGGGAAGGAGAGAGAGGGAGCTGAGTGGAAGGAGAGCGGGAGGGAAGGAGAGAGAGGGAGCTGAGTGGAGGGAGAGGGGGAGGGAAGGAGAGAGAGGGAGCTGAGTGGAGGGAGAGAACTGTGTGTGAGCCACAGGGAGACCGAGGCTCCACTCCAGTAGGAAGACACTACTGACCTTGCCAAGCTTCCATACTGCCTCCACAAGCCTTCCACTTGTCGGCTGACAGATCCTCTGGGCCAGGGGTATCAAACATACGGTCTGTGTGATGGATGCGGCCCGCGAGCACATTCAATTCGGCACCCTGGTTGTTTGAGTAAAACATTTTTTTGTTTGCTGGGAAAAACAGACTCAATCGATAAATGGACAGACTTTATAGTTTCCCCACTCTGTCCAGCTTGCTAACAGTCATCTAGACGAAAGCTAGACAATCCGGGAGCATCGGAAATTCCAAAAGCGATGGATAGAGGACTACTTGTCAAATTTTGGCAGCGTGGAAATACAATCAATTTTAAGCCCTCCGCACCTTGGTGAAAACTGAATTCGGCCCACTGGGCAAAATGAATTTAGGCTCTGGGTCCACCACTCTACAGTGATAGACATCTTCAAAGCCAGCTACAGACACCTGATCAACACACAACCAGTAAACTGTTCCTTCCATGAAGAGGAGCAGAGTTAAACCCAGCTAGATGACAGCTACAGACACCTGATCACAACACAACCAGTAAACTGTTCCTTCCATGAAGAGGAGCAGAGTTAAACCCAGCTAGATGACAGCTACAGACACCTGATCACAACACAACCAGTAAACTGTTCCTTCCATGAAGAGGAGCAGAGTTAAACCCAGCTAGATGACAGCTACAGCGGCTGAGTAGTACCTCACCACATCCCTTATCTCGTCAGTATGATTACAGGGAGGACGTGATAACACCTTATCAGCAGATTACAAACATCAGACAGTCCAATGATAATGACCCACCCTGCCGAGGTCCAAATCCAGATGGCTGGCTGATGAGACGTCCTTTTTAAATGTAACCTTTATTTAACCAGAGACCTGGTTGTTTTGGAGCTGCACAATTCAGCCAGTAAATACAATCTTAGTGCTTTGGGACACTTGTCCCAACAACTAATCCAGACGAACACTCCAGTGTTCAATAACGAACACTCCAGTTAACTCACAGGTGTTTTGTACTAGTCATTGGTGTTAAATGACATGTTCCTGTCAGCATTACATTACATTCAATAAATATAACAGAGGCTGGTTGTATCCCTGAGAGGACAGGGGAAATACCTCCCCATGTCTACCACTATTATACAGGATCCTGCTGCTGTGAACCCAACAAGTCCTCTCCTCTCTCCTGGGTCCTGTTAGTTAACATCCTAGTACAAGTGTGTGTATATAAAAGCCTTTAAATGCTTTATAAATAGTTTATTAATGCATGGAAGTTGTTAGCCTCACGCATTATTGCAGATAAGTATTGTTTTTCATTATGTGGGTACACGTTCCACCCAGTTGGAGGGAATGCATGGGCCAAGGGCAGTCACCAGAGAGGGAGAGATGGGACTGGCATAGCACACGTGGCAATTATTCCAATTCACAACTACAAAGACAGAGACAGCAGGTTAACGTAGTACTAACTAGAGGAAGAGACAGCGGGTCACCGTAGTACTAACTAGAGGAACAGAGACAGCGGGTCACCGTAGTACTAACTAGAGGAACAGAGACAGCGGGTCACCGTAGTACTAACTAGAGGAACAGAGACAGCGGGTCACCGTAGTACTAACTAGAGGAACAGAGACAGCGGGTCACCGTAGTACTAACTAGAGGAACAGAGACAGCGGGTCACCGTAGTACTAACTAGAGGAACAGAGACAGCGGGTCACCGTAGTACTAACTAGAGGAACAGAGACAGCGGGTCACCGTAGTACTAACTAGAGGAACAGAGACAGCAGGCAACCGTAGTACTAACTAGAGGAACAGAGACAGCGGGTCACTGTAGTACTAATCAAATCAAATTTTATTTGTCACACACGGTTAGCAGAGGTTAATGCGAGTGTAGCGAAATGCTTGTGCTTCCAGTTCCGACCATGCAGTAGTATCTAACAAGTAATCTAACAAATTCACAACAACTACCTTATACACACAAGAGTAAAGGAATGAATACGTATGTACATATAAATATATGGATGAGCGATGGCTGACCGGCGTAGGCAAGATGCAGTAGATGGTATAGAGTACAGTATATACATATGAGATGAGTAATGTAGGATATGTAAACATTATATACATTTTGAATTTCTTCAGCATCCTGAGGTTGAAGAGGCGCTGTTGCGCCTTCTTCACCACGCTGTCTGTGTGGGTGGACCATTTCAGTTTGTCCGTGATGTGTACGCCAAGGAACTTAAAACTTTCCACCTTCTCCACTACTGTCCCGTCGATGTGGATTGTTGGTAATCAAGCCTACCACTGTAGTGTCGTCAGCAAACTTGATGATTGAGTTGGAGGCGTGCTTGGCCATGGGTGAACGGGGAGTACAGGAGAGGGCTGAGAACGCACCCTTGTGGGGCCCCAGTGTTGAGGATCAGCGGGGTGGAGATGTTGTTTCCTACCCTCACCACCTGGGGCCGGCTCGTCAGGAAGCCCAGGACCCAGTTGCACAGGGCTGGGTCGAGACCCAGGGTCTCAAGCTTAATGACGAGCTTGGAGGGAACTATGGTGTTAAATGCTGAGCTGTAGTCAATGAACAGCATTCTTACATAGGTATTCCTCTTGTCCAGATGGGTTAGGGCAGTATGCAGTGTGATTGCGTCGTCTGTGGACCTATTGGGACAGTAAGCAAATTGGAGTGGGTCTAGGGTGTCAGGTAGGATGGAGGTGATATGATCCTTGACTAGTCTCTCAAAGCACTTCATGATGACGGAAGTGAGTGCTACGGGGCGATAGTCATTTAGCTCAGTTACCTTAGCTTTCTTGGGAACAGGAACAATGGTGGCCCTCTTGAAGCATGTGGGAACAGCAGACTGGGATAAGGATCACCAGCCAGCTGGTCAGCGCATGCTCTGAGGACACGGCCAGGGATGCCATCTGGGCCGGCAGCCTTGCGAGGGTTAACACATTTAAATGTTTTACTCACGTTGGCTGCGGTGAAGGAGAGCCCACAGGTTTTGGTAGCGGGCCGTGTCGGTGGCACTGTATTGTCCTCAAAGCGAGCAAAGAAGTTGTTTAGTTTGTCTGGGAGCAGGACATCGTAGTCCGCGACCGGGGCTGGTTTTCTTTTTGTAGTCCGTGATTGACTGTAGACCCTGCCACATTCCTCTTGTGTCTGAGCCGTTGAATTGTGACTCTACTTTGTCTTTATATTGACGCTTAGCTTGTTTGATTGCCTTGCGGAAGGAATAGCTACACCGTTTGTATTCAGTCATGTTTCCGGTCGCCTTACCCTGGTTAAAAGCAGTGGTTCGCGCTTTCAGTTTTGCGCAAATGCTGCCATCAATCCACAGTTTCTGGTTGGGGAAGGTTTTAATAGTTGCTATGGGTACAACATCACCGATGCACTTGCTAATAAACTCGCTCACCGAATCAGCATATACGTCAATGTTGTTGTCTGATGCTGTCCGGAACATATCCCAGCCCACGTGCTCGAAGCAATCTTGCAGCGTGGAATCAGATTGGTCGGACCAGCGTTGAACAGACCTGAGAACGGGCGTTTCCTGTTTTAGTTTCTGTCTGTAGGCTGGGAGCAACAAAATGGAGTCATGGTAAGACTTGCCGAAAGGATGGCGGAGAATAGCCTTGTATGCATCACGGAAGTTAGAATAACAATGATCAAGGATTTTGCCACCCCGGGTCGCACATTCGATATGCTGATAAAATTTAGGGAGCCTTGTTTTCAGATTAGCCTTGTTCAAATCCCCAGCCACAATAAATACAGCCTCAGGATATGTGGTTTCCAGTTTACATAGAGTCCAATGGATTTCTTTCAGTGCCGTCGATGTGTCAGCTTGAGGGGAGATATACACAGATATGATTATAATTGAGGAGAATTCTCTTGGTAGATAATGCGGTCGGCATTTGATTGTAAGGAATTCTATGTCAGGTGAACAAAAGGACTGGAATTCCTGTATGTTGTTATGATCACACCACGTCTCGTTAATCATAAAACACACACCCCCGCCCTTCTTCTTACCAGATAGATGTATGTTTCTGTCGGCGCGATGCGTGGAGAAACCATGTGGCTGTACCGACTCAGATAACGTGTCCTGAGTGAGCCATGTTTCCGTGAAGCAAAGAACGTTGCAGTCGCCGATGTCTCTCTGGAAGGCAACTCTTGCTCGTATTCCGTCTACCTTGTTGTCCAGAGACTGGACATTGGCAAGTAAAATACTCGGGAGAGGTGCACGATGTGCCCGTCTACGTAGCCTGACCAGAAGACCGCCGCGTCTCCCCCTTCTCCGCCGTTGTTTTGAGTCGCCAGTCTATTGTCCTGGTTGGTGGACCAAACAGAGGATTCGCTTCGGGAAAGTTGTATTCCTGGTCTTAATTTTGGTAAGTTGACGTTGCTCTTATATCCAATAGTTCCTCCCTGCTGTATGTAATAAAACTTAAGATTTCCTGGGGTAACAATGTAAGAAATAATACATAAAAAAAACAAAATACTGCATAGCTTCCTAAGATCGCGAAGCAAGGTGGCCATCTCTGTCGGCGCCGGAAACACTGTAGTAACTAGAGGAACAGAGACGGCAGGTCACTGTAGTACTAACTAAAGGAACAGAGACGGCAGGTCACTGTAGTACTAACTAGAGGAACAGAGACGGCAGGTCACTGTAGTACCAGAGGAACAGAGACACTACACAATAAATCCCACACAACATCCTTGGAGTGTATTATAAGGCCATTCATATTCTGATTGCCGCTTTAAGCACAAAGAGGAAGTGATTACATTCTCCACATAACAAGAAAATACAGAATACTCCAAAAGGTCAAGTGAAGGAAATGACATGACATGCTTCTCCAATAGCAGCCTGGCATAGCATCATCTGCAGTCAGTGCTTACAACACCACTAGACCCCCCCAGCCATTCCCACAACACCACTAGACCCCCCCAGCCATTCCCACAACACCACTAGACCCCCAGCCATTCCCACAACACCACTAGACCCCCCCCCCATTTTCTTTCTTTTTCACAATGCTCTATTTTCAGGGATAAAAACGCTCGTTGCTAGGAAACTCGGGGTAGGTGAGTGAACGCAAACTCGAGCTAGAGGGAGAGAGGGAAAGATAAAATAAAGGTAGGGAGAGAGAGAGCTACTCTGTCTAAGAGGAGTACTCCCAGGAGACGCTTCATATCCAGTGATCAGTACCACCTTCTACAGGCCTCACCTCCCCACAGCCATTAGAAAAGCTTCACCGCTCTTGACAGGGTTAAGCTGCAGATCCACTACACTGTACCCAGCCACAGAACAGTTAAGCTGTATAATTAGTAGTATTGGATAGAAAACACTCTGAAGTTTCTAAAACTGTTAAAATAATGTCTGTGAATATAACAGATCTGATTTGGCAGGCGAAAACCAGAGAAAAATCCATCTGGAAAATGTGAAATCCAGCTCCCAGATTGCAGTACCTATGGCTTCCACTAGATGTCAACAGTCTTTAGACAAGGTTTCAGGCTTTTATCTTGAATAACCAAGGAGTAAGAGATGTTCTTCCTGAGGTCTCGTGAAGTGTCCGTGAGCGCGCTCTTAGCTATTTTTCTCTTCTATTCAACATGCTATATTCCGTCTGAAATATTATAGTTTATATTCATATTAGGGTATCTGAGTATTGATTAGAAACGCTGTTTGACTTGTTTCAACGGACTTTACCAGTACTTTTGGGATATTATTTGTCTGCATGGATGAATGCCTTTGAGCAGGTGGATTACTGAACAAAACACGCCAACCAAACAGAGCTTTATGGATATAAAAAGAAGGACTTTATCGAACAAAATGACAATTTGTGTAGCTGGGACCTTTGGGATTGCCACCAGATGAAGATCTTCAAAAAAGGTAAGCAATTTATTTTATCGCTGTTTATATGAGTTATGTGACACCCTGTGCTGGTTATGTTATTATGCTAATTGAATATGTGTGCGGGGCGCTGTCCTCAGACAATCAAATGTTCTGCTTTCGCCGTAAAGCCTTTTTGAAATCTGACAACGCTGTGAGATTGCCAAGAGTCTAAGCTTTTGAAGAGTGTGCAACACTTGTATTTTCATGAATGTTTTATATTACTACTTTTGTATTTGGCGCTCTGCATTTTTCCAGATGTTGTCGCAGGTGGGGCACTGTCGCCCCACTGTTCCCTAAGAATGAATGTAATGTAAGCCTATGTAATGACTATGTTCTTCATGTCAACGCATCCTTCCTCTCTCCCTTGAAGTAACCTCATCTCTGATCTAACACAACTGGACTACCATCGACAACAATGTAGTAGTGTATAGTAAAGCAATAAGGCCAGTGGGGGTGTGGTATATGGCCAATATAGCATGGCTAAGGGCTATTCGTATGTACGACGCAACGCAGAGTGCCTGGATACAGCCCTTAGCTGTGGTATATTGGCCATATACCACAAACCTCTGGGGTGTCTTATTGCTATTATAAACTGGTTACCAACGTAATTAGAGCAGTAACAATTGTCATAACTGTGGTATACGGTCTAATATACCATGGCTTTCAGCCAATCCGCATTCAAGTCTCTCTCCTCAACACTAGACTCATTGACGATAACTATAGACCTGTATCCCTTCTTTCTTTTCTTACCAAAACACTTGAGCGTGCGGTCTCTGCTCAACTTTCTTGTTATCTCTCGCAGAACAATCTTCTTGACCCCAACCAGTCAAGCTTCAAGACGGGTCACTCAACAAAGACTGCTCTTCTCTGTGTCACGGAGGCTGTTCTCACTGCCAAAGCTGACTCTCTCTCTTCTGTTCTCATCCTCCTAGATCTATCCACTGCCATTGAGACCGTGAACCATCAATTCCTCCTCTCCACCCTCTCAGGGCTGGGTGTCTCAGGCTCTGCACACTCTTGGATTGCATCCTACCAGGCCGCTCCTACCAGGTGACATGAAGAGGATCTGTGTCTGCACCACATACTCTCACTACTGGTGTTCCCCAGGGCATGGTTCTAGGCCCTCTACTCTCTATACACCAAGTCACTCTGCTAAGCCATATCGTCACATGGTCTCTCCTATCATTGCTACGCTTCTGACATCTCTGCATGACTGGCAGATATCTCAACTTGGATGTCGGCCCACCACCTCAAGCTCGACAAGACGGAGCTACTCTTCCTCCCGAGGAAGGCCTGCCCACTCAATGACCTCTCCATCACAGTTGCCAACGCCAGTGTCGCCTTCCCAGAGTGCAAAGAACCTTGGTGTGACCCAGGCCAACACCTTGTTCTCTCCAAACATCACAGCAGTGACTCGCTCCTGCAGGTTCATGCTGTACAACATCCGTAGAGTACGACCCTACCTCACACAGGAAGCAGCGCAGGTCCTAATCCAGGCACTAGTCCTCTCCCGTCTGGACTACTGCAACGCTCTATTGGCTGGGCTACTGCAACGCTCTATTGGCTGGACTACTGCAACGCTCTATTGGCTGGACTACTGCAACGCTCTATTGGCTGGACTACTGCAACGCTCTATTGGCTGGACTACTGCAACGCTCTATTGGCTGGACTACTGCAACGCTCTGTTGGCTGGACTACTGCAACGCTCTGTTGGCTGGACTACTGCAACGCTCTGTTGGCTGGGCTCCCCGCTTGTGTCATCACACACCTGCAAATGATCCAGAACGCTGCAGCCCTCCCGGTTTTCAACCTTCCCAAATTCTCTCATGTCACCCCACTCCTCCACACACTCCACTGGCTTCCTGTCGATGCTCACATCCACTACAAGACCCTGGTGTTTACCTACGGAGCAGCAAGAGGAACTGTCCCTCCCTACCTTCAAGCTATGCTGAAACCCTAGACCCCAACCTGAGTACTCCTTTCTACCACATCAGGTCTCTTGGTCCTCCCACCCCTACGGGAGGGCAGCTCCCACCTGGCACCCCAATGGTGGAACCAGCTTCCCCTGAAGCTAGGACAACAGAGTCCCAGCCCATGTTCCGAAAACATTTGAAACCCTACCTCTTCAAAGAGTATCTTACATACATACATACATACACGTGCGCATTTGAAAACACTTGCACCACACAGACCCACACTACTCAACGGCTGATGAAGGAGAGCCGTTCATAGCTACAGATGTACCTTCACCTGAACCCTGCTGACAATAACTAGACTGAGAGCGAGCGAGAGAGACTGGCTCCGCTAACTAGTGGAGAGAGAGAGATGGGGTCCACTTATACCCTGATGAGTGGAGTAGGCTACCTCTCAGCATCTGGGCCTGTACTCATTCACAAAGAGTCTCATGATCGCTGATCTAGGATCAGGTCCCCCCCTGTTTATACAATCTTATTCATTATGACCTGAAAACTAGTGTCTCCAAGTAGGAGTGCTGATCTAAGACCAGTTCTCCCTTTTAAATCGTAATGAATAAGATGCTATGACAGGGACGAACCTGATCCTAGATCAGCACTTACTCTGAGATGAGTTGTAAATATGAATATGGGGCAACTGGTCTATTAAAAAGGCTAAGGTACGCTATGTAGAGTGTAATTGATTGATTATTGATAAACATGGGTTCAATCCAGCAGCATACCACCCTGCATCCCACTGCTGGCTTGCTTCTGAAGCTAAGCAGGGTTTATATCTGTATTTATTATGGATCCCCATTAGTTCCTGCCAAAGCAGCAGCTACTCTTCCTGGGGTTTATTATGGATCCCCATTAGTTCCTGCCAAAGCAGCAGCTACTCTTCCTGGGGTCCAGCAAAATTAAGGCAGTTTATACTATTTAAAAAAAACATAATACATTCTCAACACACTGTGTCCTCGGGCCCCTACTCCACCACTACCACATATCTACATTACTAAATCCATGTGTATGTATAGAGCGTATGTTATAGTGTGTGTGTGTATATATATGTGTCTGTGCCAATGTTTGTGTTGCTTCACAGTCCCCGGCTGTTCCGTAAGGTGTTTTTTAAATCTTTTTTTAAATCTAATTTTACTGCTTGTGTCATTTACTTGATGTGGAATAGAGTTCCATGTAGTCATGGCTCTATGTAGTACTGTGCACCTCCCATAGTCTGTCCTGTACTTGGGGACTGTGAAGAGACCTCTTGTGGCATGTCTTGTGAGGTATGCATGGGTGTCCGAGCTGTGTGCCAGTAGTTTAGACAGACAGCTCGGTGCATTCAACATGTCAATACCTCTCATAAATAAAAGTAGTGATGATGTCAATCTCTCCTCCACTTTCAGCCAGGAGAGATTGACATGCATATTATTAATATTAGCTCTCTGTGTGCATCCAAGTTCCAGCCGTGCTGCCCTGTTGAGCCAATTGAAATTTTCCTAAGTCCTTTTTTGTGGCAGCTGACCACAGGACTGAACAGTAGTCCAGGTGTGACAAAACTAGGGCCTGTAGGACCTGCCTTGTTGATAGTGTTGTTAAGGCAGAGCATCGCTTTATTATACAGACTTCTCCCCATCTTAGCTACTACTGCATCAATATGTATTGACCATGACAGTATACAATCTAGGGTTACTCCAAGCAGTTTAGTCATCTCAACTTGCTCAATTTCCACATAATTTTTTACAAGATTTAGTTGAGGTTTAGGGTTTAGTGAGTGTTTTGTTCCAAATACAATGCTTTTAGTTTTATAAATATTTAGGGCTAACTTATTCCTTGCCATCCACTCTGAATCGAACTGCTGCTCTTTGTTGAATGGTGCAGTCATTTCAGTCGTTGTAGTACAGATGAAGTCGGAAGTTTACATAAACTGAGTTTAAATGTATTTGGCTAAGGTGTATCACAATTCCTGACATTTAATCCTACTAAAAAAAAATCCCTGTTTTAGGTCAGTTAGGATCACCGCTTCATTTTAAGAATGTGAAATGTCAGAATAATAGAGAGAATGATTTATTTCAGCTTTCATTTCTTTCATCACATTCCCAGTGGGTCAGAAGTTTACATAAACTCAATTAGTATTTGGTAGCACTGCCTTTAAATTGTTTAACTTGGGTCAAACGTATCGGGTAGCCTTCCACAAGCTTCCCACAATAAGTTGGGTGAATTTTGGCCCATTCCTCCTGACAAAGCTGGTGTAACGGAGTCAGGTTTGTAGGCCTCCTTGCTTGCACATGCTTTTTTCAGTTCTTCCCACAAATGTTCTATGGGATTGAGGTCAGGGCTTTGTGATGGCCACTCAAATACTTTGACTTTGTTGTCCTTAAGCCATTTTGCCACCACATTGGAAGTATGCTTGGGGTCATTGTCCATTTGGAAGACCCATTTGCGATCAAGCTTTAACTTCCTGACTGATGTCTTGAGATGTTGCTTCAATATATCCACATTTTTCCTACCTCATGATGCCATCTATTTTGTGAAGTGCACCAGTCCCTCCTGCAGCAAAGCACCCCCACAACATGATGCTGCCACCCCCGTGCTTCACGGTTAGGATGATGTTCTTCGGCTTGCAAGCCTCCCCATTTTTCCTCCAAACATAACGATGGTCATTATGGCCAAACAGTTCTATTTTTGTTTCATCAGACAAGAGGACATTTTTCCAAAAAGTACAATCTTTGTCCCCATGTGCAGTTGCAAACCGTAGTCTGGCTTTTTTATGGCGGTTTTGGAGCAGTGGCTTCTTCCTTGCTGAGTGGCCTTTCAGGTTGTCGATATAGGACTTGTTTAACTGTGGATATAGATACTTTTGTACCTGCTTCCTCCAGCATCTTCACAAGGTCCTTTGCTGTTGTTCTGGGATTGATGTGCACTTTTCGCAAAGTACGTTCATCTCTAGGAGACAGAACGCGTCTCCTTCTTGAGCGGTATGACGGCTGCGTGGACCCATGGTGTTTATACTTGCGTACTATTGTTTGTACAGATGAACATGGTACCTTCAGGCGTTTGGAATTTGCTCCCAAGGATGAACCAGACTTGTGGAGGTCTAGAATTTTTTGTATCTGAGGACTTGGCTGATTTCTTTTGATTTTCCCATGATGTCAAGCAAAGAGGCACTGAGTTTGAAGGTAGGCCTTGAAATACATCCACAGGTAAACCTCCAATTGACTCAAATTATGTCAATTAGCCTATCAGAAGTTTCTAAAGCCATGACATCATTTTCTGGAATTTTCCAAGCTGTTTAAAAGGCACAGTCAACTTAGTGTATGTAAACTTCTGACCCACTGGAATTGTGATACAGTGAATTATAAGTGAAATAATCTGTCTGTAAACAATTGTTGGAATAATTACTTGTGTCATGCACAAAGTAGATGTCCTAACCGACTTGCCAAAACTATAGTTTGTTAACATGAAATTTGTGAAGTGGTTGAAAAATGAGTTTTACTGACTCCAACCTAAGTGTATGTAAACTTCTGACTTCAACTGTAGGTGACGTGTATAGAGTTGAGTCATCCGCATACATAGAAACTGGCTTTACTCAAAGTCAGTGGCATGTCGTTAGTAAAAGTTTTAAAAAGCAAGGGGCCTAAACAGCTACTCTGGGGAATTCCTGATTCTAACTGGATTATATTTGAAAAGCTTCCATTAAAAGAACACCCTCTGTTTTCTGTTAGACAAGTAACTCTTTATCCACCGTATAGCAGGGGGTGTAAAGCCATAACACACGCGTTTTTCCAGCATCAGACTATGATCGATAATGTCAAAAGCTGCACTGAAATCTAACAAGACAGCCCCCTCAATCATTTAATCATCAATTTCTCTCAGCCAATCATCAGTCATTTGTGTAAGTGCTGTGCTTGTTGAGTCTCCTTTAGAAGCATGCTGAAATGCTGTTGTCAATTTGTTTACTGTGAAAAATCTAATTGTATCTGGTCAACAACAAAAATCCCAGAGGTTTACCAAGGGTTGGTCCTGGTCAGACCCTGGATGGGAGACCAGATGCTGCTGGAAGTGGTGTTGGAGGGCCAATAGGAGGCACCCTTTCCTCTGGTCAAAAAAAAAATATCCCAATGCTCCAGGGCAGTGATTGGGAACATTGCCTTGTGTAGGGTCTTTCGGATGGGACGTTAACCTGTTACAGCTAGGGTCCCATTTTCCGAATTTTCGCCTGTCTGACGTGCCCAAAGTTAAATGCCCGCCAGTTAGGGCCAGAAACTAGGATATTCACATAATTAGTACTATTGGATAGGAAACACTCTGAAGTGTCTAAAACCATTAAGATATAGTCTGTGGGTATAACAGAACAGATATATCTTTTGCCCTCCACTCGCTTTGAAGGCCTGGTAATAGAAGTCAATGGGGAATAGGACACAGGTTGCAGTACCTATGGCTTCCACTGGATGTCAACAGTCTCTGGAAAGTGTCTGGAGGAAATAGCCCTGAGGAGATCCTTATAGAAGAAGGACTACAGGAAGGGAAAAATGTAAACAACCGTGCACGTTCACGAGAACGTGAACTCGCCCAGCTTTCTTTTCCTTTTATAACGTTTCAGTTACCATCCGTGTAAAATATGATCGCTATTATTCATAAAAGAATACATAAGGATGCATTATTAATGATATTTGATTTGTTTGTGAAAAAGATGAGAGGTATAACTTGAGCAGCGTTTTCTTCACTGTACAACGGGCGAGTAGACTGACAATGCTTGGTGGAGTAGCTGAACATAACGTGCCAACCAAACGGAGATTTATGGATATAATGAATTACTTTTTCTAACAAAAGAACCATGGATTCTCTTGTTTGGACACTTGGGAAGCCCTCAGAAGAAGTTATTTGAAAGGTAAGCGATTTATATTAGCTGTGATATGGACATTTTGAGAACCGAGCTGGATATGAATTTATGCTAATGTGGAAAATATGTGAGGTACTAGCCTCAAACAATCAAATGTGGTGCTTTCGCTGTAAAGCCTTTTTGAAATCAACGCAGTGATATTGCCAAGAAGCAGAGCTTTTGATGGCTATGCAACACTTGTATATCGAAGGATGTTAAATATTATTAATTTTTATTTTGAATTTGCCGCGTTGTTTGCTCTGAAAATGATCCCGCTAGCGGGATCCGTGCGCAGAGAGGTTAAACAGGTGTCCTGACTCTCTGTGGCCATTAAAGGTCCCATGGCACTTATCTTAAGAGTAGGAGTGTTAACCCCGGTGTCCTGGCTAAATTCCCAATCTGGCCTTCATACCATCATGACCACCTAATCATCCCCAGTTTACAATTGGCTCATTCATCCCCCTCCTCTTCCCTGTAACTATTCCCCAGGTTGTTGCTGTAAATTATGTGTTCTCAGGCAACTTACCTGGTAAAACAAGGGTTAAATAACAAAAAAACAGAGCCTGACCAATCACCTGACCTATGGGTGTACGTTTTCAAGAGACTAAACGGTCTTCCTCTCGGTCTTCTCATCCAGCTGCACTTCAGCAAGACGACGGGAATAACAAACAGTTTTTCTTCTGTTCCTATAGTCATTACCCAGGTTGTCTCCTGGGTAGCCACCACACACAATATTGTATATTACACTGCTAACATTGACATATACACTGTGGGCCTACCAATGTGTGAAACAGTACACACCAGAAATGTAGGGTCTTCATTGATAGTCTAGAGTGGCCTCCTCTCCTCAACTTCTTTCCTTCCTTCAGGAATGATCTGACAGACCCTGAACCTACAGAGGTTTCTGGTGTGGGTGGGGAGCTACCAGTACCACACACAGTACATACATTATTATGCAAATGTATGCATAGTATACCTGCTACACCAGACATTGTGAAATATCATACACCAGAAATGTAGGGTCTTAAATTGGTCCCTTTTCTTTGATTTGACTTTAAAAAGAGCGATGCTACCATTAGCCTCTCGTTTAGTTCCCTCCCTCATTTTATTTGACCTCCTCCCTTGTTCCGTTATCAGGCCTGTGTGTGTGTGTGTGTGTAGCAGCCCTGGCTAGGAGATAATCTCTTTGTGGAGACACTTTAGTGCACTCCTGCATGTGGAAATGGAAGCAAACAGCTGTTCCTCACAGAGAAGACATCCTCCACCCTTCCTCCTGCTCCTCCTCCTCCTCACTCGTTCTGTTTTGTTATACCTGTGATATACTGTCGGATATACCATGGCTTTCGAACCACCCAGTTTATAATGGTGTATAGATAATGATTCAGCTGGCCTGCCTGCAGCCCTGCATGCAGTTCCCTGTGGAAACACACATGCACACACGCACGCTTACAGACCAACACACTCACACGTAAATACACATACACGCTCTGACAGAGCCATGCGTGGGTTACTAATGCTTCTCTGAGATGGTTCACATCATTAGTGTGTAAGGCAGGGACAATCATGGCCCGACACACAAACACACACAGACAATGAATAATCCAGCGCACGGCGCACGCAGCATCTGTTTGAAGGTCGAGAGGAATATTGCTGGCGAGGCTGTTTTACTGAGGTCATGTTTATATTGATGACGATGCCTGTGTGACTGTCTGAGTGAGAGACTGACTGACTGCTGCTGCTGGAGAATGGAGAGAGTGAGAGACAGCAGGCAGGTAGTTAGTTAGCGTAGCATGTGTTGCATAAAACATCTTACGTGTTCCCCTTAAGGAATAACTTCCCCTTACCTACGGGAACTTCTTAAGGGTGTTGCATGTAGCCCCTCAAACATTTCATTAGTTAAGGGCATCATTTAAGGGGTTTATGGCAGTTTGAAGGCATGTATGGCAGAAAGAGTCTGGGTTACCATGGAGATGACCCGATTCTCTGACTGAAAGTCTCAGAGATCCCATTGATTAATATAACTTCTACATCCAAGACAGGAGAAAACATAACACTTTCCTTTAGTTACTTTTCTCTCAACTTGTTTCTATTACTTTCTAACACGTCAAGCTAATTTACAGAGTAGCTAGCTAGCTAACCAGCAAGCTAACCAGCAAGCTTTGTAGCCATGGATTGTGCACCTTCCATTGTTTAGCTAAGTAGCTAGCTAGCTGGTGGATGTTTTCCTTTTGAAACCAGGGCAGGGGAAAGCAACATTCACCTCCACATATGCTGCTTTCATTGATATCTATACTGAATGAAGCCCTTCATGGACATTTTCTACTTCATTTAAGGGAGGAAATCCCTTTAAAATGTTTTGTGCAACTGACTTAAAGTTAAGGAAACTTAAGGGGGAAATAACTTCAAGATGTTTTATGCAACCGGGCCCAAGTCCTCAGTGAAGCTCTCTTTAAACGATTAGGCCACCTTACCTTAGAACAATCATTATGAGGACTGGGAGGGGAGACCAGGTAGTTGGGTCCCTCAGTGCTAACTCAGAGTTAGGACGGTTGTCCTAACTAACTCACGGATACTAGGGTGGCTGGGGGACGGTTGTCCTAACTAACTCACGGATACTAGGCGGGCTGGGGGACGGTTGTCCTAACTAACTCACGGATACTAGGCGGGCTGGGGGACGGTTGTCCTAACTAACTCACGGATACTAGGCGGGCTGGGGGACGGTTGTCCTAACTAACTCACGGATACTAGGCGGGCTGGGGGACGGTTGTCCTAACTAACTCACGGATACTAGGCGGGCTGGGGGACGGTTGTCCTAACTAACTCACGGATACTAGGCTGGCTGGGGGACGGTTGTCCTAACTAACTCACGGATACTAGGCTGGCTGGGGGACGGTTGTCCTAACTAACTCACGGATACTAGGCTGGCTGGGGGACGGTTGTCCTTCCAAATACCAGCCAAGCTCTGTTCCTGAACCAAGCTGAAGGAGGATGATCCCAAAATACAACCAGACCCAGTGTTCAGTGTTCGCCCTCCGCTGCCAAGCTTTAGATTCAATTACAATTTGTGTATTACATCATAGGGTTCTAAATGTCAAGAGAACGTAGCGATATTTCCAAGTTCTAGAATCAGCCCTTTATTCCGTGTTAAAGAACATTCTGAGAGAGAGAGACAGAGAGAGGCCTGGGAAAAGACTAGTATTTGATTAGAACTAATTTTACCTTTGCTGCATCCCAAATGGCACCCTATTCCATATATTAGAGCGCTGGTCAAAAGTAGTGCAATAAATAGGGAATAGGGGTACCAATTGGGACAAAGCCCTCAAAAGCCTCTGTTCAAGGGCTCCATATTGGATTTTAGGAGAAGCAGGGTGAAAAATGATCTGATGGTTGCCAGTGGCAGCCTCACACAGGGAAAGGATATCCCTGATAGCAGCATAGCCTGGGCTTTGGAAGGGGCTGTGTATCGCAGCATTTCAAATCATTCAACAGAACAAAACCCTTCAAACAGGACTAGAGGCTTGAGTTTACAGCCTGCTCAACATTAAGAAATATCCCCATAATATTCATAAGTGGATTTCATTTCACACGAGCCCTATTATTTCTTTAGCCTCTAGTTCTGTAAAACCAAGGCCGTGTTATGATGATACAGTCTGCTCCAGATATACAGCACCAGTCAAAAGTTTGGACACGCCTACTCATTCAAGGGTTTTTCCTTATTTTACTATTTTCTACATTGTAGAATAATAGTGAAGACATCAAAACTATAAAATAACACATATGGAATCATGTAGAAAAAAACAAAAAGCGTTAACCAAATCAAAATATATTTCATATTTGAGATTCAAAGCATTCGCTCTTGCCTTGATGACAGCTTGGCACACTCTTGGCATTCTCTCAACCAGCTTCACCTGGAATGCTTTTCCAACAGTCTTGAAGGAGTTCCCACATATGCCGAGCACTTGTTGGCTGCTTTTACTTCACTCTGCGGTCCAATGCATCCCAAACCATCTCAATTGGAGGCCACGTCATCTGATGCAGCACTCCATCACTCTCCTTCTTAGTCAAATAACCTTTACACAGCCTGGAGGTGTGTTGGGTCATTGTCCTGTTGAAAAACAAATGATTGTCCCCACTAAGCGCAAACCAGATGGGATGGCGTATCGCTGCAGAATGATGTGGTAGCCATGCTGGTTAAGTGTGCCTTTAATTCTAAATTAATCAGCTTCACAGTGGGAACCACACATGCGGAGATCATCCGTTCACCTACTCTGTGTCTCAAAGACACGACGGTTGGAAACAAAAAAAAAATCTAACATTTGGACTCATCAGACCAAAGGACAGATTTCCACCAGTTTAATGTCCATGTTTCTTGCCCCAATCAAGTCTCTTCTTATTGGTGTCCTTTAGTAGGGGTTTCTTTGCAGCAATTCAACCACGAATGTCTGATTCACGCAGTCTCCTCTGAACAGTTTATGTGTCTGTTATTTGAACTCTTTGAAGCATTTATTTGGGCTGCAATTTCTGAGACTGGTAACTTATCCTCTGCAGCAGAGGTAACTCCGGGGTCTTCCTTTCCAGTGGCGGTCCTCATGAGAGCCAGTTTCATCATGCGCTTGATTGTTTTGCGACTGCGCTTGAAGAAACTTTCAAAGTTCTTGAAATGTTCCAGATTGACTGACCTTCATGTCTTAAAGTAATGATGGACTGTCATTTCTCTTTGCTTATTTGAGCTGTTCTTGCCATAATATGGACTTGTTCTTTTACCAAATAGGGCTATCTTCTGTATACCAACCCTACCTTGTCACAACACAACTGATTGGCTAAAACACATTAAGGAAAGAAATTCCACAAATTAACAAGGCACACCTGTTAATTGAAATGCATTCCAGGTGACTGCCTCATGAAGCTGGTTGAGAGAATGCCAAGAGTGTGCAAAGCTGTGATCAAGGCAAAGGGTGGCTACTTTGAAGGATCTCAAATATAAAATATATTTTGATTTGATTACTACATGATTCCATAGGTGTTATTTCATAGTTTTGATGTCTTCACTATTATTCTACAATGTAGAAAATAGTAAAAAAATAATAATAATAAAAATAAAAAAAAAAAGACCTTGGAGTGAGTAGGTGTGTCCAAGCTTTTGACGGGTACTGTATACAATGGCTTAGGATTGTTGCTTGTATTCATTCAGCTATATCAATCTCTAGATAGAATTCCACATAAGCCCTGTACTGTTTTTCCTCAACCAAGAAGTGTGTGATTACTGATGAACACACATTCATCCAGGGTTTATATTCTCATGTACATCAACGACCTGGGGAATAGTTACAGGGGAGAGGAGGGGGATGAATGAGCCAATTGGAAACTGGGGATGATTAGGTGGCCATGATGGTACGAGGGCCAGATTGGGACACCGGGGTGAACACCCCTACTCTTACAATTAAGTGCCATGGGAACTTTAGTGACCACAGAGAGTCGTGACACCCATTTAAAATCCCATCCGAAACACAGCACCCTGTGATTGTCCCCAACCACTGCCCTGGGGCATTGGGATGTGTTTTTTAGACCAGAGGAAACAGTTCCTCCTACTGGCCTTCCAACACCACTTCCAGCATCTGGTCTCCCATCCATAGACCGACCAGGACCAACCCTGCTTAGCTTCAGTGGTGGTATGGTTAAATTACAAGATAATAACAATATAGTAACACATTTAGCATTAAATACTGTAACAAATACAGCAGCCAGCACTAAAACAAACCAACCAAACAGCATCCTCACCTGATTGTGGAAATTGAGCATGGTGGTGGTCTCTATATCCTTCTTCCCCAGGATCTCCATCTTGACCGGCGACAAGGGGAACTTCCAGGAGAAGTAGTCCAGGAAGTCTGGCAGGTAGGAGGCCGCCCCGTGGATGATGCCCATGACGTAATGAGCTGCCTGGGATGACGTGTCCTCACTGAAGGCTAGGGTAACAAACTCCTGGGCGAACTGCTGCATCTCCGCTGGAGACAGGGCTGAGAGCTCGCTGCAGTAGGCGTGTGCCACCAGGGCTCCACCGTTGGGTTGTTCCTCTACATGGATGAAGCGGGCAAACTCCAGATTCTCAAAGCCAGGCTGGGGGCACCGTGGCTGGGGGATCTGGAGAGGGGATGTCATGGGGGAAGCTGGGTCCCAACTGCTAATGCTACTGCTACTGCTATTGCTGCTGCTCCATAGGGGCTTGGAGAGGGACAGAGTTGGAGAGGGGCTGTAGCAGTTCTCCTGTTTGATGGATGAGGTGGTGGAGGTGTGGTGGTGGTGGACGGGGAGCGGGGGTTTGAACTCTGTGTGGCCGTGGTGGTGGTGCTGTTGTTTGGAGGCCAGGCCTGCGTGGAGCTCAGAGAGGAGACCGGCACACACAGTCTGGCTGGACCTGCTGTACATCTTGGGCCGTTTCCACTTCTCCTTCTCTCGCTCACTCTCTTTGTGTTTCTTCTTCTTTTTCTTCTTCACCTTTTTAATCTGGAGCTCCTCCGAGTTTATTTTGGGTTTCTGCTTGTCTAGAGCGAGAGGGGGGGAGGAAGAGAGAGCGAGAGGGGGGAGGAAGAGAGAGCGAGAGGGGGGAGGAAGAGAGAGCGAGAGGGGAGGGTGGGAGATGGGAAAAAACAGTGTTAATAAAAAGAACACCTGCATGCAGAATCCCTACTACCCAGAGCATGTCTGGAATCTAGAGGTTCCCTACTACCCAGAGCATGTCTGGAATCTAGAGATTCCCTACTACCCAGAGCATGTCTGGAATCTAGAGAATCCCTACTACCCAGAGCATGTCTGGAATCTAGAGAATCCCTACTACCCAGAGCATGTCTGGAATCTAGAGATTCCCTACTACCCAGAGCATGTCTGGAATCTAGAGATTCCCTACTACCCAGAGCATGTCTGGAATCTAGAGGTTCCCTACTACCCAGAGCATGTCTGGAATCTAGAGGTTCCCTACTACCCAGAGCATGTCTGGAATCTAGAGGTTCCCTACTACCCAGAGCATGTCTGGAATCTAGAGATTCCCTACTACCCAGAGCATGTCTGGAATCTAGAGATTCCCTACTACCCAGAGCATGTCTGGAATCTAGAGGTTCCCTACTACCCAGAGCATGTCTGGAATCTAGAGGTTCCCTACTACCCAGAGCATGTCTGGAATCTAGAGGTTCCCTACTACCCAGAGCATGTCTGGAATCTAGAGATTCCCTACTACCCAGAGCATGTCTGGAATCTAGAGAATCCCTCAATACATGAAGACCTTCATTAGCCTTGCATTATTACCATGGGCCCAACTATAGGCCTATGTGCTTCAGCCAACTCCTCTGACTATTGACACGTGGCATGATTATATTACTATTCAAAAGGAGCAAAACAATTTGGATTACAATTAGACACAGAGGACACTTCTGAGTCATTACTTTGATTGAATTACAGTAACCAGAGAGCTTGGACACTGCTGTTGGAAAACTGTAATGAACTGGATTCAGTGGAGTGATCAGTTCAGTGTGTATTATTTTGGTTTGGCAGTCCAGGGGGTGGAACAGGGAATACATCCCAAATGGCACCATAATCCCGGTTTAGTGCACTACTTTTTACCATGGTCCATAGGGCCAGATCGTGCCATTTGGGACACAGACACAATTCAGAGGCAGAGCTACTGTAGGTGGGGCCGTTTGGCATCTCATCAGAACCAGAGAACTGTCTAATGTTTTCAGATCACCTGCCAAATGACATGGCCTGCTGCTACCTGTGGGAAGCAGCTCTTTAAGAGCAGACAAAATAACAGCCTGATAAGTGATATACACAGACTAAAGAGAGCAGAGCATGGATAAGACTAACCAGCTTCTACCCCCAGGCCTTAAGACTCCTGAACATCTAATCAAACGGCTACCCAGACTATTTGCATTGTCTAATAATAACACAACCCATTTACAAAAGGAAATAAGTATTGACCCATTTTGGAAAGTCTACACACCAGAACGTGATGGTAAAAAACATATTACATATTGCGATATGGACAACATTATATAGATATTTTGACTCCAAGTATTGATTTGTAAAAAATAAGAAAAACCTGTATTTTTCATCCTATAACTTGTTCTCCTTTTGAAATAGTGAGTCAACATGTTTTCAGCACTTATTTCCATGACTAATTTTCTGGTGTCTCTCTACAGCAGACATATTGTGAGCAATATGTTTGGAACATTAAACCGCAATAGATATATAGAACCATGAATGTCCCAATGCATACACTTCAAATAATGCCACTTTAATGTTTACATATCTCATATGTATATAGTGTATTTTATACCATCTACCATTATACCTTGCCTATGCCGCTCGGCCATCGCTCATCCATATATTTATATGTACATATTCTCATTCACACCTTTTAGATGTGTGTATTAGGTAGTTGTTGGAGAACTGTTAGATATTACTGCACTGTCGAAATCAGAAGCACAAGCGTTTCGCTACACCTCGCATTAACATCTGCTAACCATGTGTATGTCACAAATAAAATTACTTTTTAAGAGTGAAAATATGCTGGTTGTGTGTGGACTGACTCTCCACTACACACATCAAAACCACCCAGCCATAAGATCCAGCCCGGCTGCCCTTTAACGTAGACAGACAGCCCAGCTAAAGGCCTGCGGTTGGTTGTCTGATCTGTCACAAACCCATTTCAAAGCCCACTGTCTCCCACTCCTCTAGGACACAATAATAGTACAACAAACACGGTGTGATGATATGGAGATGTACATGTAACTGCCAAAATAAAGGAAACACAAACATAGTATGTCAATAGGACATTGGGCCACCACGAGCCGCCAGAACAGCTTTAATGTGCCTTGGCATAGATGTCTGGAACCAGACATTCCATCATTTGTTGGAGGTGGAAAACATTGTCTCAGTTGCCGCTTCAGAATCTTCCATAAGTGATGAATGGGTTGAGATCTGGTGAAAGACGGCAGTGGCATACGGTGAAACGTCAGCAAGTTGAGCGGGCTTCGTCACTGAAGCTTCTGCCGGACCTGCTCCAACAATCCCCCCCACTTTCAAAGTCACAGAGATCTCTTCTTCTAGCCGCGGGAGTCAAAATAACAGGCGACTGGGCCTGGATGGCATTTTTAAACATGACCCTAAGCATGATGGGATGTTAATTCCACACCTGTATGGAAGCACCTGCTTTCAATATACTCTGCATCCCTCATTTACTCAAGTGTTTCCTTTATTTTGGCAGTTACCAGTAGATTTGTATACATGGTAGCGACTAGTCCGAGCCGGTGTTCATTTTGGGTATGCGTGTTCCTCACGTGTGATGTGTGTGTGCGCGTTTATGGCAGGATGGTGTAGCTAGGAGCACATGGCTGTCAGAACAGGGGAGCCTGCTACAGACATGGTCTGGTTCAGAGGAGGTCCTGCTTCACTACAGCCCCAACACACACGCCTCTGGAGCACCACCACAGGATACAGAGAAAGAGGGCAAGAGAGAGAGAGCGCGAGTATGTGGGGGTAGAGAAGGAGAGGGGGGGCAAGAGAAAACACAGTGAGCGAGGGAGGCAGTGTATATTATAATGTGATGCTGTTAATCCAGAGAGCTCTAGCTCTTCCTCCCCCCAGTAGACGCACACACACACACTCTCTCCACCATTTTACAAGTAGGACAGCAGGCCAGACAGTTATTCAAAGCATGCTCCCTGTGTGAGACAGAGGTCAGATGTGTCTCAACATACAGAGAACACAGTCAGGGTTTATCAAAACGGAGCGCAGGTGGTGGGCGTGGCAGTGGGCGCGGTCGACGCTGCTGAATTTTAGAGGCCTCTATCTTGGCGATGTAGATTTGTTTGTTTCTTTAAAGCATTTAAGCCAATTTCCTGCAATTCTACACATTTCTTCATGGAACAGAGAAAGATTTTGTAATTTCAAAGCTAATTTCCTGTAATTCTATGCATTTTGCCTTGGCCAATGCTTTGTTTTTATTGCTCAAACATAAAATCAATACTGCTAAATTCATAGTTTTTTTTTATTTTCTATTCTCCCTGAATGTCTAGCTTTTATTTTGGTGATGTTAAAGGGTGCATTATATATTAAAGGGTCCAATATTAAAGGTTCCATTATAATTTCTTCATACTTTGTATCTGGTTTCAGTGGTAAGTTCACACTGAAAGCGTTTTTCTATCCCAAAAAACAGATTGGTGGACTTTAGGCAGCCCGCCCAATGATTTCAATGGCGGAAAACACCCTGCCAGTACACACAGAGCATGTGCCTCACAGCTGGAGAGGCCACACAACCAGCCTCTAAAACATATAATCCACTAAATGTTATGAAACAAACAGTACAAATACTGTAAGACAGAGAGAAATAGAATTAGAGAGCGAGAGAGTTTAATATGACTAATAGTAGACTGAGTGAGCTCAGCAGTAGCTAGAATGCTCTGGATTTCCCTCCAGCCTGCCTGCCAGGCAGCAGTCCAGCAGCTCCCAGTACTACACTACGGATCAGTATCTCTACAGTCTAGATAGGCTACTAGCTCCTCACGAACAGGCTGCTGATGACCTAATCTAGGACAATCTGACGCTCAGACTACGTATTAGAGACTAAGCTTGCTGTGCATACAAACAAAACCTCCAGTGCATATAGTCTAGTTATCTAGGCCAATCTGCCTGTACCTAAAACACCAATTATAAACAGAGAGAGAGAGACCGATAGACAATTGGAAAAGCCTGCAGGAAGTTTATAAATATGATATTCATTTTGTATGCACACAAAGCAAGCGCTAAATATTTGATCAAGGGGTACAGTTTTGTTCAAACATAATTAATTCCTGTGGAGAGAGATGACATTGAGAACACAGTTTCCCCCTACATTAGGTGAAGCAGCATTTGACAGAGCACCAAACAATGCCACTGAAATTGTTCCAAAACACCATATAATGATCAAAACCATAAAGCCACATGAATGGAACTGACAGTGTCTGTTCCGAAATCCCCAGCAAAATCTCTAATCAGTGGTGTGAAGAAGAGAAAGTCAATTAGCTGTGTTGTCACAGCCTGGGCCTGACTGCTGAAAGCAAACAGTGTCCCTTTTTTAATTTTCCCTTTATTTAACTAGTCAAGTCAGTTAAGAACGCATTCTGATTTACAATGACGGCCTACCGGGGAACAGTGGGTTAACTGCCTTGTTCAGGGGCAGAACGACACATTTTTACCTTGTCAGCTCAGGGATCTTGCAACCTTTGGGTTACTAGTCCAACGCTCTAACCACTAGGCTACCTGCCGCCCCATGATGATTAACATAAAAGACTGATACTGTCGGTCTAGTGGTGCTCTGGATAATATAGGCACTTAAAACACACACAGAGTTTATGACACAAACATCCTCAAAGCTCAGTGTGACTACTACACTAAAGCAGCCATGTTTTTCATATTGATTTCCAATTGTTGTTGTTTTTCCCCCTCTAATCCTACTTCTCTTTCTCTGCCATGACACAATGCACCGTCTCTGTTAGAGGTCGACCGATTAGGATTTTTCAACGGCGATACAGATTATTGGAGGACTCAAAAAAAGCAGTTACCGATAAAATCAGCCGATTAATATATTTGTAATAACGACAATGACAACAATACTGAATGAACACTTTATTTTAACTTAATATAATACATAAATAATATCAATTTAGAATTAAATAAATAATGGAACATGTTCAATTTGGTTTAAATAAAGCAAAAACAAAGTAACAGTGCAATATGTGCCATGTAAAAAAGCTAACGTTTAAGTTCCTTGCTCAGAACATGAGAACATATGAAAGCTGGTGGTTCCTTTTAACATGAGTCTTCAATATTCCCAGTTAAGAAGTTTTAGGTTGTAGTTATTATAGAACTATTTCTCTCTATACCATTTGTATTTCATAGACCTTTGACTATTGGATGTTCTTACAGGCACTATAGTATTGCCAGCCTAATCTCGGGAGTTGATAGGCTTGAAGTCATAAACAGCGCTGTGCTTCAGCCTGCCACGCAGTCTCCTCGTGGATTGCAATATAATCGGCATCCAAAAACGCCAATTCGGCTATTCCGAATAATTGTTTGACCTCTAGTCTGTGTTAAGTAATACGATGACATACGGGGCCCTCAGTGGTGCGTACTGAGACCCCTCCTGTACTCCCCGTTCACCCACGACTGCATGGCCGTGCACGACTCCAACACCATTAAGTTTGCTGACGACACAACGGTGGTAGGCCAGATCCCCGATGAGACAGCCTCTAGGGAGGAGGTAAGTGACCTGGCAGTGTGGTGCCAGGACAACCTCACCCTCAACGTCAGCAAGACAAACAAAACGGAGGGATGAGCACGCCCCCATTCTCATCGACGGGAGTGGAGCGGGTCGAGAACTTCAATTTCTTCTGTGTCCACATCACTAAGGAATTATCATGGTCCACACACACCAACCCAGTCGTGAAGAAGGCACGACAACAGAGGCTGAAAAGATTTGGCATGGGCCCTCAGCTCCTCAAAAAGTTCTACAGCTGCACCACTGAGAGCATCTTGACTGGCTGCATCACCACTTGGTATAGCAACAGCTTGGCATCCGACCGCAAGGCTCTACAAAGAGCAGTGCATACAGCCCTGTACATCACTGGGGCCGAGCTCCCTGCCATCCAGAACCTCTATGAGATGAGACGATGCGGGGTGTAGTGAGTCCTGGATGAGACAGTGCGAGGTGGAGTGAGTTCTGGAATCTAGCCCTTTCTACTCACATTTCTATCTATCTTAAACACTACATAACATATAGTGACTGTACTGAAGACAGTGCAAGGTGGTGTCAGCAGAGGCTCACTCATAGGTCTCCCTCCTGCTTGGACTGAGTAGCACCACGCAGGAAGGGCAGCCTGCTCCGTTTCCTGTCCCCAGTCAGAGAGAGACACGGGCCTGTGACTCCCATTTCAACCTCTCACACAGAGACCAGGCTCGGTCACACTGCAGTGCGGTAGTAGTCACTACACTATGAAAAATAATACTCACTATCCTACACATTCTGCCATGGATTATGCTGTCTGAGTGACTCCAACATCACAACACCACGGAGGGAGCCATGCCAAACATAGTCCTGAAAGCATCAGTTTTAAAGTAGTAGATTCTCCCTGACGGTCTAACTTTTATTTTGGTGATTGTTAGTTCTCAAAGATGATCTTATTTAAAAAAATATATATATTATATATATAGTCCATTATATTTTCTACATAACTACAAAAACTGGCGCCTCGCCCAACACTTTTCTATGCAGAAAACCCCTGTGTGTGTGTGTGTGTAAACAAGGGGCAAAAGAGAGAGGGAAATCTGAGTCTGTGTTGCCTTGCTGCGATAGTCAAGCTCCTCACCGTTAGTCTGCAGCTGGGGTTTAGAGCCGTGGCCTTTTGAGCAGACTGGTGATGTGCTGAAAGACTTCTGCCCACCACACACACAGTTAGTGCAGTGGCCATACTGATAGAGGGGGCTGGAGGAGAGCATTAAGAGCAGGCACACACACAGAAAGAGGGGTCTGGGCCACTGTAATACGCGGACCGCCAGTCATAGTGTTAGGACTGTGCACAGGTCTGTCCAACGGTGCCAATTATTCAGCACAGCTAACAATCAACTGGCTTCCTCTTTCAGCATGTTCACCAGAGCAATACACAGTGCCCTCTGCTAACACACACACACACACACCAGAAATTCATTTGTTGACTTCTGAATGTGCATACACACATACAATGTTGGGTCTGTGTACATATTGGTACACTGGTATGGTTGAAGGACAGACAGGTATAAATAGCAGCAGCAACTGATACAGAACTCTCTCAGCCTCACATCACATTAACACAACACCCGCTGCCTGGCTGGGAGGCTTCCCCCTGACTCCACCATTGGCTGCCTGGCTGGGAGGCTTCCCACTGACTCCACCATTGGCTGCCTGACTGCCTGACTGCCTGGCTGGGAGGCTTCCCCCTGACTCCACCATTGGCTGCCTGGCTGAGAGGCTTCCCCCTGACTCCACCATTGGCTGCCTGGCTGCCTGAGAGGCTTCCCACTGACTCCACCACTGGCTGCCTGACTGGCTGCCTGACTGGCTAGCTGGACATTGAGCGATCATTTTACAGACATGGGAAGCCACTCTAACAGTCTAAATAAATAAAACTCTGGCTGCCCGGCACGCTGCCCGACTCGCTGTATCATGTCATGGGCATTGTGTAAGGTCAGGAAAATGCCAGCAGGGTCTGGGTAGTTCATTCCCACCACCACACCAGTCATTATAGCCTATTTAAAAGCAGGTTGAGGAGAGGGCACACTGCTAGTAAAAAGGCAGCTGTAGCTACCACTGCTAATATAGCGCAATTATTACATCATTATTGCTATTACACAACTATGAATAATTTGGCAGCACTTAGGCCAGTCTCTGTCACAGATATATAGGACAACATCAGATATGAATAGCTTAGGCTGGCTCACAGTGGACTAAATGTGGCCAAATCATACATTGATACACATGGGGAGAGATAGGGAGACCGAGAGAGAGACCGAGAGAGAGAGAGAGAATCATAAGACAGCCATCTGTCTCCGCTAAACTCTGGATTGAAGAACAGGAGTCTGTTTGTGTGACTGAACCATCTAGTGAACACAGCCTACTCTCAGGGCCCCTCCCTCCCAAATAGCACCCTATTCCCTAAATAGTGCACTATCCTGGTCAGAAGCACTATAAAGGGAATAGCATGCCATTGGGGATCAGCCAATTCTCAGTCTGAGCCAGAACCATCACTTCAGCAGCTGTTCCAGTTAAAGGCTTTAGTCACAGGCTGAGTGGTCTGGGCCCTGGTTCTAGCCCTGCCACTCTGGACCCTGGTTCTAGCCCAGCCCTGCCACTCTGGACCCTGGTTCTAGCCCAGCCCTGCCACTCTGGACCCTGGTTCTAGCCCAGCCCTGCCACTCTGGACCCTGGTTCTAGCCCAGCCCTGCCACTCTGGACCCTGGTTCTAGCCCAGCCCTGCCACTCTGGACCCTGGTTCTAGCCCAGCCCTGCCACTCTGGACCCTGGTTATAGCCTAGGCCTGGTTATAGCCCAGCCCTGGTTAAAGCCCAGCCCTGGTTATAGCCATGGTTCTAGCCCAGCCCTGCCACTCTGGGCCCTGGTTATAGCCTAGCCCCGCCAAGGAAAGACTCTGGGCTGTGGTTATAGCCTAGCCCTGGTTATAGCCTAGCCAAGGAAATACTCTGGGCCCTGATTATAGCCTAGCCCTGCCAAGGAAATACTCAGTGTCTAAGTTAAACAGCTAACTAGGGTCTAGAGTTTATCCTGGTCAGGTGATGAGGTAAGGTAAAACTCCTGTCCCTAACCAGTTTCCAGTGCTGATGCTCTAGGGGAGGCACCCTGCCTGTACAATGGTAAGGGGGAAACCCTGTGTGTAGCTACTCTATATACCGAGCCCTGGTCAACAGCAGTACACTAAACAGAGAACCGGATGAATGGTCAACAGCAGTACACTAAACAGGGAACCGGGTGAATGGTCAACAATAGCACACTGAACCGGGTGAATGGTCAACAGTAGTACACTGAACCGGGTGAATGGTCAACAGTAGTACACTGAACCGGGTGAATGGTCAACAGTAGTACACTGAACCGGGTGAATGGTCAACAGTAGTACACTGAACCGGGTGAATGGTCAACAGTAGTACACTGAACCGGGTGAATGGTCAACAGTAGTACACTGAACCGGGTGAATGGTCAACAGTAGTACACTGAACCGGGTGAATGGTCAACAGTAGTACACTGAACCGGGTGAATGGTCAACAGTAGTACACTGAACCGGGTGAATGGTCAACAGTAGTACACTGAACCGGGTGAATGGTCAACAGTAGTACACTAAACAGGGAACCAATTGAAACAACCATGTCATATCATTAGAACATACCTTTCTGAAGGAGCTTCACCTCTCCGTTCTCCCTCTTGATCTCATTCATCACTTTGTGTTTCTTCTTCTTCTTCTTCTCCTTCGTCTTGTCCTTGCTGTTGTGGTCTGAAAGAGAGAGGGAAAGACAGACGTTAGGGTGAGGCCTTGAGGGACATTTCAGGAGAGGGGCAGGTTATGGTACAGTAGATAAAAGGAAACAGACTCACTCTCCACAGTAATTTAGCCTGCTTCCCAAATGGGAATGGCACCCTATTCCCTAATGGCCTTGGTCTAGAGTAATGCAGGGTATAGGGTGTCATTTGGGACGCAGACTGACTGACTGATTCCTAACTGCTTTCCAGTCTGAAGGAGGACAGGTTCTGAAAAAGAAAGCCAGACTTTTGGCATACTCTGGTTATAGGGCCCAGAGTATTAGAAGATAGGTTATCGCTGATATTTGAGGAAAGCAATTTAAGGGCGTCGCTGAAATGCAATCTCTTTGATTTTCAGCTGTTAAAACACACAGGACAATGTAATTAGTGGTATCCCTCTGATGACTACTTGATCGGTAGCCCGCATTATTATACAGCTCGGCTTTTTGGACAGTTGCACAACTGGCAGGTAGAAAAGTATTATGCCAATTTACAGAAAGTGCAGTAAATGTCAAACTGCATTGAACATGATCAAAACAGCATTATATGAAAATGACTATATTCTAGGCCTAGCCATTTATGGACATGTCATAGGTGGGAAGCTCAGTTGAGAAAAGGGGCTCCTAAACAGCAAGGTAAAATCAAATTAAAAGACAAAGGCAGACAGAAATTGTAGTAACCCATCACAGTAAGTCAGTAATTACACCGTAAGTGTAATCATCAAATCCACAGTGAAACATTCAGAGGAACTGAAGAGCCAAGTAACCAGAAGGGAACTATACATGCTTCATCAAGACTGCACCAAGGATGGAACAAACAGCACCCTGAACAGCTTCAACCCCCAAGCCATAAGACTGATAGTTAAATAGTTCACCGAATAGCTACCCGGACTATTTACATGGAGCCTTTGACTCATCCCATACGCTACTGCCTAGTCAAATCAAATGTTATTCGTTGCATGCGCTGAATACAACAGGTGTAGACTTTACAATGAAATGTTTACTTATGAGCCCTTTCCCAACAATGCAGAGAGAAAAAAAATGGATATAAAAAAAGACAGCGATTTTTTTTATATATTAACAATAATTTTTTTTCTTTTGATGAGGCTTTATAGAACGAGTACCAGTAACGAGTCAATGTGCGGGGGCATGAGGTAATATGTACAGTGGGGGAAAAAAGTATTTAGTCAGCCACCAATTGTGCAAGTTCTCTCACTTAAAAAGATGAGAGGCCTGTAATTTTCATCATAGGTACACTTCAACTATGACAGACAAAATGAGGGAAAAAAATCCAGAAAATCACATTGTAGGATTTCTTATGAATTTATTTGCAAATTATGGTGGAAAATAAGTATTTGGTCACATACAAACAAGCAAGATTTCTGGCTCTCACAGACCTGTAACTTCTTCTTTAAGAGGCTCCTCTGTCCTCCACTCATTACCTGTATTAATGGCACCTGTTTGAACTTGTTATCAGTATAAAAGACACCTGTCCACAACCTCATACAGTCACACTCCAAACTCCACTATGGCCAAGACCAAAGAGCTGTCAAAAGACACCAGAAACAAAATTGTAGACCTGCACCAGGTTGGGAAGACTGAATCTGCAATAGGTAAGCAGCTTGGTTTGAAGAAATCAACTGTGGGAGCAATTATTAGGAAATGGAAGACATACAAGACCACTGATAATCTTCCTCGATCTGGGGCTCCACGCAAGATCTCACCCGTGGGGTCAAAATGATCACAAGAACGGTGAGCAAAAATCCCAGAACCACACGGGGACCTAGTGAATGACCTGCAGAGAGCTGGGACCAAAGTAACAAAGCCTACCATCAGTAACACACTACCCCGCCAGGGACTCAAATCCTGCAGTGCCAGGCGTGTCCCCCTGCTTAAGCCAGTACATGTTCAGGCCCGTCTAAAGTTTGCTAGAGAGCATTTGGATGATCCAGATGAGGATTGGGAGAATGTCAGATGAAACCAAAATAGAACCTTTTGGTAAAAATTCAACTAAATCGTGTTTGGAGGACAAAGAATGCTGAGTTGCATCCAAAGAACACCATACCTACTGTGAAGCATGGGGGTGGAAACATCATGCTTTGGGGCTGTTTGTCTGCAAAGGGACCAGGACGACTGATCCGTGTAAAGGAAAGAATGAATGGGGCCATGTATCGTGAGATTTTGAGTGAAAACCTCCTTCCATCAGCAAGGGCATTGAAGATGAAAGCGTGGCTGGGTCTTTCAGCATGACAATGATCCCAAACACACCGCCCGAACGAAGGAGTGGCCGTGAAGCATTTCAAGGTCCTGGAGTGGCCTAGCCAGTCTCCAGATCTCAACCCCATAGAAAATCTTTGGAGGGAGTTGAAAGTCCGTGTTGCCCAGCGACAGCCCCAAAACATCACTGCTCTAGAGGAGATCTGCATGGAGGAATGGGCCAAAATACCAGCAACAGTGTGTGAAAACCTTGTGAAGACTTACAGAAAACATTTGACCTCTGTCATTGCCAACAAAGGGTATATAACAAAGTATTGAGATAAACTTTTGTTATTGACCAAATACTTATTTTCCACCATAATTTGCAAATAAATTCATAAAAAATCCTACAATGTGATTTTCTGGATTTCTTTTCCTCATTTTGTCTGTCATAGTTGAAGTGTACCTATGATGAAAATTACAGGCCTCTCTCATCTTTTTAAGTGAGAGAACATGCACAATTGGTGGCTGACAATACTTTTTTTCCCCACTGTACATGTAGGTTGGGGTAAAAGTGACTAGGCAATCAGGATAGATGATAAACAGTAGCAGCAGCGTATGTGAAGAGTGTGAAAGTGTGTCTATGTTTGAGTGTGTGTGGTGTCTTTTATACAATGTGTGTGTGTGTGTGTGTGTAGATGTGTGTGTGTGTGTAGGTGTGTGTGTGTAGATGTGTGTGTGTAGATGTGTGTGTGTAGGTGTGTGTGTGTAGATGTGTGTAGATGTGTGTGTGTGTAGATGTGTGTAGATGTGTGTGTGTGTGTGTGTAGATGTGTGTGTGTGTATGGAGTCCAGTGCAAGAATGTCAGTAAAATAAATACAAATAATACAAGAGGGGTCAACAAAAAGCTGGTTTACTAGGGTCTTCCTGTACAAAACCTTTCAAAATCAGACACCATGTCACACCACTGGAATGTGCGCAAGCTACAAATTCAAATGTTGGGCCTAATTGTTTTGCGGCCAAAAGGGAGAAGTAACAGTATTGCACAGCATGAGGTTTCCGATTGTTCATTAACTTGTTACTCATTCATAGAAAATAATAAGTGACTCATTATTCCCTACTGGGGATTTTATCAGCCTAAAACAGCACCTAAAATATTACTCCCTACTGGGGATTTTATCAGCCTAAACAGCACCTAAAATATTACTCCCTACTGGGGATTTTATCAGCCTAAAACAGCACCTAAAATATTACTCCCTACTGGGGATTTTATCAGCCTAAAACAGCACCTAAAATATTACTCCCTACTGGGGATTTTATCAGTCTAAAACAGCACCTAAAATATTACTCCCTACTGGGGATTTTATCAGTCTAAAACAGTACCTAAAATATTACTCCCTACTGGGGATTTTATCAGCCTAAAACAGCACCTAAAATCATTGATATTATATAACATACAGAAATTCAATAAATAGACTATCAACATTAGGGACATTCCACCAGGGTCATAGGAATTATTACAAGGGTTGGTGTTCTATCTGCCAAACTGTTATGGAGGTGTGTGAGAACAGGTCAGATCAAATGTATTTATAAAGCCCTGAATACATCAGCTGATGTCACAAAGTGCTATATAGAAACCCAGCCTAAAACCCCAAACAGCAAGCAATGCAGATGTAGATGGTAACAGAATGACGGCACCAACGGCACAAACCATCATTCCGTTATCAAACTCTGCATCTGCCCTGTTCTTCAAGTAAATGTGTTATTGTGAAATGTTCCATGGACATTGTTAAATGTAGTCCTTGTGCATAGAGGTGTATGGTTTATTTAAATTTGCCATCATTGATTTGTGTTTGACATCCAGATTTTTCACTTTAAAATGTGTCTAAGCAACACTCTTATCCTGGAATTGCCCAGCTCTCTCTCCGCTTGACTTGACTTCTCCAGCTTTCACATCTCTCCCTCTCAACAGCCTTCTGTCCTACCAGCTCACGCCTGCTTATCTCAATGGAGCCAACACCAGCCTGGACTTGGAATCCAACAGCAATGCAGTAGGCCTGTTTTTTGATGCTGAGAATGAACTCCAGGTGATCTTGGAATAGAATTATAATGTTCTTTTGAGCTTGAAAATAGTATTGGAATACCTAGAATTAGAATAGAAACTCTAATATATATTTTGTAGGCCTAGTTGCAATCATCCTGTTATACATCGAATTAGAATGCTGGAATATGTATGTCCTCCCCTTTTAAGTATCTGTCACAAGGCCCCTCTAACGCCCTGAGGAGGTGGCCTCAGTTTATAATACTTAAGTCTTCATTTCTCTACCAAATTTAAGAAATTAATTAGACGTAAAAGATTGGATCCAAACTAAACTGCATGAATAACATCGTTTGTGTTGGAATGACAGTTTGAGACAGATCTCTTCATGTGGTTGATAGTGGCAGCACCATGTAATGATGTTCAGTGGTAGAGATAGCTGTTCCTTGACTCCACTGCCTCGCTCGCTGCTCGTGTTATTTGGGGGGCGTGGTGGTGATACAAAAACAACAGTTGATGGCGGGCGACTGTTTATTAAACCGTAATTTGAACAGTCTTAAAACCACCCGTTACAATTAAAGCCCCACGTATGTGTAGGCCTAATGATCGGTCACTGTTTCGCCAACACGTCTCTAACGCTCTCCCAGAGCCTAACGCGGATCTTAGTTGTTTTGTTTATACAACCACGTCAATTTGTTCCGCTCTGGTTGATCAATTGTATTTCCCGTTTGAATTTAACTAAACGTGTGTTTGTAAAATGTGCAATAATGTTTCCAACAGTGGCTAGACATCGGTGGAACGCTGTGGAACAGTTTGCAGGAGAACGCTCGATACTTACTAACATTCGGACGTGCATTTTCTATGCAGGTTCAAGAGCGGGTAAATCCGCAGCCATTAGCCAAACAGGCGAGAAGAACAGCTCAACTCGGACAAAAACCTTATAATTTCATCGTAAAAATGTCCTTAGATGTACAATCGTGCCTAGGATTATAAATGTAAACGGTCCTTTCCAAAATAACGCCCGAACTATTTCGAATAAGACGCGATAAGACGCAGTTCTGGACTGGACACATTGTCATAGTGCACAGTGTCGGCCCCACATGCTTCATAGTCCTGAAGAGCGACAGCCACTAGCACTGAAAAGCTACGTGGTTAATGGACACTGGCGTTGTCTTTTTATGGACAATAACATGCAGTAACACTTTCTATTCATGTAACGTTATATCCAGACAACCGTTTAGTGCGTAAAATTGCGCATTCATATAAAATACCTTTTTGCACCAACTTCATCTCCCCGTTCTCCTTCTTCATTACAGTAGTGACGTTACTCAGACTGCTGCTAATATTTCCAGGGGTACCAGGGATTGGTTTATGTTTCTTCTTTTCCTTGAAATCCTTCTCTTTCTGCCGTTTTTCCTTGGTCTTTTTGGATGGTGGTTTGGTGTGGGAGGCGAGGAAAGCGCTCTGCTTGAACCCTGTGTGAATGGGAGGCTGGAGGGGCGCCGAGGGGCTGAAGCTCCATGTTGTCGGGTTGCCTGAACTCTGCTTCTGGTGCTGCTTCTCCACTGCGCCGCCACCTCCCCCTGCACCTCCTTCCCCATTTAGTTTCTTCGCTTTAAGGCTCTTCTCGTCGGGTCGGACTCGCTTGGGCGGCGGCGGGTGAATGTCCCGGGAAGACTGCGGCCGGGTGTCCGACGCTACTTTCGGTTCTTTAGATTTGGCGAGCGGGCTTTTGGTCGCTGCACCAAAGTGACTGAAGCTCAGTGACTCCGCCATCTTGGGGCTCTCTGTATTTACTCCGCCGACGCTGTTTGTGCTAGGCAGGCGTCCAGGGGCGGAGTCTGGCCGCTGACTGACAGGCAGGCCGGGTTGGAGGTGGGCTCTGGGGCGTGGAGAAATGGGACACATTACGCGGGAAACATACCCGCAGAACACCCCTATCTCTGTCGGGGAGGATATATAAGCCTATCTCATTATTTACAACAGATCGTTACACACATATGCCATAGGCTTCATAACATTACAACATTAGCCAACCTAAGGTCATTTATATTCATCTGTTTAAAGGGATCCCTTTATTAGTGTCTGTTGATTTAACACCCAAAATAAATATATTATAGGCTCCTCTAAACTGTTTTAAAACATATATTAAAACTGAGGAGGTTCCGTTTAAAAAATGAATAGCCCATTAGGCCTACACACTCAATGTGCGAAGTTTTGTGCAAGGGAAGTGTTCTGGTACTTCGCTTGATCCTTCCCGACATCGTGGGACCATCTGGTCCCTTGACTTGCGGCAGGTAGTCTAGGGTTAAGAGCGTTGGGCCAGTAACCAAAAGGTTGTGTATGTGTGTGACCCAGCATGGTGGATGGCAAATGGCCTGGGCAGAGAGAGAGAGAGGGAGAGCAGAGCACCACCTCAACCCTGGCTGGCCCTGGGGCTTAGCTCTGGCTGACACACTTCTCACTGGTGCACTCATGTGGAGAGGGGACAGGAGTGGCTGTCTAGTAGTGCACTCACTGAGACAGAAAGCCATGCTCCTATAGGCCTAGCCAGACCTATTCCCTGAGGTGGACTTCCAATGAGATCAAAGATATAAAAAAGTGAATCCTTGGTTGGATGAACCTGCAACGTGGGCCAGGAACAACCTTACCTTCTGCTCAGACAGTATTTTATGTAACAGTCGAAGTCCCATTGAGGTCAGAAGACCTCTTTCCTAAGGGAGATCTGACTGCGTTTTCCATGACAAAAACATCCAGGCTGTTACAGCCATAGATACCGTTTTAGTAGGCTACTGTGCACAACCACCAGCTGTGTCTGTGTGAATGCTGTAATGTGGGGGTTTATAAATGCCTTTATCCATTGACAAACCCAAGTAGATGATTGAAGGTCTCTTTAGTGCTGCTGTCCACTACACAGGCTCACCTGCTGTCTGCTGTTTACAGTTGCCAACTGTTCACAGATAGGGAGGAAAATTGCTGTTTGACAATTCTCTCTGGATGTGTTCATTGTTGAGTATTTCTCTGTTCTCTCAGAGCAAATAATGAGTCATATTTTTTTAACCTTGATTTATCCAGG
Organism: Brachymystax lenok tsinlingensis; assembly: GCA_030435695.1. Lineage (NCBI taxonomy): Eukaryota > Metazoa > Chordata > Actinopteri > Salmoniformes > Salmonidae > Brachymystax > Brachymystax lenok. Next base: position 23,658,466 of record CM059783.1, on the reverse strand, counting down.
TTAGTCTTCATTGTGATTAACATGGGTTTTATAAAGAGACCCAGATGGCAGCATGGTCCCAATGCTACATGCAATTACAATGTTACAAAGTATACATGGATAGAAGGTTGTTCCGTGACCTTACTGGACGATCAAGGACATGTGCGCATCATGAAACCATTCATGGTCATACTACCTTGTTATTGCAATGTTTTAAAGTATCTACTAATGTGTGAAATGCCTACTTTGAGAGATCTTGTTCAGTGACCGTATGGGATGATCAAGGACAGGTTGTCACCATGGTTACATGGTCATACAGATGAACTAATCAACCCCAAGCGGTCACGCTGAAGCACTTTATTTTCTCATGAGATCTGACAGGAAACCAGAGTTTGCTCAATACTCGTTCTGAAAACAGTGCAGTCCCCCCCCCTTGCCCCTCAGCGCAACAGACAGATAGTGAGAGATGAGACCGACCAGAACAGCAAGCTATGCACTAGTACTACAGAATCCCCTTAGTGCTTTAAGTCTGTCTGTGGCGTGCGTTAGCAATCTAAAAACAGCCTACAATAGAATATCTCAGACCAGGCAGGGAGTCCCTTCACAATTACTTCAAGGTAAACCAACACCTGCTATGCCACTGATGCTGAATAAAAATTCCATTGCATTATTCCCCTTTTCTGGTGCCACTAACACCAGTTCAACCACAGAGCGAGAGAACATAGAACTTTGAAACAGACGAATAGAATACTCTGACATAATACCAGCACTCCGTGTTCTGAATCACTTCTCATCAATCAGCTTCTCTGAAATCATGTGTATGAGTGCAGTCCGTGGCAGTCAAGACATCGCTGCATCGGTCTATTGCAATATATATACACAGGATACACTGATCACAGAGATTGTGGCAACCAGGCACTGAAGCAGACAGAAGTGGATGCTGTTACGGCCAGTCGTGTATGCAACGTCAGTCTTTTCTTTGGAAACAGAAACACTTCTCTGGCGTTAAATATGAATCCATCTTCATTTCCCAAGCAATAGGGAGGAGTTGGCACACCATGAACAACATAGGGTACATACAACACAGCTGCTTGGACCATGCTACCACTGCCAGTCATAAGAAGTGTACTGGAACAAACCTAGGCTACTGCATATAGCTAGCTATATAGTGGTATTCAAGCTGAGGTTAATCAATACATGCAAACTGATATTTTGATTAGCTAGGTAGCTAACTAGCTAAAGATACTGTACACTGTGTGTGTGTGTGTGTGTCATTAGGCCACAAAGCACTTCCCAACTCTACTCTACCGTTCTTCTCACCAGATCATTTTGAAGGATGCACCACTACTGCTAGGCACACTTATTAATAAATCAATGCCTTTAAAATGGTGTTTGCACAGCTCCGCATTCTAAATAATTATCTGAGAGACTAGTCCAGGACCTGAGCCAGATATAAAGCGAAGAAGAGTGTTGGCCAGTACACAATTCATTCCAGTTGGATATCTTTATTCATTAAACGGAGCTTCCTCAAATGGGACCAGTAGCTTCGGATTTGAAACGTGTAAGCACTGTAATGTAACTGGAACATGTGAGCCCAATACATTCCATAAACCTGCCCCCGATAGGAGTGTGTGTCGGTGTCAGTGTGACATCAATAACTACCCACCTGCAGTCACAGGGAGGTGTGTCAAATTAACACGTGGAGGAAACCCCCAGGTGTGGGGGAACTAATTTCAAACACTAAACATACTAAAACCCTTCCAATTGAATTGTGTGTCATGCATCATATGTGCCAACCTACAGTGAGAAAATGTGTGAAATTAGCACAAAACCCCAGGTCTAAGTGGAGCTAATATGGAACTGTGTGTCTGTAGAAAACCCCAGATTGATGGAGAACTCCTGCTGAGCTCACTTCTTGCCATGTCCCAGGATAGTGCAATGTACTTATCCCTCTGAACACCTACAGCATGATCACACGCACACACACACACACACACACACACACACACACACACACACACACACAGAGAGAGAGAGAATCCCAACCGACACACAGGAAGCCCCAGCGCTACTCCCCCAGCCCCTCTACAGACTCTTTAAAACACAGTGTAGGAAAACAAGGAAGCATGTTCAACTTGATGTCTTTACTGACGGGTCCATTGATTTCTGCAACATACAAACAGGTCTGTGTTGTGTGGGAGGAGGGGTGTTTCTGAGAGAGGCTTGTGTCCCAAACGGCACCCTGTCCCCTATATAGTGTGCACTGCTTTTGACCAGAGCCCCCATAGGGCCCTATTCCCTACTGTTGACCAGAGTCTGGTCAAAAGTAGTGCACTATATAGGGAATTGTGTGCCATTTGGGACAGACAGTTTCCAAGAGGAAACTAGCTGTACCAACCAACACAGCTGAGCACGTCACTACACGTGCTGCTGTTGATGATGATGGGAGAAGGAGGGGGTGGGGCAGCACTCTCCAAAAGGCACAGGCGGGCTCCAAAACAAATGCTAGTGGTAGCAGGTAGGGTCCAAGGGAACTCAACTCCAGGCCTGGAACACCAAAACACTCCTGGTTTAGTTAATTGATTGATTGAATCATGTCTCTGATTGGCCAGAGAGTCTAATCATCACCAGGTCTTAATTAGTCTGATTAGAAGGAGCGAGAGAGATAGAAATCCAGGAGTCTGAAAGTCCTCCCGGACTGGAGTGGACTATCCCTGGTGTAGTAGGGCAGAGACCAAAGAGAGGAGAAACGGCATATACAAAAATATCCTTTAGAATAGAATTTACAAAAAGAGCATTATTATTACACAATCTTGAGCCCGTTTGCCAAGAGGACGGCGCTATGCCAGGTCCAGCTGATTCAAAACGTTTAAACATAATTACAACAAAACCCTGCAGTATTTGCTAGAACAAGAGGGCAAATGATTTACAGTTGGAGGAACATTGGGGAGAGGAAGGGGTGTCATGGACAGACTTGTTACATCTTCTGTTAATAAGAATATTTAGAGATAGCACATTAAATATTATATACCTAGTTGCCCTGTACATTTATAAAACAATGCATATATAGCTATCGAGAAGTTGGCAAAGAAAATGAAACAGAATAATATAAGAGTAGTCCTCTGTTCCTAGCCATACAGGTCTCCTTCTGTATTGTCGTAATACAAGTCTAAATGTACAGAAGAAAGTCAAGTCTTTTTCTGGAATAGAAAACTAAACAAAACGCTGAATTAGGATCCAATGTGACGGATTGTTTCGGTCAAATCCTAACTTGCATTTAAGACAAATTCTCTCCCATTCACATCATCATGACTAAATGAAAATTCAACTTAAGTGAGAGTTAGGATTTGCCCTCAAAGGGAATAAGGCAGGTTTGTATGGTCCCAGCAGAGAAGGAGATAAGATAAATGTGTGCCCCAAATGACACCCTATTCCCTAAATAGTGCTGTATTTTTGACCAGAGCCCTATGGTCCCTGGTCAAAAGTAGTGCCCTATATAGGGAATGGAGTTCCATTTGGGAAACACTTAATAGCACCAGCACACAGAGAACCCCTGGCAACTGGCACAAGTACAGCAAAAAGGTGTACCATTGCATCCTGGGTAGATTATCTAAATTGCTTTGCAGATTGTGTTTTAGGCTTTGTCTCAAATGGCACCCTGTTACCTACATGCACAAGACTCTGGCCAAATATACAGTGCACTATATAGGGAACAGGGTGCCATTTCACAGCTGCCCTATTAGTTAGGAAAAGGTGGCAGTGTCCAAGGATGGGACAGCACCCAGTCATCTCCTTCATACACAGCGGCACTTGTAGGAGACAAGGTGGGGATCAAGGAGGATTTGGAGGGTGGAGGAGGGCAGTGAAGGAGGCGTTGGCTATAGGTAGAAGCCATGATCATGTCCACTGTGTAGGGGGGTCCCTGGGGCCTTTGGGTTGTGTGCAGCGGTTACCGTATCCTGGAAGACAAGAGAAGAACAGTGTTATTTATGATTAAAGCGTTTGGGAGTTTTTCAGGCCACGTCACCTGACCAGGAAATATTCTGGTTATTGGTTGTGGTTACATGTTATGACTAGAAACCAGAGTTTTCCTGGTCAAGTTACACAGTCAGGAACAACTCAGGGCCCTAGTTATTTATAGTAAACAACTATAGACACAACATCATATTTACTATCACTCCTCCTCCTCTCACCCACCCATCTCTGAGGAAGCCTTGCTCTCTGCTGTGCTGTCTGCTACTGTGGTGTTGGCAGGTGATGTTTCTACTCCTGCTGAGTCTGAAATCTTCTTACTCCTCTCTCCTGACGGGTCTAGGACAAACACACACACAGTGTCAGGTTTTCCTGTCACACAGTAACACACACAGTGTCAGGTTTCCGTGTCACACATTAACACACACAGTAGCACACACACACACACAGCTGTTCCTTTAATAAATGCCTACAGTCTTATCATTTCAGGGTAATTTGTGGAACAGTGAATGCCTCCATGTATGCCTCTAGCAGACTAACTAGGAAACCTAATAAAACCAAGCAGGTTTTAAAGATAAGCTTGGAGAAGTGTCAGATAAATACTATATTGGTAATTAGGTTACACAGACAGACTGCCTCTCTGCTCCCGACTCCAGACCAGACAGAAGTCCAGACCAGACAGAAGTCCAGACCAGACAGAAGTCCAGACCAGACCTTTTAGATCATTTAATGATGTCAATGATTAATTTTCATGGAGATCTGTGCAGAACAGAGTGATGTTTTGCAGCCAAACCCCTGCTCTCTCCTAATCACCCATTTGAACATCAAACAGCAGAACAAAGTGATGTTTTACAGCCAAACCCCTGCTCTCTCCTAATCACCCATTTGAACATCAAACAGCAGAACAGAGTGATGTTTTACAGCCAAACCCCTGCTCTCTCCTAATCACCCATTTGAACATCAAACAGCAGAACAGAGTGATGTTTTACAGCCAAACCCCTGCTCTCTCCTAATCACCCATCTGAGATGGAGGGACAAAACCACATCTGAGACTGACTGAGGCCCAAATGGCACTCTATCCCCTTCATAGTGCACTACTTTGGACCAGGGCCCATGCACTATATAGGGAACAGGGTGCCATTTGGGATGCATTCTAGGGCTTATGTTGGGCAATGAGATCGCCAGCCCGCCCCCCGCCCCATGCCATCAGAGGCAGCCAATCATTTAGCCTAAACACTGAAGAGATGAGGCACCTACCTCTCTCTGCTATCTGTGCCTGTGTACTCCTCTGCTCCTGTGGAAAGAGACAGATGACACAGATTAATAACAGGGCTGAAAAAGAGTTGATGATGAAGAGAGACGTAGGGCGTATCTCAACGGAACATATAAAGTACCCCTAAAGCAGTCGCCCCTGCCTAGTACTAACACACCCCAATCAACGCATCAACAAGCCCTTAATGAGTTGAATCAGGTCTGCTAGTAATGGGCTGAAACAAAACCCTGCACACCCCGTGGGTCCCCAGAAGCAGGACTGGAGAACAGAAGTCTAGAGGTTGTTTCTATAAAGCTGGTGATAATGGTGCTCACCTGAGGAAAAACCTGTTCCTTTTCCTGATATGTCCTCTGAAATACTCCAGTCTGATGATCCTGGTGCCTTTAACTCTGATGGGTCTGGAAACGGACAGAGAGAGAGAGAGAGAGAGGGAGAGAAAGATAAAGACAAGAGAGAGACTTCCATAGAGAGACACCGTAAACACACTGAAACCGCAGCTCTATATATTTGGTAGCCTCCAGTGCCAGGCTTCTAGGCTGCGGACACAAGAGCCTGTCTGGCCACGAGACGTCCCTTTTCCACTCTTTATTTACCACAGACTTCCTCATTCATTTCCATTGTAGCTGTTCTTACATGCCGGAGGTCATTTAGGCGCCAATTACAGCTGTTCCGTCGATCAACCTCCGTCTGTCTCCTCAGCTCTTAATGGTTGACCCTTCCTGTCTCAATTGTGTGTTTAAAACTAGTTGTAAACATAACACTAGTTGTAAACGTATATATGCTGTCTTGTGATCTTTTTATATTCGCGTATTTGACTTAGTATTATTATTGTTTTATTAACTTCTTTGACCTGCATGTTGGAGTTTGCAGCTGAAGAATTTCACTGTACCCTGTGCACGTGACTAATAAACTGTCATTTGATAAATGTCACGAACACACACCGCACATCAATACATAAACACACACAATCTAATGAGAGCATGTTCCTTTCAGAGAAGGCTAACTCTGCCCTCCATCCCTGTCTCGCTGCATCCATTCATCACTGCCTCCCTCCCTTCACAGCAGCACAGGGCTGGGGCTGCCCTGCAGGCAAGGGGTTCCTAACAGTTGAACGAGGAGGGGGATTCAGAGAGGAACCATTAGAGGACAGCGAGGGGTGGGACTCTGGTTTGAGCAGAGCAGGGTTATTTGACATAGCCCTGCTGGCACAAAAAGCTCCTTAACCAACTCAGAAGCTAATTTGGAAGTGGAAATATTTGTTCCACCTTGGTAATTGTGGCACCGCATTATCATCTGTGTAAACAAACAAAAACAAACTTGCATTGAGAACCAGTCAGTAGCCCTGCTGCCTGTGGTAACAATACTGCAGCTATCTGGAGGCGATGATGAAATGTTCTAGTTGGGGAAACGTCCTTAACCATTACCCTCGGACCTGGACCCAGTTGGACTCTGCTTAATGATATCACCATAGTATCGATGTCAGTCAGGTACTGCTGCTGGGGATATCATCTGAGATGATCTGTAAAAACACAGGGCCCTAGCTGTACTTGTAGGCTATACCTGGGGCCTGAAGTACTTCCGGGTCTGGTCACATGATGATGAAAACCTCCTGGCCCTATGTACGTCCCTAATAGAAGTTGAGTGGTGTGCTGTTGGAACACTAAGGAGTTTGAGTGGTGTGCTGTTGGAACACTAAGGAGTTTGAGTGGTGTGCTGTTGGAACACTAAGGAGTTTGAGTGGTGTGCTAGATTGACGCCTCTAGCACTGAGATGCAGTGCCTTAGACCACTGAGCCACTCGGGAGCCCCCCCTTTTGTATGCTGGTGTCTGGCTTGCATCTACAGACTGGATATATACTGCAGAGAATCAGAGATGAATTAAAAAGCCCGTAATTTCATTTCCGTGCTCGCTGATCAACAACAGCCATATCAAAAGTAATCTGGAAGAGTTCTGAAGCTGAGATGACTGACTGAGAAGAAGGCAAACCCATCCATGTTCAGGGTCTGCAGAGTTGTTTCTGGCGCTCTCTTGTGCCAAGCCACCACACTGCAGCAGAAGACAGCGGGCAGACTAAGGGGTGGAGCCAGTCCTGGAGGGCTGAAGAATGCCCGAAGGTGCAGGTTTTTGTTCCAGCCCAGGTCTAAAACACTAAATTCACCTTCTCACAATTTAAATACGAGACTATGATTAGTTCATCATTTTAATCCGATGTGTTAACTTACAGTTGGGCTAGAACAAAAGCCTGCAACGCAGTGGCTCTACAGGATGTTGGAAATTGCAGACCCTCCCTTGTCTGTAGTCTCATGATGCCAGACATCTTACTACATCTCACCATTCCTGATGTATGAGACCAAGACTGGGAGATCAAGTTGATCCCTCGTCTCGGACCGTTAAAACACACCTGTGGCCAAAATGAAGGACTCTGGGGTTCTCTCAGGTAGAGGGGAAGGGGAATCTTCACTCTGGTCACTGTCTGGGTCAGAGGTCAGAGTACAGCAGGGGTTACTACCAGAGGTCAAATCGACGGCCAATCAACAATCAAATGACAGCGTGAAACCGGTACATCTGAAATGGCGCCCTATTCCTAATGATTAAGTGCACTACTGTTAGCCAGAGCCCTAGGCGAAGTAGTGCACTACTGTTAGCCAGAGCCCTAGGCGAAGTAGTGCACTACTGTTAGCCAGAGCCCTAGGCGAAGTAGTGCACTACTGTTAGCCAGAGCCCTAGGCGAAGTAGTGCACTACTGTTAGCCAGAGCCCTAGGCGAAGTAGTGCACTACTGTTAGCCAGAGCTCTAGGCGAAGTAGTGTAAAGACAAAGGTACCATTTCAGATGCAGCCAGAGAGACAAGCTCAGAATACATCCCAGATTCAGAGCCATAACCACCCCAAGACAACGCGCCACAAAGCCAAGCAGAGCCCAAATCAACACCAAACCATTCAATCATTCCCATCAAATCACAGCTGTTTAAATCACAAGCGAAGAGATCATACAATCAGAGATCAGGTGATTTTAAGATCATGATTAGGATATCGCTCGATTCCCATCAGCTGCCTTTGATCAAAATCCCATCTCTGGGTAGTTAAGTGATTGCCAGGCCATTGTGCGTAGCGTGGTAATATAGGAGGCTTTACACCCGTGCACACGGTTGGTTGGTACACATGCATTGTTCCCTCCACATCCCAGCCACCCACCGATCCCCTTTCCAGGACCCACTGAAACATCTCCTGGTGCTGGACCACTAGCCAGCTCTCGGTCACACACACACACAGACACACAGACACACACAGACACACACGCAGACACACGCACACACGCAGACAGACACAGACACACGCAGACAGACACGTGCACGTTGCCTGCCTCAGCTCATCCAAGCCTGACCTCTCACATGCTCACAGCACTCTCCTCCCTCCCCTCCCCTCCTGTCCATCCATCCCTCCCTCCCCTCCCCTCCCCTCCTGTCCCTCCCTCCTCCCTCCCCTCCCCTCCTGTCCATCCCTCCCTCCCCTCCCCTCTTGTCCTTCCCTCCCTCCCCTCCTGTCCATCCCTCCTGTCCATCCCTCCTCCTCCTCCCCTCCTGTCCTTCCCTCCTGTCCTTCCCTCCCTCCCCTCCTGTCCTTCCCTCCCTCCCCTCCATCCCTTCCTCACTATATCCATCCTTCCATCTCTACTGAGAATGTCTTTCCACATCAACCAGACACGGTCTGCTTCCTCCCTCACACCCAGCCTAACACTACTTTGTCTGACAAGGGAACGGAGGGAAACGCAAGCAGAAAAAGGTTCCAGGAGACATTGTTCATTGTGAAAACACATTGTTGAGCTGTAGTCGATTGTGCTTAGCTTCAGGTTATCCACACCACTCGCCTGCTAGCAGAGACATTTGTGCATCCATGGCCCATGTTATTGCATGTCTAGAAGTCCGCGACTATGCACGGCTGCTCAAATGGCTATTCTAGCGTGTCTAGTCTCCTTTCCTGTCTGAAACACCCTGTTGAGGCCTAGCAACATCTCTCCTGTCTGAAACACCCTGTTGTGGCCTAGCAACATCTCTCCTGTCTGAAACACCCTGTTAAGGCCTAGCAACATCTCTCCTGTCTGAAACACCCTGTTGAGGCCTAGCAACCTCGCTCCTGTCTGAAACACCCTGTTGAGGCCTAGCAACCTCGCTCCTGTCTGAAACACCCTGTTGAGGCCTAGCAACATCTCTCCTGTCTGAAACACCCTGTTGAGGCCAAGCAACCTCTCTCCTGTCTGAAACACCCTGTTGAGGCCTAGCAACCTCTCTCCTGTCTGAAACACCCTGTTGAGGCCTAGCAACATCTCTCCTGTCTGAAACACCCTGTTGAGGCCTAGCAACCTCTCTCCTGTCTGAAACACCCTGTTGAGGCCTAGCAACATCTCTCCTGTCTGAAACACCCTGTTGAGGCCTAGCAACCTCTCTCCTGTCTGAAACACCCTGTTGTGGCCTAGCAACATCTCTTCTGTCTGAAACACCCTGTTGAGGCCTAGCAACCTCTCTCCTTGGGGAAAGCAGAAACGGCCTGGTACATTACAGACGGTGTCCCAAATGGCACCCTTTTGTCAAAGGTAGTGCACTACATAGGGAGCCATTTGTGATATAACCTACATTGCAAACCAGCTCCGTCGTGGGGCAGCCGGGGGCCAGCAGAACACATTAGCCCTGTTTGCACGACGGACAGATGGAAGATTCATCCATGCTTGGCCCACAGAGCACCGCTAATGGCTCACTTCCAATGGGGTGACATGCAGGCAAACACACACGCACACCTCCCCCGCCAAGCACGGATGGTCAGAAAGCAACACATGCCATGAGCTCAAAGAAATGAACAGCAGAGCCTGTAGACACACATGATCAGATGTTGACTTATCTCACCTTCTGAACACTTCACATAGTCAACAAGACTTACCATTACCCCTCAACATAACCCCACCTAAGACTTACCATTACCCCTCTCAACATAACCCCACCTAAGAGTTACCATTACCCCTCAACATAACCCCACCTAAGAGTTACCATTACCCCTCTCAACATAACCCCACCTAAGACTTACCATTACCCCTCTCAACATAACCCCACCTAAGAATTACCATTACCCCTCTCAACATAACCCCACCTAAGAATTACCATTACCCCCATCAACATAACCCCACCTAAGAATTACCATTACCCCCATCAACATAACCCCACCTAAGAATTACCATTACCCCCATCAACATAACCCCACCTAAGAATTACCATTACCCCATCAACATAACCCCACCTAAGAATTACCATTACCCCATCAACATAACCCCACCTAAGAATTATCATTACACCCATCAACATAACCCCACCTAAGAATTACCATTACCCCTCAACATAACCCCATTTAAGACTTACCATAAGCTCTTTACTCCCACTCAGCCCACCTCATCTCCCACCCAACCCATAGACACAGCCCCACCATGTTTACACAGCCCCACTCAGCGTCCTGTTCTGTCCCTTTACTGTCACAGAATACTATGGTAACTCCAACTTGAGCCTTGAGTCTACAGTCTAAACCCTAAGCCAAGGTGGTCCAGCTGCTAGATCAGCTGAAATAGGGAACTAGACACCATCTAATAACATTGACAGTGTGGAGTTCCACTATCGTGCCGTGGTCGGTGTTTCTAGCCTCCAGTGAGACACCATTATGTGTGTGTGTGTGTCTTGTCCTCATTCTACAGTGGACTGGGTTACCATGGTAAAATGGCAGATTACGCATTTACTGTCCTTCAGAAAATGAGTGACTGTAGCAGGTCAGAGTTGGGTGAAAAAATACAGAAATAATTCAGTTTATTGACACTTTTTTGGGGGGTTACAAGACATGATAATTTTAGTTCCATCGTTTAACAAGTATAACAATGTATCCAAACAGTATCTGTTTTATACATAAGTAAAATGTTAATTCTCTACATACACAGTCCATAAGCAAGTCTGTGTGTATATAATTAGTCTATATTGCAAGCCAGTGGTCTGAGACTGGTCAGTTGGACTGGTCAGCCTCCATTGTCCCTCGCAGTGCTGTGTGTTTATATAGATCTGTGGCCTACATACCTTGTCTGTCTGTGTCTGTGTGTGTGTCTAGACAGCCTTCGACAGCCTGTCATTACAGTGTGGCCTGCCAGTGCCCTCTGGCCATGGACGTAGTCTCCAGCTCTCCACAAACTGACCCTAGATCTGCCTGTCAGCTGCTACTCCACCCTACAGCGGACCACAACAACAACCACTTAGTCAGCCCTTATAATAGAACCCCAACCAGACCACCTGGGTTCAAATACTATTTGAAATCTTTAACATACTAAAGCAAATGCTAAAAGTCTTCCTGGAGTCGCAAATTGATCCATTGCCCCCAGGTAAGCTCAGTCAAGCACAGATAAAGTATTTGCAATGATTTCAATTAGTGTTTGAACCCAGCTCTGACCCTCACTCCCACCCCATCTTCTGTCCCTGTGTCTGGTCCCTAGTCTGTTTTAGTCAGTAGTACCACAGCCCAACAGAGTTAGGGAGGTAGGTTAGTTAGTAAAAGCCCTAACGTCACCACGTACTTGATGCCGTTTTCGTAGGCGACCGTTGCTCGGCGATGGACATGGTCGACACCTTCCTGGGCGGGTTTTCGCCATGGGCCGCCGTAACCGTGGCCGTAGCCTTGGAGGACCATGAAGGTCTGGAACCCTCCCCTCCTCCAGGGATTCCTCCATCTCCCTTCACATCAGGGAAGTCTGAGTGCAGAGGGTTGGTGAAGCTCAGAGCAGTCCTGACAGGGGTGGAGGAGAGGGGCTGGGAAGAGGTCAGATTGGAGGTGGGGGTGCTCTCTGACCCAGCCACCAGGGCTGGAGGTGTGGGGGCTTTCTCTGGGCTGATCCAGCCTGCTTGACCCCCCTTCTCCCCCTTAAGGGGCAGGTGGTTTGGGCGGGAGGGGAGGGGTCCGAAGGCGCCCTGGTGCGTTATGTTGGGGGGCCCCCCGTCGGCCCCTGAATCCTCAGAAAGAGAGGAACTGGAGGTGTTGGAGCGGGCCTTGAAGGCAAGGGATCTCTGCAGCTTGCTGTTACCATCAAAGCTCTTAGGACCCTCCTGTAACGGAATCTTCTGTATCTCAATACTCAGCTTCCTCTCTAGACGCACTGCCCCGTCCGCTGGGGAGGGGGGAGGAGGGAGAGGGGGCCTGGGCAGGAGGGCCTCCTGAGGGGACACTGTCCAACGATGTCTTGTCTGAAGTCTTGTTATAGTTCTCCTTCAGGTCGGTGGACTGTTGGGCTTTCTGGGGCTGCTGCTGCGCAGAGGTCAGGACGTGGATGACAGGCTTGGGGTGGTAGCGGTCGTTGTCCTGCCGTACGTTGGTGACGGTGGGGAAGGCAGATGGGGGAGACGGGGTCAGGATGGGAGGAACCGGGCGTGGCTCTGGGGGCTGAAGGATCTCCTCTTTCACGTCCCCTTCCAACTGACTGCTGAGAGAGAGAGGGGGAGAGAGAGAGAGTGGGGGAGGGAGGGAGGAGCGGGAGCGAGAGGGAGAGGGGGGGCGAGCGAGAGCAAGGAGAGAGAAAACGGGAGAGAGAAATTAAGGGAGAGAGAAATGAAGACAGCGAATAGCAATTCCAACGTCATTTATACAAAGATTCTACCACTAGATGGCAGACTTCAATGTACACTACAATAGCGGGGCAAAACAGTACCTAAATCAAAAACAACTTCTCCAAACGTACATAACATCATGGATTTAGCACAGTAATCTAATTGAAATAAATCATTACATAAGAGCAGCTCCTCATCCAATAAAATGAGTGTAATACAGTTATCTAGTGAATACAGGTGTAATACCACGGCAGACCTCTGGTGCATCCACTGTGACGTAACACAGTGGAATCTGGCTGAACGGAACTCAGTGAGATATCAGTGAGATATCAGTCCACCAGCCTTTCTTTCCAGGAAACTGAGGTTGACTGCTAGAGTGGGTGACATGATAACCACAGAGGGATGGAACATTCAGAAAGGTGTGTGAACTGTGAAGTTCCATCTCCTGGACTCACACACACACACTTTCAGCAGGATGTGGTCATGTGTCAAATAAAGATCGCATGATGACAAACGTAGGTTAATGACTACGCAGTACACACACAGTCACTGTGTTCTCAGAGAGTCTACAGTCAGCTAGGACCACAGTCAGGCAAGTGGCTTGAAGAAGATCTCTGTTACTATCTGTTACTGTCAGTAGCTACAGGTAACTGCCAAAATAAAGGAAACACCAACAAACTGTCTTAATAGGGCGTTGGGCCACCACGAGCCAGAACAGCTTTAATGCACCTTGGCATAGATTCTACAAGTGTCTGGAACATAAGTTGGTGTTTTGTTGATGGTGGTCTCAGGCGCTGCTTCAGAATCTACCATAAATGTTCAACTGGGTTGAGATCTGGTGACACACACACACACACTCCTTTGAGACTCAAAGTCACTGAGATCTCTCCTTCTAGCCATGGTAGCCAAGATAAATGGGCAAATGGGCAACTGGGCATTTTTATACATGACCCTAAGCATGATGGGATGTTAATTGCTTAATTAACTCAGGAACCACACCAGTATGGACCACACTTTCAATATACTCTGTGTTCCTCATTTACTCAAGTGTTTCCTTTATTTTGGCAGTTACCTGTATGTTGTTGAGTAGGGCATGATGGGATCTTTGGGGGCAGAATATCACAGCTGTTCCTGTCTATTGATCTGAACACAAGCTCAGAACAGCCTCTATGGTGCTGATGATGCAACCATAGAGCTCGTAATATACCATTATTGAGGGTTTGATTCAAGCAATGGCCACATGTACTGAGTACAGGTCCTAGACTAGACCAGAAAGAGCCTCCAGTACTGAGTACAGGTCCTAGACTAGACCAGAAAGAGCCTCCAGTACTGTGTACAGGTCCTAGACTGGACCAGACAGAGCCTCCAGTACTGTGTACAGGTCCTAGACTAGACCAGACAGAGCCTCCAGTACTGTGTACAGGTCCTAGACTAGACCAGAAAGAGCCTCCAGTACTGAGTACAGGTCCTAGACTAGACCAGACAGAGCCTCCAGTACTGTGTACAGGTCCTAGACTAGACCAGACAGAGCCTCCAGTACTGTGTACAGGTCCTAGACTAGACCAGACAGAGCCTCCAGTACTGTGTACAGGTCCTAGACTAGACCAGAAAGAACCTCCAGTACTGAGTACAGGTCCTAGACTAGACCAGAAAGAGCCTCCAGTACTGTGTACAGGTCCTAGACTGGACCAGACAGAGCCTCCAGTACTGAGTACAGGTCCTAGACTAGACCAGACAGAGCCTCCAGTACTGTGTACAGGTCCTAGACTAGACCAGTAGGAGCCTCCAGTACTGAGTACAGGTCCTAGACTAGACCAGTAGGAGCCTCCAGTACTGAGTACAGGTCCTAGACTAGACCAGTAGGAGCCTCCAGTACTGTGTACAGGTCCTAGACTAGACCAGTAGGGGCCTCCAGTACTGAGTACAGGTCCTAGACTAGACCATAGATATGTGACTTTTGGGGGCGTGATGACATGGTGACAGGGTGACACAGAATGTGTGTGAGGACCATGATTCCCCATGTCTGACCTTGAGCGTCCCTGAGGAATTCCAGCCATATCTAGACACTCGTGAACACACACACTAAATACACACTCAAAACATCCCCACCCCCACACACACACCACACTCACTCACTCAAAACATCCCCACCCCCACACTCAAAACAGCAAATCAAATGATATTAGTCACATGCGCCGAATACAACAGGTGTAGACCTTACAGTGAAATGCTTACTGACCAGCCCCTAACCAACAATTCAGTAAAAACAAAAAATACAGATAAGAATAAGAGATAAAAGTAACAAGTAATTAAATAGCAGCAGAAA
Source organism: Brachymystax lenok tsinlingensis (assembly GCA_030435695.1). Lineage (NCBI taxonomy): Eukaryota > Metazoa > Chordata > Actinopteri > Salmoniformes > Salmonidae > Brachymystax > Brachymystax lenok. The sequence goes on along the minus strand of CM059783.1, from coordinate 23,643,302 downwards.
AAAACAACAATCTATACAGGGGTTGCCGGTACAGAGTCTAAACATCCCCACACACCAACAGCAGACACTGCACAAAGGAATGTTGAGGGTGGAAGGCAGCCTACCGGTTGGAGGGTCTCTCAGGGGAAGTTGGAATATGCAAAGAAAACACATTCCCAATTGTGTGAAATAGGAGCAATATAAGCACCCAGTTAATTATTCTGATGCTGCTTCCAGTATGAACTCTCCTAGACCTCCATTCATGGTGCTGAACATGAACAACTCAGCTTTACATTGTTTTCTTAGTCTTACTGGCTGGCTTCCTTTAGAATCAAAACAACCCATTCCAAAGAACAGAAACATACCTGGCTAACCAGTAATGACTGACTGAAGGCGAGAGACCCTTGACTTTACACTGGCGAGAGAGCGAGAGAGCGCTCAGCAGGAGGCCGAGATGTGGTTCCACATCAAACAAACAGCAGGCTAGAACACCAATCAGGGCTGAGTATATACAGTGTTGTTGAATACATGATGAAGTCACTGTACTGTACCTGCGTATGCGGGGCGGTTTGGGGGGCGGTGTGTCCCATCGCTCCTCGTCTGAGTGGTGTCCAGCTTTCTCTGGGCTGAGCCCACCGTCCTGAGGAGAAGAAACAGAGGGATGAAAGAAAAGAAAACTTGAGCTAATGTACCGTTTATCAATTGGGTCTGTCTGCACTGGTTCTAATAACAGCAAGGCAACATGGTTTCCAGTCCTGTTCATATCATCACTGGGGTTTCCTATAAATAGTCCCAGGGTCCATTTTAAACAGTGTGCAGCGTCCAAACCTATATGGAACACGATGAGGTAAGGAGGTCAGCTCAGGTCACCCTGGTCATGTGTGCCAGTGTGTGTGGTGTGTGTGTGTGGCTATTGGTCCTGCCATTGTCCCGGGCTCCTGTTGCTAAATAGGGAGATTATACTGGGTAGTCTGTGTCCAAACATTGTTTATGTGTAAAAGCACAGCTAGTGCTCATTTGTTGCTAGCTAGTTGCTAAATATAGCCAACAGTGGGACTATACATGTGCCTGTATAGACATTATTACTGTACACAGAATACACACAGCCTACATAATCTAACACACAGCCTACATATAGCCTAATACACAGCCTACATATAGCCTAATACACAGCCTACATATAGCCTAATACACAGCCTACATATAGCCTAATACACAGCCTACATATAGCCTAATACACAGCCTACATATAGCCTAATACACAGCCTACATATAGCCTAATACACAGCCTACATATAGCCTAATACACAGCCTACATATACCCTAATACACAGCCTACATATACCCTAATACACAGCCTACATATAGCCTAATACACAGCCTACATATAGCCTAATACACAGTAGTCCATACAGCCTAACGGTATCCTACACGGTAAAGACTACACGGTAAAGTCTACACGGTAAAGTCTACACGGTAAAGTCTACACTATTCGGCGCATGTGGCAAATAAAGTTTGATTTGATTAATCGTGTGACTAAGTCATTTTTCTTTCTCTCACTTGGCTTCTGTCCGTCATAGTGGAGTAACATCCTGTCTTTCTTTAGCTTCGGACACGTCCTCTGTGTGTGTGTGTGTGTGTGTGAGTGAGAGAGAGAGAGTAGTCAGTGTTTGTGTGATACAGTATATAAATCCCAGCCAGAGTGAAAATGTGTGTCTGTGTGTTCTGCCAGACAGATGTTCTGTAGGGAAGTAGAACTGGGCAGAGAGGACCCAATTAAAGCAAATGAGTAGGGTCTCTATCTCCCTCATTCTCTCTTCTTCCCTCCCTCTCTCTCTCTCTCTCTCTCTCCCTCCTCATTCTATTCCTTCTTTCCCCATCCCCCTTTCTCCTTCCCCTGACTCCCTCTCTCTCGCGCGCTACAGGCTGCTGTGATAGCAGGAAGAGAGAGGGAGGAAGAGAGAAACACAGAGTTCTGCCACACTTTGAGGCCAGTCAAATTCTGAGAACTCAGCCGTGTCTGTCTGTGTGCATGTGTTCGCAGAACTCTCTGACCAGCCCATCTGCTCAGTGAATCAGCTTAGAAGCTCTTATTGTTGTGAGTTAATAACATTTCCTGGAGACAAAAAGTACAGTGTGTTTAAGAGGGAGAAAGGGTGTGTGTGTGTGTGTATGACACAGATTGAGTGAGTGAGGGAGAGTGAGGGAGAGTGAGTGATTGTAGAGAGCGGGGGAAGGGGGCAAAACGGCCAGCCGCTCTGTTGCTGAGGAGGAATTTGGAACCTGAAGCACTTCAGAGGAAGACAGACATTTCTTAGTGTTGTGGGGGAGTGAGCGTGATGGGGTGTTGTGGGGGAGTGAGCGTGATGGGGTGTTGTGGGGGAGTGAGCGTGATGGGGTGTTGTGGGGGAGTGAGCGTGATGGGGTGTTGTGGGGGAGTGAGCGTGATGGGGTGTTGTGGGGGAGTGAGCGTGATGGGGTGTTGTGAGATGGGGAAGAAGAGGCAGAATATTGTCTAGCTAGAGTGGTGATGTCATCTAGCTAGAGTTGTCAAGAATTTGAAAGGTATTGGGGTTGTGCGAGGTAGAAATGCAGCGTAACGTTATACGCGGCGGAGCTGTAACGTAACGTTATACGCGGCGGAGCTTCAACGTAACGTTATACGCGGCGGAGCTGTAACGTAACGTTATACGCGGCGGAGCTTCAACGTAACGCGTTATCTGGGCGGAGCTTCAACGTAACGTTATACTGGCGGAGCTGTAACGCAACGTTATACGCCGGGCGGAGCTTCAACGTAACGTTATCTGGCGGAGCTGTAACGTAGCGTTATCTGGCGGAGCTTCAACGCGTAACGCGTTATCGGCGGAGCTGTAACGTAACGTTATACGCGGCGGAGCTTCAACGTAACGTTATACGCGGCGGAGCTGTAACGTAACGTTATACGCGGCGGAGCTTCAACGTAACGTTATACGCGGCGGAGCTGTAATGTAATACGTGGTGGCGCTGTCACTCTCCCTCATCCCCTACCGTATTTATTTATCTTGCTCCTTTGCACCCCAGTTTTTCTACATTGCACATCTACCATTCCAGTGTTTAAATGCTATATTGTAATTACTTTGCCACCATGGCCTATTTATTGCCTTACCTCCCTTATCCTACCTCATTTGCACTCTTTGTATATAGATTCATTTTTTCTACTGTATTATTGACTGTATGTTTGTTTTACTCCATGTGTAACTCTGTGTTGTTGTATGTGTCGAACTGCTTTGCTTTATCTTGGCCAGGTCGCAGTTGTAAATGAGAACTTGCCTACCTGGTTAAATAAAGGTGAAATAATGTTGTTGTTGTTTTTTTTTTTTAAATACGTGGTGGTGCAGTAATGTAATGTTATATGTGGTGGTGCTGTAATGTAATGTTATATGTGGTGGTGCTGTAATGTAATGTTATATGTGGTGGTGCAGTAATGTAATGTTATACGTGGTGGTGCTGTAATGTAATGTTATACGTGGTGGTGCAGTAATGTAATGTTATATGTGGTGGTGCTGTAATGTAATGTTATATGTGGTGGTGCAGTAATGTAATGTTATACGTGGTGGTGCTGTAATGTAATGTTATACGTGGTGGTGCTGTAATGTAATGTTATACGTGGTGGTGCTGTAATGTAATGTTATACGTGGTGGTGCTGTAATGTTATACGTGGTGGTGCTGTAATGTAATGTTATACGTGGTGGTGCAGTAATGTAATGTTATATGTGGTGGTGCAGTAATGTAATGTTATATGTGGTGGTGCAGTAATGTAATGTTATACGTGGTGGTGCAGTAATGTAATGTTATACGTGGTGGCGCTGTAATGTAATGTTATATGTGGTGGTGCTGTAATGTAATGTTATATGTGGTGGTGCAGTAATGTAATGTTATATGTGGTGGTGCTGTAATGTAATGTTATACGTGGTGGTGCTGTAATGTAATGTTATACGTGGTGGTGCAGTAATGTAATGTTATACGTGGTGGTGCAGTAATGTAATGTTATATGTGGTGGTGCAGTAATGTAATGTTATACGTGGTGGTGCTGTAATGTAATGTTATATGTGGTGGTGCAGTAATGTAATGTTATACGTGGTGGTGCTGTAATGTAATGTTATATGTGGTGGCGCTGTAATGTAATGTTATATGTGGTGGTGCAGTAATGTAATGTTATATGTGGTGGTGCTGTAATGTAATGTTATATGTGGTGGTGCAGTAATGTAATGTTATACGTGGTGGTGCTGTAATGTAATGTTATATGTGGTGGCGCTGTAATGTAATGTTATATGTGGTGGTGCAGTAATGTAATGTTATATGTGGTGGTGCAGTAATGTAATGTGTGGTGGTGCAGTAATGTAATGTTATATGTGGTGGCGCTGTAATGTAATGTTATACGTGGTGGTGCTGTAATGTAATGTTATACGTGGTGGTGCAGTAATGTAATGTTATATGTGGTGCTGCAGTAATGTAATGTTATGTGGTGGTGCAGTAATGTAATGTTATACGTGGTGGCGCTGTAATGTAATGTTATATGTGGTGGTGCAGTAATGTAATGTTATACGTGGTGGTGCAGTAATGTAATGTTATACGTGGTGGTGCAGTAATGTAATGTTATACGTGGTGGTGCTGTAATGTAATGTTATATGTGGTGGCGCTGTAATGTAATGTTATATGTGGTGGTGCAGTAATGTAATGTGTGGTGGTGCAGTAATGTAATGTGTGGTGGTGCAGTAATGTAATGTTATATGTGGTGGCGCTGTAATGTAATGTTATACGTGGTGGTGCTGTAATGTAATGTTATAAGTGGTGGTGCAGTAATGTAATGTTATATGTGGTGCTGCAGTAATGTAATGTTATATGTGGTGGTGCAGTAATGTAATGTTATACGTGGTGGTGCTGTAATGTAATGTTATATGTGGTGGTGCAGTAATGTAATGTTATACGTGGTGGTGCAGTAATGTAATGTTATACGTGGTGGTGCAGTAATGTAATGTTATACGTGGTGGTGCTGTAATGTAATGTTATACGTGGTGGTGCAGTAATGTAATGTTATACGTGGTGGTGCAGTAATGTAATGTTATACGTGGTGGTGCAGTAATGTAATGTTATACGTGGTGGTGCTGTAATGTAATGTTATACGTGGTGGTGCAGTAATGTAATGTTATACGTGGTGGTGCTGTAATGTAATGTTATGTGGTGGTGCATGTAATGTAATGTTATAATTAATTGGTGCTGTAATGTAATGTTATATGTGGTGGTGCTGTAATGTTATATGTGGTGGTGCTGTAATGTAATGTTATACGTGGTGGTGCTGTAATGTAATATGTGGTGGTGCTGTAATGTAATACGTGGTGGTGCAGTAATGTAATGTTATACATGGTGGTGCAGTAATGTAATGTTATACGTGGTGGTGCTGTAATGTAATGTTATACGTGGTGGTGCTGTAATGTAATGTTATACGTGGTGGTGCTGTAATGTAATGTAATGTTATACGTGGTGGTGCTGTAATGTAATGTTATATGTGGTGGTGCTGTAATGTAATGTAATGTTATACGTGGTGGTGCTGTAATGTAATGTTATATGTGGTGGTGCAGTAATGTAATGTTATATGTGGTGGTGCAGTAATGTAATGTTATATGTGGTGGTGCAGTAATGTTATGTTATATGTGGTGGTGCAGTAATGTAATGTTATGTGTGGTGGTGCTGTAATGTAATGTTATACGTGGTGGTGCTGTAATGTAATGTTATACGTGGTGCTGTAATGTAATGTTATACGTGGTGGTGCTGTAATGTAATGTAATGTTATACGTGGTGGTGCTGTAATGTAATGTTATATGTGGTGGTGCTGTAATGTAATGTTATACGTGGTGGTGCTGTAATGTAATGTTATACGTGGTGGTGCTGTAATGTAATGTTATATGTGGTGGTGCAGTAATGTAATGTTATATGTGGTGGTGCAGTAATGTTATGTGTGGTGGTGCTGTAATGTAATGTTATATGTGGTGGTGCTGTAATGTAATGTTATATGTGGTAGTGCAGTAATGTTATATGTGGTGGTGCAGTAATGTAATGTTATATGTGGTGGTGCTGTAATGTAATGTTATATGTGGTGGTGCAGTAATGTAATGTTATATGTGGTGGTGCTGTAATGTAATGTTATATGTGGTGGTGCTGTAATGTAATGTTATATGTGGTGGTGCTGTAATGTAATGTTATACGTGGTGGTGCTGTAATGTAATGTAATGTTATACGTGGTGGTGCTGTAATGTAATGTTATATGTGGTGGTGCTGTAATGTAATGTTATACGTGGTGGTGCTGTAATGTAATGTTATATGTGGTGGTGCAGTAATGTTATGTGTGGTGGTGCTGTAATGTAATGTTATACGTGGTGGTGCAGTAATGTAATGTTATATGTGGTGGTGCAGTAATGTAATGTTATATGTGGTGGTGCTGTAATGTAATGTTATATGTGGTAGTGCAGTAATGTAAGAGTGTGTGGTAATGTAGAAAAAGGCTAATGTTGTGTAGAGAAATGCTCACCATGGCATTGTGGGGCTCTGAGGAGCTGTAGTGTTGTGTGTGGGGGGGTAGTGTTGGGGTAGTTCTCACCATGCCACCATGGATCTCTGAGTTGGTGGGGCTCTCCAGGAGCTGCAGCTGTTTCTCAAAGAGCTGAGAGATGGCTCTGTGAACCAGCTCATACTGTTCCTATAGGGGAGAGGGGGAGGGAGAGAGGGGGAGGGAGACAGAAAGTGGACAGTGAGTCAACACAGAGCACAACACTTGAATTCATAACAAGGCCCAGATACTCAGTCCATATTCCCCTCAACCACTTTGTCAAGAAACAAGAAAATTGCATTTAAAAAAGGTAAAGTTTTTGCTGTGAGCCAGTGGGGTAATCTAGGTAACCACAGACTGTTTTCCCCACAGGCAGGCAGGACCACAACGTTCTAATACCCACCGGAATTACACAGCACTTATATTCATATTAAACCATGGATACCCAGACACAGTAACACAGAATACTAATATTCATTGTAAACCATGGAGACCCAGACACAGCAACACTATGAAGATTGACACACTGTAGACAAACAATTCAGTGGTCATTTTGTTCACAAGCACATTACCTGGGTCTGAACAGCAGAACACCACATTACCTGGGTCTGAACAGCAGAACGCCACATGACCTGGGTCTGAACAGCAGAATGCCACATTACCTGGGTCTGAACAGCAGAATGCCACATTACCTTGGTCTGAACAGCAGAATGCCTCTGTGTTCTCATCTCCTGAATCAGCCGGAACACGTTGAAGTCTTCTGGAATCTTCTACAAACCAACAATAACAATACACTCAGTGGTCTATCTGTGCTCCAGGAAACAGCAAAGGGAATACTTTGTGTGTGTGTGTGCTTCATATTGTACGTACCCCAGCCTTTAGTAGGTTCCACGTGTAGTCTATAGCACAGATGGCGCCTGTCCTCCCACAGCCAGCACTGTCAACACAGAACAACAATCAGAAAGAAACAGAATGCACAGCCTAGAGACACACAGACTACATCGCATAGCTTCCATTAGGCTTAGTGGCTTTACAGCCGGAACTAACATTCAGAGAGTATGTTCTAAGCTACGGTATATAAACTCAGCAAAAAAAGAAACAGCCCTTTTTCAGGACCCTGTCTTTCAAAGATAATTCTTAAAATCCAAATAACTTCACAGATTTTAATTGTAAAGGGTTTAAACACTGTTTCCCATGCTTGTTCGATGAACCATGAACAATTAATGAACATGTACCTGTGGAAAGGTCGTTAAGACACTAACCGCTTACAGACGGTAGGCAATTAAGGTCATAGTTACGAAAACTTAGGACACTAAAGAGGCCTTTCTACTGACTCTGAAAAACACCAAAAGAAAGATGCCCAGGGTCCCAGCTCATCTGTGTGAACGTGCCTTAGGCATGTTGCAAGGAGGCATGAGGACTGCAGATGTGGCCAGGGCAATAAATTGCAATGTCCTTACTGTGAGACGCCTAAGACAGCGCTACAGGGAGACAGGACGGACAGCTGATCGTCCTCGCAGTGGCAGACCACGTGTAACAGCACCTGCACAGGATCGGTACATCCAAACATCACACCTGTGGGACAGGTACAGGATGGCAACAACAACTGCCCGAGTTACACCAGGAACGCACAATCCCTCGATCAGTGCTCAGACTGTCCGCAATAGGCTGAGAGAGGCTGGACTGAGGGTTTGTAGGCTTGTTGTAAGGCAGGTCCTCACCAGACATCACCGGAAACAACGTCGCCTATGGGCACAAACCCACCGTCACTGGACCAGACAGGACTGGTAAAAAGTGCTCTTCACAGACAAGTCACAGTTTTGTCTCACCGGGGGTGATGGTCAGATCTGCGTTTATTGTCGTAGGAATGAGCGTTACACCAAGGCCTGTACTCTGGAACGGGATCGATTTGGAGGTGGAGGGTCCGTCATGGTCTGGGGCGGTGTGTCACGGCACCATCGGACTGAGCTTGTTGTCATTGCAGGCAATCTCAACGCTGTGCGTTACAAGGAAGACATCCTCCTCCCTCATGTGGTACCCTTCCTGCAGGCTCATCCTGACATGACCCTCCAGCATGACAATGCCACCAGCCATACTGCTCGTTCTGTGCGTGATTTCCTGCAAGACAGTTATGTCAGTGTTCTGCCATGGCCAGCGAAGAGCCCGGATCTCAATCCCATTGAGCATTTCTGGGACCTGTTGGATCAGAGGGTGAGGGCTAGGGCCATTCCTCCCAGAAATGTCAGGAAACTTGCAGGTGCCTTGGTGGAAGAGTGGGGTAACATCTCACAGCAAGAACTGGCAAATCTGGTGCAGTCCATGAGGAGGAGATGCACTGCAGTCCTTAATGCAGCTGGTGGCCACACCAGATACTGACTGTTACTTTTGATTTTGACCCCGCCTTTGTTCAGGGACACATTCAATTTCTGTTAGTGGAACTTGTTCAGTTTATGTCTCAGTTGTTGAATCTTGTTATGTTCATACAAATATTTACACATGTTAAGTTTGCTGAAAATAAACGCAGTTGACAGTGAGAGGACGTTTCTTTTCTTGCTGAGTTTATGTTGACACACTTAACATCCTTAAGCCCCCCCTGGCCCCAACATCCCGTCTCCCCTCCCTCCATTCTCCCACGGTAGTGAGCAGTGAATCCCCAGGGCCAGTAGAGGAACATACATGCGGCTCCAATCAGCCTGATGACAATAATAACGTCCCTGAAGGGACTTCTTGACGTTAATTAATTGAGGACCAGAAATCAAAGGGGGATAGAAAGAGCGGAGCTGGTCGTTTGGAGAGCGACCCCCACAGACCTCCGCAGCTGTGTGTGTGTGTCAGACTTAACGTCACCTTTTCGTCAGTGGCTCCTGAGCAGCAGTGGTCTGAAGATAAATGCCAAGTGTGTGTGTGTGTCTCCTGTGATATTGCTTCTGCCTGTAAATGGACGGCTTCACGGAGTGTGTGTACCTGCAGTGTATACAGATGGGTACATCATCATGCTCCTGGTACTCTCTCATCAGACCAATCATATCCAAGATAGAGTCAAAGGAGGAGGGGACGTCATGGTCTGGCCAGTTGATGTAATGGAACTGGGTTATCCTCCGTGTCTCCTGTAGAGAGAGAGAGCGCGAGACAGGAGCGATAGAAAGAGGAAGGGAGAGAGGAAAGGGGAGAGAGAGAGAGGAAATGAGTTTCCAGAAAGAGCAGTTTGATGTCATGTGAATGATGAAACTGAAAGGCCATTGTGTTTCTATATGTGAGCGGGCAAGAAAAGAGAACTCACATTCTCATGCTCCACTGTCAGGGTCCTGATGAAATAGTCCGTTCTGGGCTGTTCGGATTCCTGCCAGAGGAAACAGAGGATTAAGCCTAACTGGAACAGGTGTACAACATATACAGGCCTAATCAGTTTCAAAAAGCAATGTTTCAGAAAACATGTGTTATGGTTAAATAAAAAATAAATATATATAGCCTTTATTTAAATAGGGAAGTTAGTTAAGAACAAATTGTTATTTACAATGACAGCTAACCATGGTGGCTGAGATCAGTTGACATGTTTTGTTGGCAAACAACAAGAGACTAAGTCCTAGTCTACTTGCTACAATAAGCCTTGCTACAGCAGCTACCTCTGACTGGGTGTATTGGCTTGGGCCACACAGAGAACACTCGGAGTCTCTTCAGTTAGTCCAAGGACACGGTCTGCCTCTTTATACAGTCCTGTCTGGCCCTCGGTTGGCCTGTTACACTGAGGACTGCTGACTGGGCTCTGTGTGTGTGTGTCAAATGTACGCATTCCCTTTACATGAATACTACAGCCACAGTGACTGGCTCTATTAAAGACTCCATATGTAATAACACAGCCAAAGTAGTTCCCACTTAGCCCTTGCATACAGGACAGCACACTAACCCCAGAGCATGGAGCTCCACAGTCTCTGGAGGACAAGTTCATCACTGTAGAACGCTGTGGCTTGAGAAGGCACTTTAAAATAGCTCTCCCCTTTAATATGAGGCTCTGCAGAGCTGGAGGATGAGCTAGCTGTAGCTCAGTAAATAGAATGGAGGGGTGTGTGTGTGTGTGTGAGAGTGAATGTGAGTGATTGTGTGGTGTGTGTGTGTGAGAATGTGATTGTCACTTACACAGGAGATTCTGAACGGGCCAAAAGACATGGGCTCATCCCCAAACTGGGGAAAGTACCGTTCACACTTTTTCTGACAGAAAAGATGAAAAAGACACGTTAGTGTTTCAGAGACTTCCGGTCTGTTTCAAAGCCTAAACCACATTCTCCACAAAAGAACATATGAAACTCTCGCTGTCTATCAAAAACATACGAAAGAGGGAGATATGAAAACACTTCAGCATGATCAACATCAATATCTTGCTGAAATCAACAGTGAAAGTGGTTCCTTTCATATTACTCTAGTATAATACCATACGGACGTCATCTTCAGGATCAAACTCTTACCCTTCCCATCTCGAATTCTCGACATGCCATTACGATGACCTGCGACATAGGAAACGCAAAGGTTGTCCATTTAAAGCATGCTAGAAAAAAATGGACATTCCAGTGTGTGTATTCTGTTCCGTCACATGGTAATAAACCTGACACACAGCATGTCATAAACACAAACAAAACAGCGCTTCCTAGGAATTAAAGTCTCAGAGAGCAGTGGCAGAAACAGTGAGAGTGAGAGTGAGAGTGAGAGAGACTCACGGCTACACTGTACTCCCAGTTCATTCTCCAGAAGTCCATGACAGTGTTGGGTAGAGGACCCTGGGTAGCGATGTAGGCCTCTGGACCATCCATTCCCTGGTAACACAACTAATATTAGAGGACTGGATGAACTAACACACAGTTAGTTTAGTGAGAGGACATGCAGAGGAGGAGAGGAGGGAGGGAGGAAGCGGAGGAGGGGGAGGAGGAGGGAGGGAGGGAGGAAGTGGAGGAGAAGGAGGGAGGAAGTGGAGGAGAGGGAGGGAGGAAGTGGAGGAGGGGGAGGAAGTGGAGGAGAGGGAGGGAGGAAGTGGAGGAGGGGGAGGGAGGAAGTGGAGGAAGTGGAGGAGGAGGAGGGAGGGAGGAAGTGGAGGAGAGGGAGGGAGGAAGTGGAGGAGAGGGAGGGAGGGAGGAAGTGGAGGAGAGGGAGGGAGGGAGGAAGTGGAGGGAGGGAGGAAGTGGAGGGAGGGAGGAAGTGGAGGGAGGGAGGGAGGAAGGGGAAGAAGGAGGAAAACACTCAGACATCTTCATTCAGGCCAGCCTGTTGGTAACGGTCTCTGAGTTTTTAAGGGCGTAATTGATCACCTTGTGTGACACAACTGAGTGTCATTAGCTTCCACAAAGTGCGCGGGTTGCTATGCTACACTCCACATGACTATCACCTGAAAGGCCCTGTCGCCTCTAGTTACTAAACAAAACAACATTTTGTGGACTAGGTGTTACAATTCTCTATCCCTCATCCTTCCTTCTGGTCTATTTAAAGTGTTGACCTCTGACTGGACAGACATTCAGGATGAAACTGAAGACGTGCTGGTGAACTGTTTGTGGACCTGTAAGCTCATCTCTACACATCCGCTTCCCCACACACACACACACACACACACACACACACACGAGTCAAAAGGCTGTGTAAGCCGTGGGAGGGCAGAGGAGTGAGGTCACATCATGCAGTCACAGGTCTGAGGCGTGTAGGAAGTCAACTGTACCTTGATGAAGCTGGCATTGATGTAATCTGCATCCTGATTGGTTGTTTTTAAAGTCAGCTTTACCCTCGTGTGGTCAACTGTGGGAGAGAAAAGGATACATGTTAGAGAGAGAGACAGAGGAAGAGAGAAGAGACAGTGATAGGAGAGAGAGGAAGAGAGGAAGAGCGAGAGAGAGCGAGAGAATGTTTCCTATGCCAATAAAGCTCTTTAAATTGAAATTGAGAGAGAGGAAGGGAGAGAAAGGGAGAGTGGAAGGGAGAGAAAGGGAGAGTGGAAAGGAGAGAGAGGAAGGGAGAGAAAGGGAGAGAAAGGGAGAGAAAGGGAGAGAAAGGGAGAGAAAGGGAGAGTGGAAAGGAGAGAGAGGAAGGGAGAACTACAGATTAGAGGGAATAAAGACTGAAAGGATGTGGCTGGGAAATAGAACAAATAAATCATGTCAAATGTTTTCAGCATTGTAGAACAATATTTAATAAACCCTCTATATTTGACTGATTCATCTGTAGCCTCCATTCATCCATCCACCCGTAGCCTCCCTCCATCCATCCATCCACCCGTAGCCTCCCTCCCTCCATCCACCCGTAGCCTCCCTCCCTCCATCCATCCACCCGTAGCCTCCATCCATCCATCCATCCACCCGTAGCCTCCCTCCCTCCATCCATCCACCCGTAGCCTCCCTCCCTCCATCCATCCGTCCGTAGCCTCCCTCCCTCCATCCATCCGTCCGTAGCCTCCCTCCCTCCATCCATCCGTCCGTAGCCTCCCTCCCTCCATCCATCCGTCCGTAGCCTCCCTCCCTCCATCCATCCGTCCGTAGCCTCCCTCCCTCCATCCATCCGTCCGTAGCCTCCCTCCCTCCATCCATCCGTCCGTAGCCTCCCTCCCTCCATCCATCCGTCCGTAGCCTCCCTCCCTCCATCCATCCGTCCGTAGCCTCCCTCCCTCCATCCAGCCGTCCGTAGCCTCCCTCCCTCCCTCCATCCGTCCGTAGCCTCCCTCCCTCCATCCGTCCGTAGCCTCCCTCCCTCCATCCGTCCGTAGCCTCCCTCCCTCCATCCGTCCGTAGCCTCCCTCCCTCCATCCGTCCGTAGCCTCCCTCCCTCCATCCGTCCGTAGCCTCCCTCCCTCCATCCGTCCGTAGCCTCCCTCCCTCCATCCGTCCGTAGCCTCCCTCCCTCCATCCATCCGTAGCCTCCCTCCCTCCATCCATCCATCCATCCATCCGTAGCCTCCCTCCCTCCATCCATCCATCCGTAGCCTCCCTCCCTCCATCCGTAGCCTCCCTCCATCCCAGTACTGGAGTCATGATGTTCTGAATTAAGAGGCAGAGGGGCTTCAGATGACAGAGGTTAGTATCCTGTAAGATGGCCTCTGTGATGCCCTGTTGATCTAGTAGAGAAGAGGTTAGCATCCTGTAAGTTGGCCTCCGTGATGCCCTGTTGATCTAGTAGAGAAGAGGGGGGTGGGGCAGAGAAGATGTGTGTGTGTGTGTGTGTGTGTGACTTGGATGCTATGTTGTGGGGAAGAAGGGCCAAGAGGATGTGTGTGTTGTGAGGGGCTGTGGCCAGAGTTTATTTGTCCAGTCCACTCAGAGCCCTTCTGGCCTGTAGCATTAATGTGATTCTATCCTGTAATATCCATCTATTCCCCTGGCTCTAAGAACCATTAGAGAGCACACTACACACACTACACACAGCACACACACTACACACACAGCTTTGGCCACACGGTATTACATACAGGGCAGTATGTCTTTATAGCGGTTCTTCTTCACATTCTCTTCCTTCTCCCCGACGTTGGTGGGGTAGATCTTCTCTGTCCTGTATTTGGTCGATAATCTCCGTAATCTCTGCAGGGAGAAATAACAACAGGAGACAAAATGTTATTCATTCTGTGTTTTTCTGTCTCCTATATAGAGACATGTAGTGGAGAAGAAATACCTAACAACACTATTTCCTTTATAGTGCACTACTTCTGACCAGAGTCCTATAAAGGGAATAGGGAACCATTTATAGTGCACTACTTCTGACCAGAGTCCTATAAAGGGAATAGGAAACCATATATAGTGCACTACTTCTGACCAGGGAATAGGGAGCCATTAGGAACACATCCGTATAGAGGAGGGTAGGGGGTTTAGTGTAGGATAGCATGAATGATTGATGGTCAAGAGAAACATTTGCCCTACATTAGAGGGACGTTGTACAAGCCAGTGATGTTTCAGTGTCATAAGAACGGTTCCCAGAGAGCGTATCGTTGCCCACCCACGAGGTTAGGGGTCATGAAGAGATCCTATTTGACTACGCTCCACACATTTCACCCCCCAGCCCCTCTAATAGCCCTGTAGAGACCAGCCCACCTAGACGCTATACAGTAGCTAACAGTTTAGGAATGCCCTAGTCCCCCTCGTGCAGCTCCAAGATGGTTCCTCGCCCGTCAGTACTTCCTATGGAGCTTCTCACACAGCTCTCTCTGGCTTCATTGGGAACTTCTAAACTCTCACGACAGCACCCTTGATCTGCAAGCTGCGGCCCTTAATTCAACTCTGCCCTCTCCCCAGCTCGCTTCCAGCTCCGCTCGGAGGCCCTCTCCCCAGCTCGCTTCCAGCTCCGCTCTGAGGCCCTCTCCCCAGCTCGCTTCCAGCTCCGCTCGGAGGCCCTCTCCCCCAGCATTAATTACAGTAACAGTGTGTCGTTCAGTTCCACTCTAGAAGGCCACAGATTCCTCAGGGACAGAACAGTAATGAGACACTGCTTCAGCACATTAGCTGAAGGGATAAACACTACACACTCGTACATAGACACTGCACACTCGTACATAGACACTGCACACTCAAAACAGACACTGCACACTCAAAACAGACACTGCACACTCAAAACAGACACTGCACACTCAAAACAGACACTGCACACTCAAAACAGACACTGCACACACACCCTAATTAGGAACTATGCATAAGAATGTTGATGGAAGCTTCCCAAGAAGTAATCACTAGTGACGTTAACAAAAAAGACATTGAAGCAAATTTTCTAACAATTAGTGGTCATTTTTCCATGACATGGAAAAGGCTGCACTTGAGGTAGCGACCTAGTAACAGAGAGGATGCTGGGAACAGAGACGGCGCTACTTCACTGTAGCCGGGTTTTGGGACCTCGTGCGAAACTTCAGCCTCCCTCTCTTTTTCCCTCTTCATAAAAAGAAGACCCTACCCTAACCGTGGCCTAAAAACTCAGCTACTGTGACTACTGTCATGGTTTTCTGGTGTTGTACTGGGCGTGGGTGTTGGAGCGGTTAGGCGTGGGTGTTGGAGCAGGTGGGTGTTGGTGCCGGTGGGCGTGGGTGTTGGAGCGGGTGGGCGTGGGTGTTGGAGCGGGTGGGCGTGGGTGTTGGAGCGGGTGGCGTGGGTGTTGGAGCGGGTGGGTGTTGGTGCGGCTGGGCGTGGGTGTTGGTGCGGGTGGGCGTGGGTGTTGGTTTCATGCTGTGAGCAGTGTGTCTGCTGGTCCTGGTAGTTATGGGTAGTTTCATGCTGTGAGCAGTGTGTGTCTGCTGGTCCTGGTAGTTATGGGTAGTTTCATGCTGTGAGCAGTGTGTGTCTGCTGGTCCTGGTAGTTATGGGTAGTTTCATGCTGTGAGCAGTGTGTGTCTGCTGGTCCTGGTAGTTATGGGTAGTTTCATGCTGTGAGCAGTGTGTGTCTGCTGGTCCTGGTAGTTATGGGTAGTTTCATGCTGTGAGCAGTGTGTGTCTGCTGGTCCTGGTAGTTATGGGTAGTTTCATGCTGTGAGCAGTGTGTGTCTGCTGGTCCTGGTAGTTATGGGTAGTTTCATGCTGTGAGCAGTGTGTGTCTGCTGGTCCTGGTAGTTATGGGTAGTTTCATGCTGTGAGCAGTGTGTGTCTGCTGGTCCTGGTAGTTATGGGTACGCTCGCTTCCATGCCCGCCCGGGCGTCCCACCCTTGGAAAATCCCTTTGGGCTTTTTTTTTTTTTATATATAAAATAAATAAATAATTGACATTTGTGTAAGTTCCCACTAGTGGCCAAATTCAAAGCTGCAAAAAAAAATGTGAAAATGTTGTTTACCTTCTAAGATAATTTTCTATAAATTATGAACAGTTAAGAGATTCATGTGCTGATATGCACATGACAGCATATTTCATGGGCATTCATGTATATCTGGCCAATTGTAAAGATGGGCTTTTCAGTAGCAACAGAACCTGGTAATCTACAACACAATACATTTCAGGCATTCACAACTTACATGTTTTATGCATTTTGTCTCATTTTACTGTTAAATGAACCTTGCATTGTTATACATAGATTATATCTATTTTTTAAATGTGACATTTATCTCAGGTGGGTTTAAAGGGTACAGTAGCACAAAAAGCACTGCCTCTGTACAGAACGGAAATGGAAATAAAGCAATATTGTTCAATATGATCAATGCTAACTTTGGTTTTCTGAATATTTTAGGAGTAGACTTTGTTATTTTGTCTTTTTCACGATAAATCACTGCTGTTCCCCTTACGCCCGGCAGGCTCCCCTTAAGCCCGGCAGGCTCCCCTTAAGCCCGGCAGGCTCCCCTTAAGCCCGGCAGGCTCCCCTTAAGCCCGGCAGGCTCCCATTAAGCCCGGCAGGCTCCCATTAAGCCCGGCAGGCTCCCATTAAGCTCAGTAAGACAACTGAGGGTAGTGAGGACTGCACAACCCATCACCGGGGGCAAACTACCTGCCCTCCAGGACACCTACACCACCCAATGTCACAGGAAGGCCAAAAAGATCATCAAGGACAACAACCACCTGAGCCACTGCCTGTTCACCCCGCTATCATCCAGAAGGCGAGGTCAGTACAGGTGCATCAAAGCTGGGACCGAGAGACTGAAAAACAGCTTCTATCTCAAGGCCATCAGACTGTTAAACAGCCATCACTAACATTGAGTGGCTGCTGCCAACATATTGACTCAAATCTCTAGCCACTTTAATAATTAGTAATTGGATGTAATAAATGTATCACTAGCCACTTTAAACAATGCCACTTTATATAATGTTTACATATCCTACATTACTCATCTCATATGTATATACTGTACTCTACTCATCTTGCCTATGCCGTTCGGCCATCGCTCATCCATATATTTATATGTACATACTCATATTCATTCCTTTACACTTGTGTGTATATGGTAGTTGTTGTGAAATTGTTAGATTACAGCATGGTCGGAACTAGAAGCACAAGCATTTCTCTACACTCGCATTAACATCTGCTAACCATGTGTATTTGACCAATAAAATTTGATTAGATTTTATTTAAGCCCGGTTTGCATTGAAACACATGGGGATAGTGTGTTGATATCCCTAATATTCAATGAACATGAGGATAAATAGGTTCTGTTCAGATTTAAGTTGATGAAAACTACAAAAACTAAAGCCATGGTGCCTTCACCAAGATTAGAAACTATACAAATGTCTGTACTCTCTCCAAGACGACAGACAGAGAGACAGAGAGACATGGTGATTACAGAAGACCTGTCACAGCTAGCTCTTTACCCCACCAGCCTCTCTCTGACACTGCCAGACCTGCTGGCTGTGGTGAACCTCCCCTAACCACGTGGCCTGGCTGACAGAATACTGATACATGTATATGACAACAGAAGGAATAGGCCTAAACGCATTAAAAAGGTGCAGTCTGTGAGAGAGAGGGGGAGAGAAAGAGCGAGAGCGAGAAAGAAAGAGAGAGCGAGAGAGGATAATGTTTTTAGCAGGTGTTGCTATGTCTCTGTACTTGAAGACTACAGTATGTGTTCATCGCAGACCTTCTTGCTGGAGAGGAGAACCGTGCAGTGCTCTGCTCTCTCAGGCGTACAGTAATACCATTATATCTATTCTGGTCTCAAGTAGATTACATTTTCATCAGTACACTACACTGGTTCTGTTCTGCAGAGGAGCCAGGGGCTGAGACAGACAACATCACGACACACAAGGTATGCACTCTTCCACACACACACACTTATGTATACATGTTCATGCATGCACACACCCTCTCACACATCCACCCACGCCACATTGCACTATGCATGAGAAAACACAGTGTGCTAGAAATGGTCCAATCCATGTTAGCGCCTTCATGGGGCGGCAGGTAGCCTTGTGGTTAGAGCGTTGGGCCAGTAACCAAAAGGTTGCTAGATCGAATCCCAGAGCTGACAAGGTAAAAATGTGTCGTTGTGCCCCTGAACAAGGCAGTTAACCCACTGTTCCCCAGTAGGCCGTCATTGGAAATAAGAATTTGTTCTTAACTGACTTGCCAAGTTAAATAATAATAAACAGCACCAGCAAGCTGTACCATCTCAGCCAATCACAACTGAGCCCGTGTGCTGGAAACTATTGTGAGCAATAGATGTGAGTAAATCAGGTACATAGGGCTCTCCACTGGGATGGAGGTTCCTGGCACTTCATCATCTCCCTCTCTAACCACATACAGTCAGCATCCTAAATGACATCCTATTCCCTATACAGTGCACTACTTTTGACCAGAGCCTATTGGGTTGTGTTCAACAGTTGTGCACTATATAAGGGACAGAGTGCCATTTGGGATGTAGCCTTAAGGCCTACAGGTCCAACTCAGAATTCTGAGATGGAGCTGAACTGAGCCACTCCAATACAATTGAATGTATCTTTGCACGTCAGCTCTCATAGCTGCAGTCATGTAATGCAGGGCCGTTAGAGAAGCCCTTTAGACATTATATCTGCATGTGTGTCGCACTGCCTGGGCCCCTGGGCCCCCCCCCCACTAGGGCATACAGCTGCATGGCTTGTCAAAAGTCCAATTATTTTGGTCACAGAAAACAACAAATCTATCCGATCATATTGTGTTGCATACGAACCCTGAGTCAGACAGTTTATGGAATCACGTCTATATAAACTAAGTATTAGCCTGTAAAATAAAAAGCTTGAAAAACAACCGGAACATTGTCGGTGGTCATTCGAAAAAATAATGTTTTTTTTTCTCTGTTTGCTGCTTCCACGCCTGACCACCATTTCTTATTTCTCTCTTCCGTGGGTACGTAAAAGCTGTGCACACATGAACAGGACGCAAGTACACACAATGGAGAAGTCCATTGGAGGACGCAGTACAAAAGGAAACAAGAGTGGAACTACAGAAGGAGAAGGAACAAATGAACGAGAGCGAATTGAAGGAGCGAGGGGGAGAGAGAGAAAGGAGGGGACGAACGTCAGAGCTTTTAAGGAGCTAACTAAGTAAATGTATTATGTTATCTGTCGATCAATTTCCACTAACGTAGTATCACAGTCTGGCTCCTGGAGCACTTCTGGGCTACGGCTGACAGAAGACACTAGTAAGAGCATTGAGACTGAATGACAAGGTCAGTAGAAGGATAAAAGACAGGGAAATATGTAAAGCGCCTCCACAACACTGTTTTTCTGTCTCACTCGTTCTTCTCCTTCCCTCTTTCTTTCTGAACCTGCCTCTCGGCCCCGTCTCAGCCCTGTGCAACAGGAAGTGGCAGTGTTGTTGTGAGAGAGAGCGCGTGAGGGCCAGCTTCCTGTGAGCTGCACTACCACTATAATACTTCTGCCACCGAGCAACAAATGGGGGAGACCAGTGACACACACTACCCCTCCTCCCCTATCCTCTCTTCATGCCTAAACTCAAATCTCCTCTGGCACCGCGCCTCCTCTACGATTCCCACCTCCTCTCTCCCCTCCTCAACGCTCCCGCCCTCAACTCTCCCCTGTTCTCAACGCTCCTCTCCCCATCCTCAACTCACCCCCCGTCCTCAACTCGCTCCCCTCTGCATCTAATTTCCTCCCTCCGCTTTCACAGTCCCAAATCCCCCTCTCTGCCCACAAGGGGCTGCAGTGAGACGGATCAGAGCGAGGCGGGGCGATGCCCTAAAGCTTTGTCTGCCAACATCAAAGACCCCCCCCCCGAGGGTAGACTGGAGATTGGGCTGGGCCCTGTCTATCTCAGTGGCTAACTCACACAGTGGCATAGCTCAGCTTCCACGGCTAGGCTAAACGCAGACGCTGCCTGGCTTACAACAAATGTTGCAGATATCAGCCCGCTAAATCAGCCCTGCTAAAATCAGCCCCGCTAAAATCAGCCCCGCTAAATCCATATTGGAAGAGAAACTTAAAACATAAAAGTTACGGAAGAAAATGTATACAGTTACGTGTCACAATATTATTCTTGGACTTATATATTTCAATCCATGTTTAAATATATATTTCTGTATTATATATTTCTTGCTACTGTAGGTAGCGTAGCATAAGCTAGCGCCAGTCGGCTGTACCTGCGCCAAACCTCCAATAATTGATCATATATCTTGTTCTCCATCTTTTTAAATAGTGAGCCAACATGTTTTCACCACTTTTATTCCCATCACTGATGAAAACTCATTTTCTCTCTGCAGCAGACTGAACAATATGTTTCCAACATTAACATCTCAGTGTCTAAATCACAATACATACAGAATCCTGAGTATCGCAATACATACAGAATCCTGAGTATCGCAATACATATGGTATTGGCACCTAAGTATGGTGCTAATATCGTATCATGAGGTCCCCCCAACACAAACAATATGAGAGTATAAGCATGATCAAGTGGAAAGAAACTTCAAATCGTGACTGTGGCTAGCAGTCCACTCCCCTGCACCCCTCTCTCCTTCCCTGCACCCCTCTCTCCTTCCCTGCACCCCTCTCTCCTCCCCGGCACCCCTCTCTCCTCCCGGCACCCCTCTCTCCTTCCCGGCACCCCTCTCTCCTCCCCTGCACCCCTCTCTCCTCCCCTGCACCCCTCTCTCCTTCCCTGCACCCCTCTCTCCTCCCCTGCACCCCTCTCTCCTCCCCTGCACCCCTCTCTCCTTCCCTGCACCCCTCTCTCCTTCCCTGCACCCCTCTCTCCTTCACCTAAGTCTCTCTTCCCTCTAGCTCCCTCTGTCATTATCATACCCGCCTCCCTAAAAACCCGCCTCAGACAGACAGAGAGAAAGGGAGCAGGGTAACCTACTTTCCTTCTGACTAAATAAGTAACCACATACCAATATCTGTGTGTGCGCGTGTGTGTGTGTGTGTGTGTGTGTGTGTGTGAGTGAGAGAGAGAGAGGTGTGTGTGTGTGTGTGTGTGTGTAAATAAGTAACCACTTGTGTTTTCCCTTCTCCTGAATTATTCACAGCCATGTGGCTTTGTAGGTAGCTCAGGCTGCTTGGCTCAGCGCTGCGATCTGATTGGTTATTTTTGTACATATGCTGCCTGGCTCAGTTTTGTGATTGGTCGAGGCGATGTCTCTGTTCCGGTAGGAAGGCAGAGGTGGTTGGCAGCAGGGGCTATGTGTTTCCATGGAAACTACAGAAGGTGGGCGGGTAGCCAGGATGGGTGTGTATGGGGGGTTGGCACACATCCTGGGTCACCTTGGTGCAAGTGGGCACACAAACACACACACAGTGAGACACAGACACACACTCAGAAACACACACACAGAAATAGGTCAGTCTCTCTGGCTCTCTACTTCAGCAAAACATCAATATCTCACGTGACTAGCTTACTATTCCAAAGACTCATCGTACCACAACCCTGACTGAGGTCCTCAGGCTGACAGACCGTCAGACAACAGCAGGGATTTAAACAACCACCACAAGCTGACAACAGTCGAAGTCCAAACGGGGCAGAAACAAATGTGTCAACACAAAAACATGGCAGAGGACATCATGTGGAACGTCTCTGTGCTTTCAGCAACCAGAGAGAGACAGTTTATTGTCTTTGTATTTATTTATGACCTTTATTTAACTAGGTAAGTCAGTTAAGAACAAATTCTTATTTACAATGACGGCCTACCCCGGCCAAACCCTAACACCGGCGACGCTGGGCCAATTGTGCGCCGCCCTACTCCCAATCACGGCCGGTTGTGATACAGCCTAGAATCGAACCAGGGTCTGTAGTGCCACCTCTGGACTGAGATGCAGTACCTCAGAGCCACTCTGGACCCAACGACAGGCAGAGAGACGAGATGAAACTAACTCCAAGTGCAGTCTGCCCTTCCCCATCACTGACCCACAATACACTGGGGGACAGGGGCTAGGCCCAGAAGCAGTGGGCACTTTGCCACTGGGCCACAAAGTCAACCCTAACACACACACACACACACACACACACACACACACACACACACACACGTGGTTACTTATTTAGTCAGGAGGAAAGGCGGTTACCCTGCTCTCTCTCTATCTGTGTCTGTTGTGTTCCAGGGGAGTCTCAGTAATTACTAACACCTCTCTCTCTGTTGTGTTCCAGGGGAGTCTCAGTAATTACTAACACCTCTCTCTCTCTGTTGTGTTCCCGGGGAGTCTCAGTAATTACTAACACCTCTCTCTCTCTCTCTCTCTGTTGTGTTCCAGGGGAGTCTCAGTAACTACTAACACCTCTCTCTGTTGTGTTCCAGGGGAGTCTCAGTAACTACTAACACCTCTCTCTCTCTCTGTTGTGTTCCAGGGGAGTCTCAGTAACTACTAACACCTCTCTCTCTCTGTTGTGTTCCAGGGGAGTCTCAGTAATTACTAACACCTCTCTCTCTGTTGTGTTCCAGGGGAGTCTCAGTAATTACTAACACCTCTCTCTCTGTTGTGTTCCAGGGGAGTCTCAGTAACTACTAACACCTCGCTCTCTCTGTTGTGTTCCAGGGCAGTCTGGGTAACTACTAACACCTCTCTCTCTGTTGTGTTCCAGGGGAGTCTCAGTAACTACTAACACCTCTCTCTCTGTTGTGTTCCCGGGTAGTCTCAGTAACAACTAACACCTCTCTCTCTCTGTTGTGTTCCCGGGGAGTCTCAGTAACTACTAACACCTCTCTCTCTGTTGTGTTCCAGGGGAGTCTCAGTAACTACTAACTCCTCTCTCTCTCTGTTGTGTTCCCGGGGAGTCTCAGTAACTACTAACACCTCTCTCTCTCTGTTGTGTTCCCGGGGAGTCTCAGTAACTACTAACACTTCTCTCTCTGTTGTGTTCCAGGGGAGTCTCAGTAACTACTAACACCTCTCTCTCTCTGTTGTGTTCCAGGAGAGTCTCAGTAACTACTAACACCTCTCTCTCTCTCTCTCTCTGTTGTGTTCCAGGGGAGTCTCAGTAACTACTAACACCTCTCTCTCTGTTGTGTTCCCGGGGAGTCTCAGTAACAACTAACACCTCTCTCTCGCTGTTGTGTTCCCGGGGAGTCTCAGTAACAACTAACACCTCTCTCTGTTGTGTTCCCGGGGAGTCTCAGTAACTACTAACACCTCTCTCTCTGTTGTGTTCCAGGGGAGTCTGGGTAACTACTAACACCTCTCTCTCTCTCTGTTGTGTTCCAGGGGAGTCTGGGTAACTACTAACACCTCTCTCTCTCTCTGTTGTGTTCCAGGGGAGTCTGGGTAACTACTAACACCCTGCTCTGGGGCTACAGCAGTAGGAAGTAGTATGATGGAGGAGAGGACACCCACACAGACAGTCAGACAGATGGACTCAGTCAGGCAGCTTAATCCGAACAAACGCCTCTCAATCTGTCCTCCCACATAAAACGGACAGTCACAACCCTGGCTGTACCCACATGATAACATGTCCCAGTCCTGTATCTGGCTACATGATAACATGTCCTAGTCATACACTACCGTTCAAAAGTTTGGGGTCACTCAGAAATGTCCTTGTTTTTTAAAGAAAAGCTTTTTTTGTCTATTAAAATAACATCAAATTGATCAGAAATAGTGTAAACATTGTTACTGTTGTAAATGGCTATTGTAGCTGGAAACTAGATTTTTTATGGAACGTCTACATACTGTAAGTGTACAGAGGCCCATTATCAGCAACCATCACTCCTGTGTCCAACAGCACGTTGTGTTAGCTAATCCAAGTTTATCATTTTAAAAGGCTAATTGATCATTAGAAAACCGTTTTGCAATTATGTTAGCACAGCTGAAAGCTGCTGTGGTGATTTAAAGAAGCATTAAAACTGTCCTTCCTTAGACTAGCTGAGTATCTGGAGCATCAGCATTTGTGGGTTTGATTACAGGCTCAAAATGGCCAGAAACAAAGACCTTTCTGAAACTCATCAGTCTATTCTTGTTCTGAGAAATGAAGGCTATTCCATCACAGGAATGATGCTTGCTGATAATGGGCCTCTGTATGACTATGTAGATTTTATATATATATATATATATATATATATATATATATATATATATATATATATATATATATATATATATATATATATAAAATCTACATAGTCATACAGAGGCCCATTATCAGCAAGCATCTATATCTATTCCAGCTACAACATAAACAATGTCTACACTGTATTTCTGATCAATTTGATGTTATTTTAATGGACCAAAAAATGAGCTTTTCTTTCAAAACAAGGACATTTCTAAGTGACCCCAAACATTTGAATGGTAGTGCATATCTGACTATATGACCACATGTCCCAGTCCTGTATCTGACTACATGAACACATGTCCCAGTCCCGTATCTGACTACATGATCGCATGTCCCAGTCCTGTATCGGACTACATGATCACATGTCCCAGTCCTGTATCGGACTACATGATCACATGTCCCAGTCCTGTATCTGACTACATGATAACATGTCCCAGTCCTGTATCTGACTACATGAACACACGTCCTAGTCCTGTATCTGACTACATGATAACATGTCCTAGCATTTTCTACTAAGTTCAATACATTGTTAAACTCTGTTTTAATGTCTGGATTCCGTGATCCCGTCCAGGTTTTCCGTAACTCAGATGTTCAAGGGCCCTACATCGGTCTCTATTCTAGCGTATATGTAGGAGTGTGTTTGACGGCTTGCACATCAACTTGTTCTCCCACTCCCTCTCCACTTATTAGAACTGTAATCAACTTCAGCCTTTAGCCTCATCATTAGAGGGCTTGGATTCCAGTCAGACTCATTGTACTATATTTAGCTGCAGCAGAGCCACATTTGGGCTAATTGAGCCCTGCTGGTGAAGTCACCGCTATACAAGAAGCAGAGGGGGAAGTGATGCGGACCTCTCCCCCACCTCCCTCCCCGTCTCCCCCCTGCAGTCCCTCCCTGGGCTCTCTCTCTGGGGGGAGGCAGGGTCCAGAGGGGAGACTTGTCTGATGGGGTTATGGTTGACTGAAACACCACTATGTTTTGATCTCCATCCAGATGGAAACGTAGTGTTTAGACCTATATGGAAAGTTGTTCCTTCCACCATGGTTATTTTTATTATCTTTGTGTCAATAAAATCCAGTTGCCTATTTTGATAGGCCCTGTTTGCATGGAGATTGGAGAATGTTGCCCCATGCATTCACATTCCATGTCAACCAATTTGAGGCAGCGTCACATCCACCACTTCCTAGCTTCCTTGGCTAAGTCTCCGGCTGAATATTGTCGCTGAGACTATTGTTGTCACAGACAGTTATTGATAGTCAGAGGAGCATGGCGATTCCGGGATAAGGCTTCCCCAGACATTCCCCAGTTGTTTGAGCCATTCTAGCGCAGGCTACTATTCAGCAGTGTCAGATGAGGCCAGCAGGACGCTACGCTAACCTTCATCAGCTGTACCACCTAACAGAGACATAACAGCAGCATTAGGACAAACATAATGAGTGCCTGGCAGGCCACAGTGTTGGGCCTGGGTGAGGTGCTGCTGTGCCTGGCAGGCCACAGTGTTGGGCCTGGGTGAGGTGCTGCTGTGCCTGGCAGGCCAGTGTTGGGCCTGGGTGAGGTGTTGCTGTGCCTGGCAGGCCACAGTGAGAACATGCCGAGCGTGAAGTGATGACTGGAAACTCTTAGAACTCAGACACATTGTACTACTGGAGTTTAACCAAACCAGAGCTTGGAGGATGGTTTTCTCCACACATCTGCTTCAATGGAAAATCACTGAGCTACAGCAGAACGTGTTTGAGTGAGTGTGTTAGTGAGTTGGCCAAGTGAGTGTGTGCACAAGCCCACACACCCCAGCAGGAAAAAGGCTGTTCATCACTAGCTAAAATCTGGTTTCACTAATCGCCCTAACAACCTGGGAGGCGGAAACAGGGTAAAGAGAGAAGACCAATTACTGACGTCCCCATCAACACGCACGGGGCAGAGGAGGAAGTGCAGTGCCCTGCTTAATTATCAATCATCGTCCTCTCCAGCACAGCTCCCAGCAGCCCCGGGACCAGGCAGAAAAGGAACAGAACGTACTCAGCAGAAAGAAAAGAGAAACTTTGTTCTGGCTTCCTTAGATAACTATTCTAGTAGCCTCAGTAGTTACTGTCCTGAGTCAGGCTCTCGCTCTAATTACATCAGCTTCATCAGTAGGGGGCCACGCCTCAGTGTGTGTGTGTTGCCTGTGGGTTACTGAGATTTTCCACTGAGGTCTACATTCACAAATACAGGTCTGTAGAACTACTGTACACTACTTGGCAGGGTAGCAGGGGGGGCACAGGAAGGATGTGTGTGTGTGAACCTCAATCTGTGTGTTCGTGAAGGGCCGGTCACAGCACTCAGTGCCAGCCAGGCCACAGGAAACACCTGTGGATGTACTGTAGTAGAGGGCGTTTTCTGGTTTGACGTGATATTCTGCCCTCCCGACACCACTGGCTACAAGCACCACTTCCTGTCTGCTCAGCTCCACAACCCAGTGGCCAGATTCTCAGCACCTCGTCACATGCCCTCCCACGACATACTAGAGCACCAAGATTTTCGTTAGCCGGTAATAGCCGGCTTTTGGCCCATATTTTTTTTTAAAAGCTAATACATTTTTTTAAATCCCATTGCGAAATAATGCTTTTTAGGTCATTCATTGATGGAAATACCAGTTGATAAAAATACATTTTACCTGTCATTCTTATCGGACAATGGGTTAATTTGCATCATTTAGTGAAATTAAATTGCCGTGTGCATATATTCGTTATGTATCATACAGATAGAGCCTTTGAGCAGAAAATCCGTCAGAAGGTGTTTTTATAAACCCAATCATTGCTTAACAATTCTAAATACAAATCGTGTTAAAAATAGTTTTTTGCCCACGATTAAAAAAGAGCTACTTCTTATTTCTCAACTGGTAATTGAAATGTACTTCCCATTCGCCATTCAAATGAATAGGCAGCGAAAGGCAGGCTTCATCAGCACGTCACACACCACTTTGCAATGTGCTAGAGACAGAATTCATTTAAAAAAGATAGGACTTCTTAAATTGTTTGAAACCTAAACATTTTACTACATATGAGGCATGTTTTCCCTTGCTTCAAAGTAGCCTACGCAAAATCCAACCTTTACCGTGAAGACTATTACTTTCTACAGACTTCCATACAGTGCAGTGGGGAAGTATTCAGACCCCTTGATGTTTTGTTACATTACAGCCTTATTCTAAAATACTCCTCATCAACTTACACACAATACCCTATAATGACAAAGCGAGAACAGGTTTTTAGAAATGTTAAGAATGTTAAGAATTCAGACCCTTCTCTACGAGACTCAGATGCATCCCGTTTCCATCGACTACCCTTGAGATGTTTCTACAACTTTTCAATTTCATTTGATTTGGAAAGGCACACACCTGTCTATAAGGTCTCACAGTTGACAGTGCAAGTCAGAGCAAAAACCAAGTCGAGGTGGAAGGAATTGTCCGTAGAGCTCCGAGACAGGATCGTGTCGAGGCACAGATCTGGGGAATGGTACCAAAATATGTCTGCAGCATTGAAGGTCCCCAAGAACACAGTGGCCTCCATCATTCTTAAAATGGAAAAAGTTTGGAACCGCCAAGACTCTTCCTAGAGCTGGCCGCCCAGCCAAACTGAGCAACCGGCAAGAGAAGGGCCTTGGTCAGGGAGGTGACCAAAAACCAGATGGTCACGCTGACAGAGCGCCAGAGTTCCAATGAGTTCCAAACCATCTCTGCAGCACTCCACCAATCAGGCCTCTATGGTAGTGGCCAGACGGAAACCACTCCTCAGTAAAAGGCACATGACAGCCCACTTGGAGTTTGCCAAAAGGCACCTAAAGGACTCTCAGACCATGAGAAACAAGATTCTCTGGTCTAATGAAACCAAGATTGAACTCTTTGGTCTGAATGCCACGTCTGGAGGAAACCTGGCACCATCCTTACGGTGAAGCATGGTGGTGACAGCATCATGCTGTGGGGATGTTTTTCAGTGGCTGGGACTGGAAGACTAGTCAGGATCGAGGGAAAGATGAAAGGAGCAAAGTACAGAACCTGGGAGGCGGAAACCTGCTCCAGAGCACTCAGGACCTCAGACTGGGGCGAAGGTTCACCTTCCAACAGGACATCGACCATAGGCACACAGCCAAGACAACGCAGGAGTGGCTTCGGGACAAGACTCTGAATGTCCTTGAGTGGCCCAGCCAGAGTCCGGACTTGAACCTGATCGAACATCTCTGGAGAGACCTGAAAATAGTTATGTAAATGTTCTTTTTATTTTTTATAAATTAGCAAAAATTTCTAAAAATCTGTTTTTGCATTGTCATTATGGGGCATTCTGTGTAATTTGATGAGGGGGGGGGACAATTTAATCCATTTTAGAATAAGGCTGTAACGTCACAATTTTGAAAAAGTCAAGGGGCCTGAATACTTTCCGAATGCATTGTACATAAGCTTAGGCCTACACACCAACCTACATCGGCATTCTGGCACACACAATCTTCCTTCCTTTCACATACACCGTGTCACTCAAGCATGCACAAACATACATCTACCCCCACACACAGCCACATGCATATCCCCCCGACACACGCGTTTCTGCATGTTTACAGGAGTGCGTTTCTGCATGTTTACAGGAGTGCGTTTCTGCATGTTTACAGGGGTGCGTTTCTGCATGTTTACAGGGGTGCGTTTCTGCATGTTTACAGGGGTGTGTTTCTGCATGTTTACAGGAGTGTGTTTCTGCATGTTTACAGGAGTGCGTTTCTGCATGTTTACAGGAGTGCGTTTCTGCATGTTTACAGGGGTGCGTTTCTGCATGTTTACAGGGGTGTGTTTCTGCATGTTTACAGGGGTGTGTTTCTGCATGTTTACAGGGGTGCGTTTCTGCATGTTTACAGGGTGCGTTTCTGCATGTTTACAGGAGTGCGTTTCTGCATGTTTACAGGAGTGCGTTTCTGCATGTTTACAGGAGTGCGTTTCTGCATGTTTACAGGAGTGCGTTTCTGCATGTTTACAGGAGTGCGTTTCTGCATGTTTACAGGAGTGCGTTTCTGCATGTTTACAGGAGTGCGTTTCTGCATGTTTACAGGAGTGCGTTTCTGCATGTTTACAGGAGTGCGTTTCTGCATGTTTACAGGAGTGCGTTTCTGCATGTTTACAGGAGTGCGTTTCTGCATGTTTACAGGAGTGCGTTTCTGCATGTTTACAGGAGTGCGTTTCTGCATGTTTACAGGGGTGTGTTTCTACAGAGGTAAGCAGGGTTTGACAGGAGAGAAGGGGTGAATAGGAGAGATTAAGTTAAATGCCTGACAGAAATCCACTAAACTCCTAGATCAAGGCTTTAGATAGGAATAAGGGAGCATTGTTACAGAACCCTACTGTTGAATCCTACGGCTAGCTGGACCTTCTGTTTTCACCCTCTACCTACATGTACATATTACCCCAACTACCTCATACCCCAGTACTCTGACTCGTTTCAAGTACTCTTTGTATATAGCCTCATTGTTGTTATTGGTCTATTTGTTAATTTTCATACTTTTTAAGCTCGAAAGTAAGCATTTCACGGTAAAGTCTACACTTGTTGTATTTGGCGCATGTGACACATTCAACAGTCAAATCAAATTGTATCACACTGTTGACTGAAAAAGTATAACGTCCCTGAAGAGCTGCTGAGTGCTTCTCTGTGTGTGTGTGTGTGTGTGTGTGTGGGAGTCAGTAGAAAGGCCATAGCAGCAGGAGGTGAGGCCAGAAGCATGCATGACCTCTATGCTCCAGGAATGTACTGCAAGGGGCAACATAAAACAAAGGAATGTTGTTGGTGTGTTTGTAAGAAAAAGACACACAGGGCAAAGTGTTCCATTATTGAGCCAGCAGACAAGAGCAGAGAGCACACCACTCAACTACAGGCCTGGTTACAGAGAGATATATATAGATATACATACATATACACACACACACACACATCTATCTATATACACACACAGTACAAATTCGAACACACCTACTCATTCAAGGGTTTTTCTTCATTTAAAAAAAATTCTGCGTTGTAACATAATAGTGAAGACATCAAAACTATAAAATAACATGGAATAACGAGAAGAAAAAAAAGTGTTAAACAAACCAAAATATATTTGAGCTAATCAGTTGTTGTGACAAGGTAGGGGGGTATACAGAAGACAGCCCTATATGGTAAAAGACCAAGTCCATATTATGGCAAGAACAGCTCAAATAAGCAAAGAGAAACAACAGTCCATCATTACTTTAAGACATGAAGGTCAGTCAATACAGATTTGTGTTGGGTTACTACATGATTCCATGTGTGTTATTTCATAGTTTTGATGTCGTCACTAGTATTCTACCATGTAGAAAATAGTCAAAAATTAAGTAGGTGAGTAGGTGTCCAAACTTTTGACTGGTACTGGGTGTGTGTGTGTGTGTGTATGTATATATAAATAAATAAATGAGAGCGAGAGAGAGCGCGAGAAGGAGAGAGAGAGGAGAAAGAGATTAATTGAGCTCTGAAAATTATAGCATGCCAGGAAGAAGTGTGAAGAAACAGGGAGAGACGGACAGAGAGAGACGGAGAGAGAGAGAGAGAGAGAGAGAGAGAGAGAGAGAGAGAGAGAGAGAGAGAGAGAGAGAGAGAGAGAGACAGCGAAGAGGAAAGAAGAGGCCCATGGGCTAGGCTATCATTGACAGGGCTTAGGGGGTTAGAGGTTAGAATGGTCACTTCTCACATGACAGTATGAGGAAAGGGAACATTCAGCAGACACAGACTTTATAGCTTCCTCTCTTAGGTGGGACCAGCTAGTGTGTGTGTGTGGAGTATGCGGCGGGCTGAACAGAAAGGAGGAATGAGCAGCACAGGAAAAGAGGATGAATGTGTGTGAACATTTTCTGAGGAGGGGGGGATTTTTCAGACGAAACACAGGAAGTTAAGAGTCACACAGACCAGAGCTGCGCAGGGGCTTGATCCTCTCTTCCCTCTCCTTCTACCTTGACTGCAACGCCAACCCTAAAACACTCCGACACAGTCAGGTCTATACAGTAGACTATAGCTAAATATACCATCTAAATATCCACTCAGTCAGGTCTATACAGTAGACTATAGCTAAATATACCATCTAAATATCCACTCAGTCAGGTCTATACAGTAGACTATAGCTAAATATACCATCTAAATATCCACTCAGTCAGGTCTATACAGTAGACTATAGCTAAATATACCATCTAAATATCCACTCAGTCAGGTCTATACAGTAGACTATAGCTAAATATACCATCTAAATATCCACTCAGTCAGGTCTATACAGTAGACTATAGCTAAATATACCATCTAAATATCCACTCAGTCAGGTCTATACAGTAGACTATAGCTAAATAAATATCCACTCAGTCAGGTCTATACAGTAGACTATAGCTAAATATACCATCTAAATATCCACTCAGTCAGGTCTATACAGTAGACTATAGCTAAATATACCATCTAAATATCCACTCAGTCAGGTCTATACAGTAGACTATAGCTAAATATACCATCTAAATATCCACTCAGTCAGGTCTATATAGTAGACTATAGCTAAATATACCATCTAAATATCCACTCAGTCAGGTCTATACAGTAGACTATAGCTAAATATACCATCTAAATATCCACTCAGTCAGGTCTATACAGTAGACTATAGCTAAATATACCATCTAAATATCCACTCAGTCAGGTCTATACAGTAGACTATAGCTAAATATCCACTCAGTCAGGTCTATACAGTAGACTATAGCTAAATATACCATCTAAATATCCACTCAGTCAGGTCTATACAGTAGACTATAGCTAAATATACCATCTAAATATCCACTCAGTCAGGTCTATACAGTAGACTATAGCTAAATATACCATCTAAATATCCACTCAGTCAGGTCTATATAGTAGACTATAGCTAAATATACCATCTAAATATCCACTCAGTCAGGTCTATACAGTAGACTATAGCTAAATATACCATCTAAATATCCACTCAGTCAGGTCTATACAGTAGACTATAGCTAAATATCCACTCAGTCAGGTCTATATAGTAGACTATAGCTAAATATATCATCTAAATATCCACTCAGTCAATATAGGAGGGAAACAGAGGGAGGAGAAGAGGGAGCAGCAGTGTCCAGACCTAGACTCTCCTGGACCCTGACAGTCTGACAGACAGACAGACAAAGCCCCAGCAAACAAACACATACACTAACACACAGCATGAGAATGTGTGCTATTGTGTTTTATAAGACATTAATGAAATCATGAGAGGACACAGTGGCCCAGACATCAAAGCAGTGCTGAAATTCTAAAGAACAGGAGGAAGATGAGGAGGAAGAGGAGGAGGGTGCTGGAGGTCACACAGACAGTCCCTAATGGCCTGGTCTATCCCCTCTATCTAGCTCCTTCCCTCCATCTCCCTCGTTCCCTTGTGTCTGTGGTACTTGGATTGTCAAATAGATGAGCAGTACTGTACTCTGTTTCTCTGTACTAAGACTAGGTCAAGAAACATCCAAATAGACAGCCTAGTCCCCCATTCATCTATTAATACGCTTTAGTGAATCAGTTCACATTCCTCCATCTCTCACAGACACTTTCTCTATGATCATGAGGACACACACGGAGCAAGCAAGGGGCAAGTGGTTAGACAGACGGAGGGGCATTACAGCATCATTTCCTGGGGATTAGGATCCGTGGAGCTCCAACAGGCTCGGGACTGTTCTAACTTTATGGGTCAGCTTTGATCCCACTAAAGCTTCCAATGACACACTATGACGTCCACACACACACTGAAGTCTAATCACTTGCACAGCGGAAATACCGTAAAACTTCAATCAAACGCAGTCTCAAATAGCCACCTGTCCCTTTAAATAGCCGGGTATCTGCACACATTTCAGCAAATAAACAGCTGCTGTTTCCAGAGGGGTATCCTACGAAGCATGCTACATCTACTCTGGGTTTTCTAAAGCTAACCAGCTTCAGTTAGCTTCACATTCCAGCTCAGGCTTCATCAGTACCACGAT
This sequence comes from Brachymystax lenok tsinlingensis, assembly GCA_030435695.1. Taxonomy (NCBI): domain Eukaryota; kingdom Metazoa; phylum Chordata; class Actinopteri; order Salmoniformes; family Salmonidae; genus Brachymystax; species Brachymystax lenok. Next base: position 23,609,830 of record CM059783.1, on the reverse strand, counting down.
GGTGGATATTGCTCATCCACCTGCTGCTAACTCTATCAGGCATGTAACTGTGCATGTCGCACATAGCTAATCCAACACCCAACTCTTCATTGAAACAATGCTGGACCATCAATCCATGGGAGAGTCAGTGACACGTTTTCATTTGCGCCAAAATCCAAATGAAAGAAAAGTTAACTTGAAAATTCAGCAGGAAATGGGGTGAAATAGGCTTTTAGAAGTTCCATATTTATTTGATTACTTCTCGTTAATGCCGCCTTTGGTTTGCTTTGCTTTGGTGTGCTTATCAATGCACAAGCAGCTTTTCCCCCACTCCTTATTGATATACAGGATACACTGAGTGTACAAAACATTAGGAACTCTTTCAATGACAGACTGATCAGGTGAATCCAGCTGAAAGCTATGATCCCTTATTGATTGTGTATGTGTGCCCGTGCCATTCAGAGGGTGAATGGGCAAGACAAAATATTTAAGTGCTTTTGAACAGGGGGACCGGTTTGTGTCAAGAACTGCAACGCTGCTGGGTTTCACACACTCAACAGTTTCCTGTGTGTATCAAAAATGGTCCACCGACCAAAGAAACATCCAGCCAACTTGACACAACTGTAGGGAGCACTGGAGTCAACATGGGCCAGAACTCTTTCGACACCTTGTAGAGTCCATGACCCAATGAAGTGAGGCTGTTCTGAGGGCAAAAGGGGGTGCAACTAAATATTACGAAGGTGTTCTTAATGTTTGGTATAATCTGTGTATACAGTGACTGTGTTTGACATGGTCTGCTCTGCTTCAGTAGTCAACGTTTGTCCGGGGGTTGGGGGGTATAAACATCAACAAGAGAAGGGAAAGTATGCTGAACTAAAATATAAAAACGCATCATGCAACAACTTTAAAGACTTTACTGAGTTATAGTTCATATAAGGAAATCAGTCAATTGAAATAAATTCATTAGGCCCTAATATATGGATTTCACATGACTGAGCAGGGGTGCAGCCATAGGTGGGCCTCGGAGGGCAACCCACTGGGGAGCCAGGCCCAGCCTATCAGAATGAGTTTTCCCCCACAAAAGGGCTTTATTACAGACAGAAATACTCATTAGCACCCAACCCCCCCTCAGAAGATCCCGCAGGTAAAGAAGCTGGATGTGGAGGTCCTGGGCTGGTGTGGTTACACATGGTCTGCGGTTGTGAGGCCGGTTGGACATGCGAAATTCTCTAAAACGAAGCTGGAGGCAGCTTTTGGTAGAGAAATTAACATCAAATTATCTGGCAACAGCTCTGGTGGACATTCCTACAGTCAACATGCCAATTGCACGCTCCCTCAAAACATCTGTGGCATTGTGTTGTGTGACAAAACTGCACATTTTAAAAGAGGCCTTTTATTGTCCCCAGCACAAGGTGCACCTGTGTAATGATCATGCTGTTTAATCAGCTTCTTGATATGCCACACCTGTCAGGAGGATGGATTATCTTGGCAAAGGAGAAATGCTCACCAACAGGGACGTAAACACATTTGTGCAAAACAAATGAGATGAATAAGCTTTTTATGCGTATAGAACATTTCTGGGATTTTTTTTTTCAGCTGGTTTAAATCGCTCAGCACTATTTTCAGCACTAAGGCTGTGGTTCATGTAATCACTACCATAATCTCACAGTCAGTAGTGACTATCACAGAGGAAGAATCCTCACAGCTACTCTCTGGCGTGCACACAGACCCCAGATACATGACTATGACCTTCAGAGAAGGTGTATTTGTATGCGAGGCACAGCAGGGCTGAGCAGGCGTCAGATTATCATGGCAGTGGTGATGCATTACCTCCAGCAGGACAGTCTTCCTGTCATCACTCATGTGTTTACACTGCACACCTACGCCTCACATGGAGGCAGAGATCACTCTATGCACAGAGAGAATACTAAACTAAACCCAGGGCCTGGGTTACACTGCAAATCAATTTATAACATTTTCACATGCGTTTTTCTGGATCTCTCACTGTTCAAATAAACCTACCATTAAAATTATAGACTGATCATTTCTTTGTCAGTGGGCAAACGTACAAAATCAGCAGGGGATCAAATACTTTTTCCCCTCACTGTAACTGTAGCACATCGCTATGCTAACTAGCCAGCTTCCTATAACCATGGTGACTGGGCGCTTACTTAGCATGCAGACATGGAGGAGGACATGGAGGAGAGCAGTAATACAGAGAGGGAGGAGGGGAAATATGGGGCTCTCCACACAGGGGAAATATGGGGCCCGCCACACAGGGGAAATATGGGGCCCTCCACACAGGGGAAATATGGGGCCCGCCACACAGGGGAAATATGGGGCCCGCCACACAGGGGAAATATGGGGCCCGCCACACAGGGGAAATATGGGGCCCTCCACACAGGAGAAATATGGGGCCCTCCACACAGGAGAAATATGGGGCCCGCCACACAGGAGAAATATGGGGCCCTCCACACAGGGGAAATATGGGGCTCTCCATACAGGGGAAACATGGGGCTCTCCACACAGGGGAAACATGGGGCTCTCCACACAGGGGAAACATGGGGCTCTCCACACAGGGGAAATATGGGGCTCTCCATACAGGGGAAATATGGGGCTCTATACCGGTGTGTAACAGGGGAGCTTCCTCCCTGCTCAGCTCTGCATGTGTGATGATAGGAGCTTGACAATAATGTGGGGTAGGGTGCAAGAGCTCCTGAATTATATGCTGGAGTTACCGGAATGCAATCTCTCACACACACACACACACACACACACACACATTACACACAGTAGCTAGCTAGCCTACTTCTCACAGATGCCAGCCTCTGTAGTTGCTCAACTGCATCCTGATTTTTCAGGAGTTCCTCCAAAATAAAGCTCAATCCATCTGCCGGTATGTTAGTGTACAAACACACAAAGAAAAACAAATCTATTCAGATTAACAAGAGCAGCATTAGCCTACTCCCTGTAACAAACCACTGAAAAAGAGCCTTCCTTCCCAAGCCTAAAATGCCTGGCGCTCAACATGACGTTTCCCTTTAAAACTGAGTAGATACATGTCTCACAGGGCTATGAACATAGTGATTCATATCACACTTAAACCTTCCAGAGACAGGGCTTTATTAGTCCATGTAGCCTCTTGTCTAGTTGGTATAGCCTCTTGTCTAGTTGGTATAGTCTCTTGTCTAGCTCTACACTGGTTTAATGGTAGTGAGGGGGGTACTGGCAGACAGACAGGACTTTATTAGTTGGTATAGCCTCTTGTCTAGTTGGTATAGTCTCTTGTCTAGCTCTACACTGGTTTAATGGTAGTGAGGGGGGTACTGGCAGACAGACAGGGCTTTATTAGTTGGTGTAGCCTCTTGTCTAGTTGGTATAGTCTCTTGTCTAGCTCTACACTGGTTTAATGGTAGTGAGGGGGGTACTGGCAGACAGACAGGGCTTTATTAGTTGGTGTAGCCTCTTGTCTAGTTGGTATAGTCTCTTGTCTAGCTCTACACTGGTTTAATGGTAGTGAGGGGGTACTGGCAGACAGACAGGACTTTATTAGTTGGTGTAGCCTCTTGTCTAGTTGGTATAGTCTCTTGTCTAGCTCTACACTGGTTTAATGGTAGTGAGGGGTACTGGCAGACAGACAGGACTTTATTAGTTGGTGTAGCCTCTTGTCTAGTTGGTATAGTCTCTTGTCTAGCTCTACACTGGTTTAATGGTAGTGAAGGGGGTACTGGCAGACAGACAGTGCTTTATTAGTTGGTATAGCCTCTTGTCTAGTTGGTATAGTCTCTTGTCTAGCTCTACACTGGTTTAATGGTAGTGAGGGTGGTACTACTGTAGACAGACAGTAGGAGATTTTACCCCCTCTATCCAGATTTGGTGTGGCCGGCCTCACTATTGAATCCTTGCAGTAGATGTCAGGGAACTCTTGTCTCCTGATCACTGCAGCAGATGTGGGTAGGCAGGTCTATGTTCTTGAGTGTCTCTCTGGCAGAGACTCAGTCGTGTGGTCTCGGTGTCAACACCACATCAACGGGCCTTGGTCTCTCGGTCATTCGGGTCCGGTAGCTCGGTCATACGGGTCTGGGTGTGAATAATATATTGAGAGGCCTGTGATCCTGACCTCAGCCGTCTGTCCATCATAATGCCAAAGCCAGTATCTCCCTTCCATATCCACATCCACTCTCTGTTGGCAGTGGTGTCAAGGTTGTCAGATCAGATGACACACTTAGCCTCAAAAATGTCCTCATATAGTGATGAACAACAGCTCCAGCACTGGATGTCATATTCACACGAATGGCAACCCAGGCCCTCTACTGTCTTCCTGCCCCCTGGCTATGACAGACAGAGCTCACTCAGGTTCATTTTGATTGTCCAGAAGATATAGCTCAGAATGAGCAACATTCACATACCCCAGGCTAGCACTACATCATAAAAAGGTCTCAGTTAGGCCCTATGTAGCCTCCCTAGCCTACATTCTTCTGAGTGCTTGCTAGGATCAATCAATGCTGACCGACATTGAACATGACAGTCTCACAAAGAAACATTGTTACTGTTGCGGTCACGGCCAGACACCCATGCTTTTCAGCGTGTGCTGGTGTCTGTTAAAATCACCTCTGCTTTCTGAGAGGCTAGTGGCAGTTAAATACAGTAGTAGGTATGTGTAATTGAGCCCTGCCGCCGCCCCTAACTTACCCTAGGGTGCACCCGAAATGGCACCCTATTCCCTACATAGTAGTCCCCTACTTTTCAACATAACCCTATAGGCCCTGGTCAAAGGCTGTGCACTACCAACCCGCTATCAAGCACTTCAGGCTTATAAAAAGTTTCAACCACTGTTGGTATTCATTTGCATGTGGTGGATTACTGTGGTATTCTGCTATTCAAACACATTAACATGTCAATACTGAACAGGCCTCTGTCACACAGGGTATTGGATTTTTAGTTGTTGCCAATACAATCAGTCATTGGGTGACAAGTTTGTTACATCTAGTCAGTCAGAACAGGGCCAAGGCGAGGGGAGAATTTATAAGTGACTGAGTGGACAAAAGCACCAAAATATTCCAGGTAAAAAGATAACATATTGAGGGTTGTGGTCATATGTCGGCCAGCTTAACCTAAAAATCATGAACCTTTCAAGTGATGCTAACATCTTGTCAGACTGCATTCCTATTTTAATGGGAGGATTGTAATAAAAAAAGTTAACAACCTTGAGCATGTGTAGTAACAATATGTAGTTACAAATCATGGACAAAGGAGGAACATGTCATCCTATAAAACCAGGGGTTCCCAAACTCGGTCCTGGGTGCACGTTATAGTTTCTACCCAACACTACACAGCTGATTCAAATAACCAACTCATCATCACGTTTGTTTATTTGAATCAGCTGTGTAGTGCTAGGGCAAAACCCAACACTTGCACCCAGGGGGGGGGCCCAGGGCAGAGTTTGGGAAACCCTGCTATAAACCACTTCCTGTCACAATCCTAATTTCGCACTGTCCCGGATCCTTGCGCAACATCCGTAAACTCCCTATTTCAGACCCCACCGACATAGCTGGCTGACTGGCTGGGACAGGCCAGACAGATCATCCCCACATACCAACCCGTTCTGTTGAACAAAGTCCTCGCAGATAATTGATACGAATACAGATTGAGCATGTCAGCTATGTAATATCAGGAATATGATCTGGTGAATACAATACCAATATATTGAGATAAACACGAAATCGGATGTCATGGACAAAGAAGTAGCTAGGGAGTGGGACTGGGGAAAAGTTAGCCAGCTAGCCACCCAGTCTGGTATGCTCGCATTCCAGTTTGTATTTCTGATAAATAAGGTAGTCCATTTATAAACGATTTTGTATTTCCATTGAATACAGCAACCTATCAACAAATAGCTGCCTGCTATAAATAAGATGAAAAGCACGATTGCCAACTCGGCTCATGCTAGCTAGCTAGCCTACTGTCAATGGTGGGAAGTTGCCAAAGCTTTCTGGTCTTGAGTTAATCGATGTCTGCAAACAGACCATATTCAAACATGCAGCGAGCAAGCATGTTCGTAAAGATTGTAGGCCATGGTGGTACGAAATGTGAGTTTGACAGCAACGTTTGACAGGCTAGGTAACCAGCTAACGTTAGCTCTTGCTAACGTAAAGTCAAGAGCGCATCGATTTCTACACTCGCATGGCTGGTTTGGGACGCCTAGCACCCACGCCTATATTATTGAACTGAATACCATTAAAGTACTGTACTGAAAAACTCTTCGTTTTCTGATTAGAAGAGAGGAAATGTGCACATTTCTAAAGGTGAGAATGCTAGGCCGCGTTAAATTACAAGCCTGGAGATTAGTATGAGGGAATTGCAGGAGAAATGTGTCCCTCCGCCCCCAGATTGCATAGCAAGCCGCCTAGCAGGGAGCGTTCCCACGGGAAAAGCCCAAAGGAAGCATCACCGGGAACAAACTACTAACGCAGACGGAGCCTCTATCGACTGAAAACTCATTCATCCCATTGTGTTGAAGCTAATCAGTCGACACAGCGCGGAGAAACGGGTCAGAACTGCTCGTGTGTGTTCGAGAGAGAGGAGATGATGTCTGGCAGGTCTCACCATAAAGTCACTGCCGAAGTTATCCTCTCCTTTCTGGTCCCCTTCTCGCATAACACAGACCCCTTGGATGAACTTTCTCAGGATATTCGCCTGGTCCATCCTCTCGGCCCGCTGTCCGGCGGCTTTCCCGGCTTTCCCACGGTATGTCAAATAAATCCAAAGTGGAAACGAAGAAAAATAAATAGCTTGGGCTATGAATCCTCGCAGATAATCATTTCAACATCCCCTACCGCCCCATGTTATTTTTCATATTCTCTTCGGGTTAGACAATAATAATCCAAACAAAAATCGTGATTCCGTTTTTGTTTCTAAATATAGATCAGAAGATATGACTATAAACTAGCTATCGTTAATTGAATATAAAGATGCAAACACCGGTTCACCCCTCCCTGACTCGCCGCTGCCACATTCACAAGTCAGATACAAGAACACACCGACTGCGGTCGCCCTAAAGCCGCTTGGAAACATTAACGCCCATTTCACTAAATGACCTACTGTAATTGGTCCGTAGCTTCAAGAAATTAGTACGTGATTGGTGAATACGTTACGTCAATCTAAAAGGTGAATAAATTAAGTGGGCGACGCTCCCGTCAATCACTATGTCTCCTGTTCTTCTCTCTCATTGGTTAAATTCTATATAGCGCTTCCTTCTTAGGTTTTGCTGTAATGCAATTGTTACAATGGATTGGTGCATAGAGTTCTCCCCTATATTGTGAAATGATTACATAGAAAAATACCAATCTTTCATGTGGTTAAGATTATACAGTTGCCTAATAATATCCAACTGGGCATGGACCATGGACATGGGTCTGTGTCCTCAGCCGTCTCTTTTGTGTCTAACTGTGTCTTCCTCTGTGATCTCAATATACAGACATCCACAGTGTCAGGAAGCCTTCTTGGCCTATAGAGGTTAAGAAATGAAAGGCCAGGCAGTGCATTCCCTCTCTCTCACAAACACCACTCTTTCTCTCACGTTCACGTCACTTGAGAGACAAATTCATTTTGTACTGTAACACGAGGACACAGGTTAAATCTAAAAGCGCATGTGTACTAATTTACTGTTTGTCTCTGGTCAAATGTAGTGCACTGCTGTAGGCTACATTATTTGGGATAGGGTGTCAAAAGACAGCATATGAAGGAGGATGGCATCACACACCCCTAAACCGCTCTTACTGCAGGGGAATGAAAAACAGCTTGGGTCTAGTTCCTGTTTGTTTACAGATCTCCTCGACAAGCTACTTCAAAGTCTTCCCCCTCAACCGATCACTTTCATGTCACAGACAGACCCCTCTGAGAGGCTTCACTGGGTCCTCCCTCCTCCCATTGTAACGTTACACTGTGGGGTAAACTTCCCCTTTGAATGACTGTAGATATTTGGTAGTTGTGTTAGCATGACTAGGCATTATGAGCTACCCCCCCACTGACTGACAGTCTGTAAAGAAATTGACATTCTCTTGTTTCCATGGAGATTAATTTTGCCTTAGTTATTTGTTTTCTTTTTAACCATCTGCAATATTTACTTCATCTTACCCATCATGGGATTTACTGACTCCACATGATTATTTGCTCTGGGGTCAAACATGTTCTGTATTATTGCAGAGTGGGTGTGTATGTGTGGGTGGGTGGGTGTGTGCGTGCCTGCATGCGTGCGTGTGTTTGTGTATAAATATGCATTGAGCACTTCCATCTAACAGTATTTGTATCATATTGCTGTAATGACCATGCTCCTCAGAGTTATAATAGTCTACATGCATAACAGCACAATCAAACTAGTAGGTCTAACAAGCACAGTAAACCATTTGTGAGCCCGCATATTTCTCCCAACAACGTACACTCATAGTTAGAACTCTCATAGGATTTGTCTCATGTCTAGTTCAGAGCTGTTTAGAACATGACTTTAGTTTAGAAACATTCTAATTCTAATTTGGGCTACCGAGTGGCTCAGCTGTCTGAGGCACTGCATCTCAGCGCTAGAGGCATCACTACAGACCCTGGTTCGATTCCAGGCTGTATCACAACCAGCCGTGATTGGGAGTCCCATAGGGTGGCGCACAATTGGCCCAGTGTCGTCCGGGTTAGGGTTTGGCCAGGGTAGGCCGTCATTGTAAATAAGAATTTGTTCTTAACTGACTTGTCTAGTTAAATAAAGGTTAAACAAAATATATATATTTTTTTAATTCTCACTGTCTAACATCACACATTTTCACCACAAATGAGGGACCGTAATTGAATTCATCATCAGACTGGCCTGCTGCTACTGCTAAAACAGGACAACTATCTCACAACTATGCAAAGACAGACTGACCGTCCTACATGTGTTTTCATAATGGACGTTGTGTTCTTCACCGTGAGCTGTGGAAATGTTGTACTGTATTTGCACAAATAATATATTTTTTATTTATTTATTAGGATATGTTTTAATATATACAATATGTTCAGTAGCCTACAAACTCACAGGGAGAGTTTCAGCCTGCAGTGTTTGTCACACAGGAATCATGGTGGATTTATATTCTGAATTGAATCATCACCAGACTAAAGACCTAAATAGAAGCTTATTCATGATTAATTCCTCTCAGTAGCAGTTCGCCCTGACATCCAAGAAACACTCAAGCAGCACCATGGTCAGAGCTGCCTCCAAAAGGAACCAGTCCTCCTATTTTTCCTCAGGCTTTATCAATGGCAACAAAACCCCCATTCAGGCTAGTCTGGGGGGGGACAGAGGAGACCAAGCTGTAAAGGAGCCAGCTAGCCTGGCTTAGAGACACACACAGGCAGGCCAAAGCCTGGCGGAACGCTCAGGTCCCCTCATGTCCCCTCATGTCCGATGAGTGGCTATTTGAATTCAGAGAGCAGGATAGAAGTAGCTCAGTTCTCATGCTTTTAAAGAAAACAAGCGCTACTTCTTCTGTACTGCTGTGTTCTTCTCACCCACCTGATACTCTTTCTTCATTTTATGATATTTGGAAACATTTTAATTACACTGGCTCTGTCTCAAAACCCTATTCCCTTTATAGTGCACTACTTTTGACCAGATATCCCTACGCGCCTCTGGTCTGAGGTAGGGCACTATATTGGGAACAAGATGTCCATCATTTGTAATTTGCACATTGACAGTAGGCTATTACATTTGAGTCATTTAGCTGACGCTCTCATCCAGAGTGACTTCCAGTTAGTGCATTCATCTTAAGATAGCCATGTGAGACAACCACATATCTCAGTCATAGTAAACACATTGTTATTACTCTGCATTTCCAGACGTCTATCTTCTCATCATTCACTGCAGGGAAAGACGTGGGCAATGCGATGACCATCTCACAGAGATGAGGTCACAATTACTTCAGCATTCCCTGTGTCACTAACATGCTCAGTAACCCTACTGGCAGTTCTGAGAAAACATGAGAAAACAAAAAGATCAGTACTTGTGCTTTACTTGTACAGTAATTACTGTACATAGACATAATATGACATTTGAAATGTCTCTATTCATTTGAAACGCTTGTGAGTGTAATGTTTACTGTTCATTTTTTATTGTTTATGTCACTTTTGTTTATTATCTATGTCACTTGCTTTGGCAATATACAATGTTTCCCATGCCAACAAAAGCCCTTTGATTTTAATTGAATTTAAATTAGTGGTGTTGAAACAGTGGCATTTCTGACAGAGAGAGAGTGAGAGCTGGAGAGAGAGATAGAGAGAGGTGGTATAGACAACATACAGAGCCAGATACCCATCAGTCAGTTATTCCAGTAGTTCCACAGACAGATATCCCTCAGTCAGTTATTCCAGTAGTTCCACAGCCAGATACCCCTCAGTCAGTTATTCCAGTAGTTCCACAGCCAGATACCCCTAAGTAAGTTATTCCAGTAGTTCCAGGGCCAGATACCCCTCAGTAAGTTATTCCAATAGTTCCAGAGCGAGATATCCCTCAGTCAGTTATTCCAGTAGTTCCACAGCCAGATTCCCCTCAGTCAGTTTTTCCAGTACTTCCAGAGCCAGATACCCCTCAGTCAGTTATTCCAGTATTTCCTCAGCCAGATACCCCTCAGTCAGTTGTTCCAGAGACAGATACCCCTCAGTAAGTTATTCCAGTAGTTCCAGAGCGAGATATCCCTCAGTCAGTTATTCCAGTAGTTTCAGGGCCAGATACCCCTCAGTCAGTTATTCCAGTAGTTCCAGGGCCAGATACCCCTCAGTCAGTTGTTCCAGAGACAGATACCCCTCAGTAAGTTATTCCAGTAGTTCCAGGCGAGATATCCCTCAGTCAGTTATTCCAGTAGTTTCAGGGCCAGATACCCCTCAGTCAGTTATTCCAGTAGTTCCAGGGCCAGATACCCCTCAGTCAGTTGTTCCAGAGACAGATACCCCTCAGTAAGTTATTCCAGTAGTTCCAGAGCGAGATATCCCTCAGTCAGTTATTCCAGTAGTTTCAGGGCCAGATACCCCTCAGTCAGTTATTCCAGTAGTTCCAGGGCCAGATACCCCTCAGTCAGTTGTTCCAGAGACAGATACCCCTCAGTAAGTTATTCCAGTAGTTCCAGAGCGAGATATCCCTCAGTCAGTTATTCCAGTAGTTCCAGGGCCAGATACCCCTCAGTCAGTTATTCCAGTAGTTCCAGGGCCAGATACCCCTCAGTCAGTTATTCCAGTAGTTCCAGGGCCAGATACCGCTCAGTCAGTTATTCCAGTAGTTCCAGGGCCAGATACCCCTCAGTCAGTTATTCCAGTAGTTCCAGGGCCAGATACCCCTCAGTAAGTTATTCCAGTAGTTCCAGGACCAGATACCCCTCAGTCAGTTATTCCAGTAGTTCCAGGGCCAGATACCCCTCAGTCAGTTATTCCAGTAGTTCCAGGGCCAGATACCCCTCAGTAAGTTATTCCAGTAGTTCCAGAGCGAGATATCCCTCAGTCAGTTATTCCAGTAGTTCCACAGCCAGATACCACTCAGTCAGTTATTCCAGTAGTTCCACAGCCAGATATCCCTAAATCAGTTATTTCAGTAGTTCCAGGACCAGATACCACTCAGTCAGTTATTCCAGTAGTTCCACAGCCAGATATCCCTAAATCAGTTATTTCAGTAGTTCCAGGACCAGATACCACTCAGTCAGTTGTTCCAGAGACAGATACCCCTCAGTAAGTTATTCCAGTAGTTCCAGAGCGAGATATCCCTCAGTCAGTTATTCCAGTAGTTCCAGGGCAAGATACCACTCAGTCAGTTATTCCAGTAGTTCCAGGGCAAGATATCCCTCAGTCAGTTTTTTCAGTACTTCCAGAGCCAGATATCCCTCAGTCAGTTTTTTCAGTACTTCCAGAGCCAGATATCCCTCAGTCAGTTTTTCCAGTACTTCCAGGGCCAGATATCCCTCAGTCAGTTTTTCCAGTACTTCCAGTGTGTTTGTGACGTATATGAGCTGGGTGTATATGACCCTTGTATGGAGGTATATAGCTGCTGTGAGACATTGGGCACGTTTGAGCAGATCAGTTTTGTCAAGTCGGTCACCGCCTTTCAAAGTGTGTTGCATTATGGGGGATAACAATTGTCCGACTTGCGCTTACATGTCAACTTTATGAAAATGATGTGATCAAAGGTTTCAACATGAAGTTTAGACTGCAGGAACCAGCTTTGCCGCGATTCATGTATACCCCGGATATATACAAACAAATGTGATATTTGAGGCTCTCTCTCACTAATTCATTTGTTCAATGTACACACATAATATTATATTGTGATTTCAGTTGGTAAAGTGAGACATGGGGGGTCAGAGACTTGTTGATTTGGACATTATGAAGAAAAGGTGTTATTGAACTAAGGCCACTCTGCCGTGTTGATCTGAGCCCTACTGTTAGAAAACCACATTCCTTCCCGACATTCAGCAGTTGCAGTTGCACCTCCCCCGACCTCACTCCATGACTTTCCTCTACGGTCGGTTGCTTCAGCCTTACCACTCAAACGTTCCCATTGTATCCTCTGAGTGGGTGCCCTCCGTTAGAGGGACCCAGCAGGCCTGATGAAGAATGATGTGGTAGAACAGCTGATCATTCAGTTTGGTAGTACTGATACAGTGTGCAGGTAGTTCTCTAGCCCTGAGACACGGCTGGAGAACCCAATGGCCCCCTATATGTAGGCATCTACAGCCATGTCTCAGACCAAGTTTTTCTCCTAGTTTCCGCATAAAAAGCTTCATTCGAATGCCCCTCCATAACAGTGTTACTTGTGGCCTATGGGAATGTGATTCTGTAATTACTTTGTGATAAGCATTGAAGCAGCAGACACAGTGCAGCAGTAAGACAGGAACAGGACCAGATGACTGTTACATGCTCACTGTCACCACGGCTGTAGAATCTGTCTAATATGTGTTTACTGTCTTCTGTCCAACATGTTTTTCATTAAGGAAGCTGTCAGAGGATGTTTGGGATTCAACCTTGTCATGTTGATTGAAGATGATTGCTAATTTGCTGTACAAAGACACAGCTTAGAAAGACTGACATTGATGTGAGCTTCCAGGCTCCATACATAGACTCCAGTCACTGCAGGGTAGACTGGAAAGGTGACATACATAGACTCCAGTCACTGCAGGGTAGACTGGAAAGGTGACATACATAGACTCCAGTCACTGCAGGGTAGACTGTAAAGGCTCCATACATAGACTCCAGTCACTGCAGGGTAGACTGTAAAGGCTCCATACATAGACTCCAGTCACTGCAGGGTAGACTGTAAAGGCTCCATACATAGACTCCAGTCACTGCAGGGTAGACTGGAAAGGTGACATACATAGACTCCAGTCACTGCAGGGTAGACTGGAAAGGTGACATACATAGACTCCAGTCACTGCAGGGTAGACTGGAAAGGTGACATACATAGACTCCAGTCACTGCAGGGTAGACTGGAAAGGCTCCATACATAGACTCCAGTCACTGCAGGGTAGACTGGAAAGGTGACATACATAGACTCCAGTCACTGCAGGGTAGACTGGAAAGGTGACATACATAGACTCCAGTCACTGCAGGGTAGACTGTAAAGGCTCCATACATAGACTCCAGACACTGCAGGGTAGACTGTAAAGGCTCCATACATAGACTCCAGTCACTGCAGGGTAGACTGGAAAGGCTCCATACATATAATATTGCTTCAGGTTTGATTCTGTATTAGAAAAAGCCAGCTGATGCAAAGTGCCTGGATGTCAATGATACCTGTGTAGAGATGACAGGGGTTGAGAGGGTGATGGAGGCATTACAAGCCCTGGGCAGTGGATGTAGCTCTGTGTCTGTCTGTCTCTCTGTCTCTGTTTGTCTGTATATGTGTGTCTCTGTGTCAGTGAGTCTGTCTGTATATGTGTGTCTGTGTGTCAGTGAGTCTGTCTGTGTGGTGAGAGCTGTTGTTGGATGTGTCACTATGTGGAGGGGAAAGGCTGACTGAAGCTCTGCTTCTTCCCATTTCACAGTTGACTGGAAACAGGTCACGCAGGCAGTCAGAGAGAAGCAGAGACCAATGTTATGTACTTTAGACATCTACTGTGGGTGTGCACGTATGGGTGTGCATGTATGGGTGTGCATGTATGGGTGTGCATGTATGGGTGTTTACTTCTCCTTATACAACACAGATGATGCAGGTCAACAGTTCAGTATAAGGAAACCAACCAACTAACAGGCTTATGATTGATGAATGTACATTTCACAGGAATTCCTTGGAAAATAGTTTCTTACAGTTGTCAGATGTTCTTCATAATGCAATTAATGAGAAACAATTGTCTAGTTATGTGAGAATATAGGAGGAGAGGGAAAAAGAGAGAAGGGGAGACAGAGGAGAGGAGGAGAGAGGAGGAGAGAGAGAAGGGGAGAGAGAGGAGAGAGGAGGAGAGAGGAGGAGAAAGAGAGAAGGGAGGAGAGAGGAGAGAGAGAAGGGGAGAGAGAGGAGAGAGGAGGAGAGAGGAGGAGAAAGAGAGAAGGGAGGAGAGAGGAGAGAGAGAAGGGGAAAGAGAGGAGAGAGGAGGAGAGAGAGGGGAGAGAGGACAGGAGGAGAGAGGAGGTTCCGTATCTCTTTGAGAGAGGAGGAGAGGGGGATAGAGAAGAGGAAGAGAGAGAAAGAGAGAGAAGAAGAGAGAGACGAAGAGTGAGGGAAAGAGGGAGAAGGGGAGATAGGAATAGGAGAGAGGAGGAGAAGAGAAGAGGGACACAAGTAGAAGAGAGAGAAATGTGCTGGTGGTCCATCATCAAAGAGATACAACATGATTCTAATGTAATCAGCAACAATCGTGTGCGTTTGTGTGTTTGTGTGTGTGTCCAAGTGTGGGTGAGTGGATGCAAGGTCTTTCACAGGGACCTTGTGGCCCTCTCTCTTCCCCCTCTCTCATCCCCCCGTTCTCTCTCTCTCTCTCGGGTGTAAAAGCAGGAATGCAGCCGTCAGGGAACACAGGGCAGACCAGCTGAGCGGTGGAATGTGCTCTGACAAGCCCTAACAAAGCCCAGAAGAGGGAGGCTCCCCTGCACACACACACACACACACACACACACACACACACACACACACACACACACACACACACACACACACACACACACACACACACACACACACACACACACACACACACACACACACACACACACACACACAGACCCTTTCACCCAGGACCACCAGCGTTCTCCTGACGCCTCTACTTGTAACCTACAGTACATTTGGGGTGTTTGGTAAAAGTGCCATCTTGCACATGTATGGTCAATGCTATACTTTTGTGCCAGATTTCACAACACAGAACACACCCTTTCATAGAAGCTCCAGCTCCCAGCCAATCAGAGAGAGGTGCTCCCAGCCAGGCAGACAGAGAGAGGTGAACATGAAACTGCCTGTTATGTGGAGGGTAAAATATCTGCCCCCAGGCTATAAAACTTGATACAGAGGTATGTTTCACAATGCAGGCCTTTTCATGGCAAACAGCTCTCCTATCTCTATATCTCCACAGTATGTCCTCATAGTGCTCCTCCTCTCCTCCTCTCCTATCTCTACAGTATGTCCTCATAGTGCTCCTCCTCTCCTATCTCTACAGTATGTCCTCATAGTGCTCCTCCTCTCCTATCTCTACAGTATGTCCTCATAGTGCTCCTCCTCTCCTATGTCTACTGCATGTCCTCATAGTGCTCCTCAGATAAACATGTCTCCACTGTTCAAACTCTTTACCTTAATTTATATAGTTCAAGGAAACAAGCTAGTCTGATCCTTCAGTAACATGGTTATTGTGTGTTGACAGACAGTGGTCTAGTCTGATCCTTCAGTAACATGGGTATTGTGTGTTGACAGACAGTGGTCTACTCTGATCATTCAGTAACATGGTTATTGTGTGTTGACAGACAGTGGTCTAGTCTGATCCTTCAGTAACATGGTTATTGTGTGTTGACAGACAGTGGTCTACTCTGATCCTTCAGTAACATGGGTATTGTGTGTTGACAGACAGTGGTCTAGTCTGATCATTCAGTAACATGGTTATTGTGTATTGACAGACAGCTTCTAGACTGATCCTTCAGTAACATGGTTATTGTGAGATGACAGACAGTGGTCTAGACTGATCCTTCAGTAACATGGTTATTGTGTGTTGACAGACAGTGGTCTAGTCTGATCATTCAGTAACATGGTTATTGTGTATTGACAGACAGTGGTCTAGTCGGATCATTCAGTAACATGGTTATTGTGAGATGACAGGCAGTGGTCTAGTCTGATCCTTCAGTAACACGGTTATTGTGTGTTGACAGACAGTGGTCTACTCTGATCCTTCAGTAACATGGGTATTGTGTGTTGACAGACAGTGGTCTAGTCTGATCCTTCAGTAACATGGTTATTGTGTGTTGACAGACAGTGGTCTACTCTGATCCTTCAGTAACATGGGTATTGTGTGTTGACAGACAGTGGTCTAGTCTGATCATTCAGTAACATGGTTATTGTGTATTGACAGACAGCTTCTAGACTGATCCTTCAGTAACATGGTTATTGTGAGATGACAGACAGTGGTCTAGACTGATCCTTCAGTAACATGGTTATTGTGTGTTGACAGACAGTGGTCTAGTCTGATCATTCAGTAACATGGTTATTGTGTGTTGACAGACAGTGGTCTAGTCTGATCATTCAGTAACATGGTTATTGTGTATTGACAGACAGTGGTCTAGTCGGATCATTCAGTAACATGGTTATTGTGAGATGACAGACAGTGGTCTAGACTGATCCTTCAGTAACATTCACAGACGAGCCCTGCATGAACACATCAACAAATAATATTTGCAATATCTATATAAACATCAATTACATTATACTTAAGCAATCAGGCCCCAGGGGGTGTGGTATACGGCCAATATACCACGGCTAAGGGCTGTTCTTAAGCACGACGCAACGCGGAGTTTCTGGATACAGCCCTTAGCTGTGGTATGTTGGCCATATACCGCCAAGCCCTGAGATGCCTTTTTGCTATTATAAACTGGTCACCAATGTAATTAGAGCAGTAAAAATAAATGTTTTGTCATACCTGTGGTATACAGTCTGATACACCACGGCTGTCAGCCAATCAGCATTCAGGGCTCAAACCCCCCAGTTTATAAATACAGTGCCTTCAGAAATAATTTAGACCCCTTGACCTTTTCCACATTTTGTTACGTTACAGCCTTATTCTAAAATGGATTAAAAAGCAATCTACTAAGCAATCTACACACAATACCCCATAATGACAAAACGAAAACAGGCTTTTAGAAACGTTTGTTATTTTATTTAAAACAAAAAACAGAAATACCGTATTAAAATAAGTATTCAGACCTTTTGCTACTTGGAATTGAGCTCAGGTGCATCCTGTTTCAATTGATCATCCTTGAGATGTTTCTACAACTTGATTGGAGTCCACCTGTGGTAAATTCAATTGATTGGACATGATTTGGAAAGGCACACACCTGTCTGTAAGGTCCCACAGTTGACAAGTCAGAGGAAAAACCAAGTCATGAGGTGGAAGGAATTGTCCATAGAGCTCCTAGACAGGATTGTGTTGAAGCACAGATTTGGGGAATGGTATCAAAATATGTCTGCAGCATTGAAGGTCCCCAAGAACACAGTGGCCTCCATCATTCTTTACTGGAGGAAGTTTAGAACCACCAAGACTCTTCCTAGAGCTGGCAGCCCGGCCAAACTAAGCAATCTGGGAAGAAGGGCCTTGGTCAGGGAGGTGACCAAGTCCCGATGGTCACTCTGACAGAGCTCCAGAGTTCCTCTGTGGAGATAGGAGAACCTTCCAGAAGGACAACCATCTCTGCAGCGCTCCATCAAACAGGCCTCTATGGTAGAGTGGCCAGACAGAAGCCACTCCTCAGTAAAAGGCACTTGGAGTTTGCCAAAAGACACCTAAAGACTCTCAGACCATGAAAAACAAGATTATGTGGTCTGATGAAACCAAGATTGAACTCTTTGGCCTGAATGCCAAGCATCACATCTGGAGGAATCCTGGCACCATCCCTACGGTGAAGCATGGTGGTGGCAGCATCATGCTGTGGGGATGTTTTTCAGCGGCATGGACTGGGAGACTTGTCAGGATTGAGGGAAAGATGAACAGAGCAAAGTACAGAGAGATCCTTGATGAAAACCTGCTCCAGAGCACTCAGGACCTCAAACTGGATTGAAGGCTCACCTTCCAACAGGACAATGATGCTAAGCACACAGCCAAGACAACGCAGGAGTGGCTTCAGGACAAGTCTCAGAAAGTCCTTGAGTGGCCCAGCCAGAGGCCGGACTTGAACCCGATCGAACATCTCTGGAGAGACCTGAATATAGCTGTTCCACAATGCTCCCCATCCAACCTGGCAGAGCTTGAGATGATCTGCAGATAACTCCCCAAATACAGGTGTGCCAATCTTGTAGCGTCATACCCAAGAAGACTTGAGGCTGTAATCGCTGCCAAAGGTGCTTCAACAAAGTACTGAGTAAGGGTCTAAATACTAATGGAAATCTGATATTACATTATTAATATTTCTTTTCTCAAAAACATCTATAAACCTGTTTTTGCTTTGTCATTATGGGGTACTGTGTGTAGATTGATGAGGGGAAAAACTCTGTAACACATTTTTTAATAAAGCTGTAATGTAAAACATTTTGTAAAAAGTCAAGGGTTCTGAATAATTTCCGAATGTACTGTATCTATATAAAAATCCCTTACACTATACCTATATGCACATCAATTACAATATACTTATCTATATACACATCAATTACACTATACTTGAAGTACAAACATAAAGACATTGAATTTGTGTACGCAGAGACACATAGGGTTCAGTATGGGCTCTCTGTAAATTATATCGCTGCCAGATACAGAAGACTGTAGGAATATGAATGGTACCATCAAAAGATAGAAGAACGGTTAGCAAAGAGATTGAAATAGGCTGCAACACTCCTAGCCTTCACTGAATCCAGGTGCCTTGAGTTGACAGAGGCCTCTGTAACAGAATCCTTTCATGTTCATATTTTGGAAACCTAAACAGAATGGGAGTCCATATTCACCCACACAAAGAATAGAAACAGCATTGGAGTCCATATTCACCCACACAAAGAATAGGAACAACATGGGAGTTTATATTCACCCACACAAAGAATAGAAACAACACGGGAGTCCAAATTCACCCACACAAAGAACAGAAACAACATGGGAGTCCATATTCACCCACACAAAGGATAGAAAAAAACATGGGAGTCCATATTCACCCACACAAAGAACAGAAACAACACGGGAGTCCATATTCACCCACACAAAGAATAGAAACAACACGGGAGTCCATATTCACCCACACAAAGAATAGAAACAACATGGGAGTCCATATTCACCCACACAAAGAACAGAAACAACATGGGAGTCCATATTCACCCACACAAAGAACAGAAACAACATGGGAGTCCATATTCACCCACACAAAGAACAGAAACAGAGGGGCAGTGGGAGCGTGGGTGTGGACAGGGCTTAGGGAGGGGTGCTGTGGCTTATGTGGCAGTGGGTGCTGTGTGTGTGTGTGTGTGTGTGTGTGTGTGTGTGTGTGTGTGTGTGTGTGTAGTGACACCCTCTATGTGACCCTCACCAGCCCCTCAGACTCAAGGCTGCCTGTCCCTGTCCCAAATCATATGTCTTTTTCCTTTTTAACTCTCTGATTTTCACCACACAGGCCCGGTTTACACACACACACACACACACACACACACACACACACACACACACACACACACACACACACACACACACACACACACACACACACACACACACACACACACACACACACACACACACACACACACACACAGCAGGGGCCCGTCCACCACGACTGCCTCTCCCATTCTGCTGAGAGCCAGATGGAGGCGGTCGGACCCTTTGTCAGATTTAGAACCTCCACATAATTGCTGTCCCGGCCTGTATGTGTGAGAGCTGTGTGTGTGTACGTGGATGTGTATATCTGTGTGTGTGTGTGTTTGTGACCTGTGTGTGCGTGTATCTCTGTGTGTGTTTGTGAGCCGTTTGTGCGTGTATCTGTGTGTGTGTATATCTGTGTGCGTATGTGTGTGAGCCATGTGTCGTGTAAGCCATGTGTGTGTTATTCTGCGTTTTTCCGACGTCCTCCAGGGCCATGGGGGGGGAAGAGTCCCACACGGACTGAACCACAGTTCTGAACAGAAACACACACACTTGAGAACCCACTGGCAGAACAGAACCAGCTGGAACAGGCCACCCATCAAACAATAATGGAACTGAAAACCCAAACTAAAGAAAGACGTGCCCACCCCCCCACCCCACAGCCAAACATTTACATAAACCCCGCAGCCGTGTTCCCTCAAATACAGGATTAGTTGTGTGTATGTGTGTGTATGTGTGTGTGTGTGTGTGTGTATGTATGTAAGTTGTGTGTATGTTTATGTATGTGTGTGTGTGTGTGTGTGTGTGTGTGTGTGTGTGTGTGTGTGTGTAGTGGGGTAAGCATTGAGAGTTGATATTAGTTCCACAATTCATCTTAAAAATGAAAAGCAACCCTCTCTCTCTCTCTCTCTCTCTCTCTCTCTCTCTCTCTCTCTCTCTCTCTCTCTCTCTCTCTCTCTCTCTCTCCTCCCTCTTTCCAAGGGATTATAAACAGCATCCAGTCAGTGATTGGGCAGCCATCCAACAACAAGGCCAGGGGTTTTATGTGTTTAGTGAGAGAGTCGAGAGGATGGCAATGGTGTGGTGGCATGGGTGCCGCCATGCCTCCATCCAGACTCACAGTGTGTCTGAAATAGCACCCCGATCCATATATAGTGCACTACTTTTGACCAGAGGGCACATAGGGCCCTAATCAAAAGTAGTGCACTATATAGGGAATAGGGTGCCATTTTAGATGCTACCACAGACTATCCGGTCTTCAGGAAGTGCTGTCTGGTTGGCTGCAGCAGTGCTGTCCCTGGGTTAGCTGTTGTTAGGCTGTGAATCACCAACCTCATCTGGGGTGTGTTGGTCTCTGGGTCAGAGAAGACTTTGGTCTTTCTAGTCTTCTATGAACAGTGAACACACATCTGCTTGAAGTTCTGTGAGGTTGAATGAAAGGTCAAGTGCATGTTATGATTGGCAACTGTAAAGTTCTAGGTTTGCATCTTAAATGGCACCCTATTCCCTAAATAGCATCCTATTCCCTAAATAGCATCCTATTCCCTAAATAGCACCCTATTCCCTAAATGGCATCCTATTCCCTAAATGGCCTCCTATTCCCTAAATGGCACCATATACCCTAAATGGCATGCTATTCCCTAAATTGCACCCTATTCCCTAAATTGCACCCTATTCCCTAAATAGCACCCTATTCCCTAAATAGCATCCTATTCCCTAAATAGCACCCTATTCCCTAAATGGCATCCTATTCCCTAAATGGCCTCCTGTTCACTAAATGGCACCATATACCCTAAATGGCACCCTATTCCCTAAATTGCACCCTATTCCCTAAATGGCATCCTATTCCCTAAATAGCATCCTATTCCCTAAATGGCACCCTATTCCCTAAATGGCACCCTATTCCCTAAATGGCATCCTATTACCTAAACAGCACCCTATTCCCTAAATGGCACCTATTCCCTAAACGGCACCCTATTCCCTAAATAGCACCCTATTCCCTAAATGGCATCCTATTACCTAAATGGCTCCCTATTCCCTAAATGGCACCCTATTCCCTAAATGGCATCCTATTCCCTAAATGGCATCCTATTACCTAAATAGCACCCTATTCCCTAAATAGCATCCTATTCCCTAAATGGCATCCTATTCCCTAAATGGCAACCTATTCCTTATACAGACAGGGATGTATCAAAGCCTGAAACACACTGGTCTGGTTTGAAGGCTTGGCGGAAGGAAACTCACCCTGACAGAATGTCCAGTCATAGTTTAATTCAAATAAATTCCCTCCTAATGAAGACATTGACTCACAAAACCTACATGTAGGGGGCACTCAACATTTCCCTCATGCACAGTGAGTACCAGTAATGACTGAGTCACACCAGCTCAACAATAGAATGGAGCCATGTCAAATGCAAGTACAGAAAATTGTAGATACACTCACCATCACTTGTAAACACTGTAGGTACACTTCCACACAAGCTGATCCTAGACCTGTGCCTACAGGAAACTACGACAAGGTACACTCCGAGGGCCATCTCTGGGACCTCCCAGGAAGCCAACCATACACCAGGAAGAGGATGTTAATTACTGTAAGACAATTGGACATTGTACGAGTCATGTTGATGGTAACTCAGTTATAATGTGTCTAGAGTCATGTTGATGGTAACTCAGTTATAATGTGTCTAGAGTCATGTTGATGGTAACTCAGTTATAATGTGTCTAGAGTCATGTTGATGGTAACTCAGTTATAATGTGTCTAGAGTCATGTTGATGGTAACTCAGTTATAATGTGTCTAGAGTCATGTTGATGGTAACTCAGTTATAATGTGTCTAGAGTCATGTTGATGGTAACTCAGTTATAATGTGTCTAGAGTCATGTTGATGGTAACTCAGTTATAATGTGTCTAGAGTCATGTTGATGGTAGCTCAGTTATAATGTGTCTAGAGTCATGTTGATGGTAACTCAGTTATAATGTGTCTAGAGTCATGTTGATGGTAACTCAGTTATAATGTGTCTAGAGTCATGTTGATGGTAATTCAGTTATAATGTGTCTAGAGTCATGTTGATGGTAACTCAGTTATAATGTGTCTAGAGTCATGTTGATGGGGGCTCAGTTATAATGTGTCTAGAGTCATGTTGATGGTAACTCAGTTATAATGTGTCTAGAGTCATGTTGATGGTAACTCAGTAATAATGTGTCTAGAGTCATGTTGATGGTAGCTCAGTTATAATGTGTCCAGAGTCATGTTGATGGTAACTCAGTTATAATGTGTCTAGAGTCATGTTGATGGTAACTCAGTTATAATGTGTCTAGAGTCATGTTGATGGTAACTCAGTTATAATGTGTCTAGAGTCATGTTGATGGTAACTCAGTTATAATGTGTCTAGAGTCATGTTGATGGTAACTCAGTTATAATGTGTCTAGAGTCATGTTGATGGTAACTCAGTTATAATGTGTCTAGAGTCATGTTGATGGTAACTCAGTTATAATGTGTCTAGAGTCATGTTGATGGTAGCTCAGTTATAATGTGTCTAGAGTCATGTTGATGGTAACTCAGTTATAATGTGTCTAGAGTCATGTTGATGGTAACTCAGTTATAATGTGTCTAGAGTCATGTTGATGGTAACTCAGTTATAATGTGTCTAGAGTCATGTTGATGGTAACTCAGTTATAATGTGTCTAGAGTCATGTTGATGGTAACTCAGTTATAATGTGTCTAGAGTCATGTTGATGGTAACTCAGTTATAATGTGTCTAGAGTCATGTTGATGGTAACTCAGTTATAATGTGTCTAGAGTCATGTTGATGGTAACTCAGTTATAATGTGTCTAGAGTCATGTTGATGGTAACTCAGTTATAATGTGTCTAGAGTCATGTTGATGGTAACTCAGTTATAATGTGTCTAGAGTCATGTTGATGGTAACTCAGTTATAATGTGTCTAGAGTCATGTTGATGGTAACTCAGTTATAATGTGTCTAGAGTCATGTTGATGGTAACTCAGTTATAATGTGTCTAGAGTCATGTTGATGGTAACTCAGTTATAATGTGTCTAGAGTCATGTTGATGGTAACTCAGTTATAATGTGTCTAGAGTCATGTTGATGGTAACTCAGTTATAATGTGTCTAGAGTCATGTTGATGGTAACTCAGTTATAATGTGTCTAGAGTCATGTTGATGGTAACTCAGTTATAATGTGTCTAGAGTCATGTTGATGGTAACTCAGTTATAATGTGTCTAGAGTCATGTTGATGGTAACTCAGTTATAATGTGTCTAGAGTCATGTTGATGGTAACTCAGTTATAATGTGTCTAGAGTCATGTTGATGGTAACTCAGTTATAATGTGTCTAGAGTCATGTTGATGGTAACTCAGTTATAATGTGTCTAGAGTCATGTTGATGGTAACTCAGTTATAATGTGTCTAGAGTCATGTTGATGGTAACTCAGTTATAATGTGTCTAGAGTCATGTTGATGGTAGCTCAGTTATAATGTGTCTAGAGTCATGTTGATGGTAACTCAGTTATAATGTGTCTAGAGTCATGTTGATGGTAACTCAGTTATAATGTGTCTAGAGTCATGTTGATGGTAGCTCAGTTATAATGTGTCTAGAGTCATGTTGATGGTAACTCAGTTATAATGTGTCTAGAGTCATGTTGATGGTAACTCAGTTATAATGTGTCTAGAGTCATGTTGATGGTAACTCAGTTATAATGTGTCTAGAGTCATGTTGATGGTAACACAGTTATAATGTGTCTAGAGTCATGTTGATGGTAGCTCAGTTATAATGTGTCTAGAGTCATGTTGATGGTAGCTCAGTTATAATGTGTCCAGAGTCATGTTGATGGTAACTCAGTTATAATGTGTCTAGAGTCATGTTGATGGTAACTCAGTTATAATGTGTCTAGAGTCATGTTGATGGTAACTCAGTTATAATGTGTCTAGAGTCATGTTGATGGTAACTCAGTTATAATGTGTCTAGAGTCATGTTGATGGTAACTCAGTAATAATGTGTCTAGAGTCATGTTGATGGTAGCTCAGTTATAATGTGTCCAGAGTCATGTTGATGGTAACTCAGTTATAATGTGTCTAGAGTCATGTTGATGGGGGCTCAGTTATAATGTGTCTAGAGTCATGTTGATGGTAACTCAGTTATAATGTGTCTAGAGTCATGTTGATGGTAGCTCAGTTATAATGTGTCCAGAGTCATGTTGATGGTAACTCAGTTATAATGTGTCTAGAGTCATGTTGATGGTAACTCAGTTATAATGTGTCTAGAGTCATGTTGATGGTAACAATTATAATGTGTCTAGAGTCATGTTGATGGTAACTCAGTTATAATGTGTCTAGAGTCATGTTGATGGTAACTCAGTTATAATGTGTCTAGAGTCATGTTGATGGTAACTCAGTTATAATGTGTCTAGAGTCATGTTGATGGTAACTCAGTTATAATGTGTCTAGAGTCATGTTGATGGTAGCTCAGTTATAATGTGTCTAGAGTCATGTTGATGGTAGCTCAGTTATAATGTGTCCAGAGTCATGTTGATGGTAACTCAGTTATAATGTGTCTAGAGTCATGTTGATGGTAACTCAGTTATAATGTGTCTAGAGTCATGTTGATGGTAACTCAGTTATAATGTGTCTAGAGTCATGTTGATGGTAACTCAGTTATAATGTGTCTAGAGTCATGTTGATGGTAACTCAGTAATAATGTGTCTAGAGTCATGTTGATGGTAGCTCAGTTATAATGTGTCTAGAGTCATGTTGATGGTAACTCAGTTATAATGTGTCTAGAGTCATGTTGATGGTAACTCAGTTATAATGTGTCTAGAGTCATGTTGATGGTAACTCAGTTATAATGTGTCTAGAGTCATGTTGATGGTAACTCAGTTATAATGTGTCCAGAGTCATGTTGATGGTAACTCAGTTATAATGTGTCTAGAGTCATGTTGATGGTAACTCAGTTATAATGTGTCTAGAGTCATGTTGATGGTAACTCAGTTATAATGTGTCTAGAGTCATGTTGATGGTAACTCAGTTATAATGTGTCTAGAGTCATGTTGATGGTAACTCAGTTATAATGTGTCTAGAGTCATGTTGATGGTAACTCAGTTATAATGTGTCTAGAGTCATGTTGATGGTAACTCAGTTATAATGTGTCTAGAGTCATGTTGATGGTAACTCAGTTATAATGTGTCTAGAGTCATGTTGATGGTAACTCAGTAATAATGTGTCTAGAGTCATGTTGATGGTAGCTCAGTTATAATGTGTCCAGAGTCATGTTGATGGTAACTCAGTTATAATGTGTCTAGAGTCATGTTGATGGTAACTCAGTTATAATGTGTCTAGAGTCATGTTGATGGTAACTCAGTTATAATGTGTCTAGAGTCATGTTGATGGTAACTCAGTTATAATGTGTCTAGAGTCATGTTGATGGTAGCTCAGTTATAATGTGTCTAGAGTCATGTTGATGGTAACTCAGTTATAATGTGTCTAGAGTCATGTTGATGGTAACTCAGTTATAATGTGTCTAGAGTCATGTTGATGGTAACTCAGTTATAATGTGTCTAGAGTCATGTTGATGGTAACTCAGTTATAATGTGTCTAGAGTCATGTTGATGGTAGCTCAGTTATAATGTGTCCAGAGTCATGTTGATGGTAACTCAGTTATAATGTGTCTAGAGTCATGTTGATGGTAACTCAGTTATAATGTGTCTAGAGTCATGTTGATGGTAACTCAGTTATAATGTGTCTAGAGTCATGTTGATGGTAACTCAGTTATAATGTGTCTAGAGTCATGTTGATGGTAACTCAGTTATAATGTGTCTAGAGTCATGTTGATGGTAACTCAGTTATAATGTGTCTAGAGTCATGTTGATGGTAACTCAGTTATAATGTGTCTAGAGTCATGTTGATGGTAACTCAGTTATAATGTGTCTAGAGTCATGTTGATGGTAACTCAGTTATAATGTGTCTAGAGTCATGTTGATGGTAACTCAGTTATAATGTGTCTAGAGTCATGTTGATGGTAGCTCAGTTATAATGTGTCCAGAGTCATGTTGATGGTAACTCAGTTATAATGTGTCTAGAGTCATGTTGATGGTAACTCAGTTATAATGTGTCTAGAGTCATGTTGATGGTAACTCAGTTATAATGTGTCTAGAGTCATGTTGATGGTAACTCAGTTATAATGTGTCTAGAGTCATGTTGATGGTAACTCAGTTATAATGTGTCTAGAGTCATGTTGATGGTAACTCAGTTATAATGTGTCTAGAGTCATGTTGATGGTAGCTCAGTTATAATGTGTCCAGAGTCATGTTGATGGTAACTCAGTTATAATGTGTCTAGAGTCATGTTGATGGTAACTCAGTTATAATGTGTCTAGAGTCATGTTGATGGTAACTCAGTTATAATGTGTCTAGAGTCATGTTGATGGTAACTCAGTTATAATGTGTCTAGAGTCATGTTGATGGTAACTCAGTTATAATGTGTCTAGAGTCATGTTGATGGTAACTCAGTTATAATGTGTCTAGAGTCATGTTGATGGTAACTCAGTTATAATGTGTCTAGAGTCATGTTGATGGTAACTCAGTTATAATGTGTCTAGAGTCATGTTGATGGTAACTCAGTTATAATGTGTCTAGAGTCATGTTGATGGTAACTCAGTTATAATGTGTCTAGAGTCATGTTGATGGTAACTCAGTTATAATGTGTCTAGAGTCATGTTGATGGTAACTCAGTTATAATGTGTCTAGAGTCATGTTGATGGTAACTCAGTTATAATGTGTCTAGAGTCATGTTGATGGTAACTCAGTTATAATGTGTCTAGAGTCATGTTGATGGTAACTCAGTTATAATGTGTCTAGAGTCATGTTGATGGTAACTCAGTTATAATGTGTCTAGAGTCATGTTGATGGTAACTCAGTTATAATGTGTCTAGAGTCATGTTGATGGTAACTCAGTTATAATGTGTCTAGAGTCATGTTGATGGTAACTCAGTTATAATGTGTCTAGAGTCATGTTGATGGTAGCTCAGTTATAATGTGTCTAGAGTCATGTTGATGGTAACTCAGTTATAATGTGTCTAGAGTCATGTTGATGGTAACTCAGTTATAATGTGTCTAGAGTCATGTTGATGGTAGCTCAGTTATAATGTGTCTAGAGTCATGTTGATGGTAACTCAGTTATAATGTGTCTAGAGTCATGTTGATGGTAACTCAGTTATAATGTGTCTAGAGTCATGTTGATGGTAACTCAGTTATAATGTGTCTAGAGTCATGTTGATGGTAACTCAGTTATAATGTGTCTAGAGTCATGTTGATGGTAACTCAGTTATAATGTGTCTAGAGTCATGTTGATGGTAACTCAGTTATAATGTGTCTAGAGTCATGTTGATGGTAACTCAGTTATAATGTGTCTAGAGTCATGTTGATGGTAACTCAGTTATAATGTGTCTAGAGTCATGTTGATGGTAACTCAGTTATAATGTGTCTAGAGTCATGTTGATGGTAACTCAGTTATAATGTGTCTAGAGTCATGTTGATGGGGGCTCAGTTATAATGTGTCCAGAGTCATGTTGATGGTAACTCAGTTATAATGTGTCTAGAGTCATGTTGATGGTAACTCAGTTATAATGTGTCTAGAGTCATGTTGATGGTAGCTCAGTTATAATGTGTCTAGAGTCATGTTGATGGTAACTCAGTTATAATGTGTCTAGAGTCATGTTGATGGTAGCTCAGTTATAATGTGTCTAGAGTCATGTTGATGGTAACTCAGTTATAATGTGTCTAGAGTCATGTTGATGGTAACTCAGTTATAATGTGTCTAGAGTCATGTTGATGGTAACTCAGTTATAATGTGTCTAGAGTCATGTTGATGGTAACTCAGTTATAATGTGTCTAGAGTCATGTTGATGGTAACTCAGTTATAATGTGTCTAGAGTCATGTTGATGGTAACTCAGTTATAATGTGTCTAGAGTCATGTTGATGGTAACTCAGTTATAATGTGTCTAGAGTCATGTTGATGGTAACTCAGTTATAATGTGTCTAGAGTCATGTTGATGGTAACTCAGTTATAATGTGTCTAGAGTCATGTTGATGGTAACTCAGTTATAATGTGTCTAGAGTCATGTTGATGGTAACTCAGTTATAATGTGTCTAGAGTCATGTTGATGGTAACTCAGTTATAATGTGTCTAGAGTCATGTTGATGGTAACTCAGTTATAATGTGTCTAGAGTCATGTTGATGGTAACTCAGTTATAATGTGTCTAGAGTCATGTTGATGGTAACTCAGTTATAATGTGTCTAGAGTCATGTTGATGGTAACTCAGTTATAATGTGTCTAGAGTCATGTTGATGGTAACTCAGTTATAATGTGTCTAGAGTCATGTTGATGGTAACTCAGTTATAATGTGTCTAGAGTCATGTTGATGGTAACTCAGTTATAATGTGTCTAGAGTCATGTTGATGGTAACTCAGTTATAATGTGTCTAGAGTCATGTTGATGGTAACTCAGTTATAATGTGTCTAGAGTCATGTTGATGGTAACTCAGTTATAATGTGTCTAGAGTCATGTTGATGGTAACTCAGTTATAATGTGTCTAGAGTCATGTTGATGGTAACTCAGTTATAATGTGTCTAGAGTCATGTTGATGGTAACTCAGTTATAATGTGTCTAGAGTCATGTTGATGGTAACTCAGTTATAATGTGTCTAGAGTCATGTTGATGGTAACTCAGTTATAATGTGTCTAGAGTCATGTTGATGGTAACTCAGTTATAATGTGTCTAGAGTCATGTTGATGGTAGCTCAGTTATAATGTGTCTAGAGTCATGTTGATGGTAACTCAGTTATAATGTGTCTAGAGTCATGTTGATGGTAACTCAGTTATAATGTGTCTAGAGTCATGTTGATGGTAACTCAGTTATAATGTGTCTAGAGTCATGTTGATGGTAACTCAGTTATAATGTGTCTAGAGTCATGTTGATGGTAGCTCAGTTATAATGTGTCTAGAGTCATGTTGATGGTAGCTCAGTTATAATGTGTCCAGAGTCATGTTGATGGTAGCTCAGTTATAATGTGTCTAGAGTCATGTTGATGGTAACTCAGTTATAATGTGTCTAGAGTCATGTTGATGGTAACTCAGTAATAATGTGTCTAGAGTCATGTTGATGGTAGCTCAGTTATAATGTGTCCAGAGTCATGTTGATGGTAACTCAGTTATAATGTGTCTAGAGTCATGTTGATGGGGGCTCAGTTATAATGTGTCTAGAGTCATGTTGATGGTAGCTCAGTTATAATGTGTCCAGAGTCATGTTGATGGTAACTCAGTTATAATGTGTCTAGAGTCATGTTGATGGTAACTCAGTTATAATGTGTCTAGAGTCATGTTGATGGTAACAATTATAATGTGTCTAGAGTCATGTTGATGGTAACTCAGTTATAATGTGTCTAGAGTCATGTTGATGGTAACTCAGTTATAATGTGTCTAGAGTCATGTTGATGGTAACTCAGTTATAATGTGTCTAGAGTCATGTTGATGGGGGCTCAGTTATAATGTGTCTAGAGTCATGTTGATGGTAACTCAGTTATAATGTGTCTAGAGTCATGTTGATGGTAGCTCAGTTATAATGTGTCCAGAGTCATGTTGATGGTAACTCAGTTATAATGTGTCTAGAGTCATGTTGATGGTAGCTCAGTTATAATGTGTCTAGAGTCATGTTGATGGTAACTCAGTTATAATGTGTCTAGAGTCATGTTGATGGTAACTCAGTAATAATGTGTCTAGAGTCATGTTGATGGTAACTCAGTTATAATGTGTCTAGAGTCATGTTGATGGTAACTCAGTTATAATGTGTCTAGAGTCATGTTGATGGTAACTCAGTTATAATGTGTCTAGAGTCATGTTGATGGTAGCTTAGTAGCTGTAGCTGATGCAATACATAATAATCTGAGGAGTTTCACACGTTTCTATTTGGAAATATATACATAATATAGGATGCATGGTGCCTCAATAATAAACTGCTTTGAGATGTCCCTACTAAGTGCTAGAGGAGTCACTACAGACACCCTGGTTTGAATCCAGGCTGTATCACAACCGGCCATGATTGGGCGACGCACAATTGGACCAGCGTCGTCCGGGTTTGGTCAGTGTAGGCCGTCATTGCAAATAATAATTTGTTCTTAACTGACTTGCGTAGTTAAATAAAGGTTAAATAAATGAAAAATAAAAAAAATAAGCTACTGTAGGTCTATTCTGAACAATGTCTGGCTCACATTAGGTACACTACCGCCACCGTGTGGGTACAAAGCCAGAGTGAAGATTTTATGAAAATCAAACTTGAGACAGTGCTGATATAGCTAGCCTAATGTATTGTCAGGTGGTATTATATAGTGCTATGACTAGTAGATTGAATGTTCAATGAGGTAGCCATTTCAATAATAGGATTCAACGCATGAGGGACGCAAAGACACCAACATAGAAAAACGAAGATAAAATAGGCAATTGTGAAAGTTAAATAAATAGCCTTCTGTGTTTGTGTATGTTTTACCCTCTGGTGGTTGCACAGCACCTCCATACTTTTATTTTGTCCATATACAGGTGACACCCAGCCCAGGCAGGCAGCAAAGGCGGTGAGATATTCTGATCCACCGGAGTGATGGCGTGTCCGGCCTATCAGAGCGGGCGTCTCCGCTGTCTGACCCGAGAAGGAGGGCTCTATGAACAGGGCGCAGCGAGCTGTGAATATTGTTCCGTGTGAAATTGAGTAAATTACTGTATGGCTGCAGATCTCAAGGGAAGTGATTCCCTTTCGAACCACGCATTCTGCTTTGTTTTCGGTGCGTAAAACACTGCTGAAACGGCTACTGGACTATCATCAAAAGGTTATTTACAACTATCACATGATGCTGCGTTATATGACAAGTTGTAACTTCAGGCTATAGGGATGGCATCTTCCGGATAGTGTGAAATCGCGGAGGCTCTAATTGAAGGGATTTCTTCATAAGTGTTTGATGCATAATAGACGTGGAAATCAGTAAGTTGTGGAGGAGGTCAACCGCACACATGTTGCAACTAAGCGCAACTTTCGATTTGCAGCAGGATGTGGTGTCAAGTATATTTCAGAAAGAGGCGACCGTAGGA
Source organism: Brachymystax lenok tsinlingensis (assembly GCA_030435695.1). Classification (NCBI taxonomy): domain Eukaryota; kingdom Metazoa; phylum Chordata; class Actinopteri; order Salmoniformes; family Salmonidae; genus Brachymystax; species Brachymystax lenok. The sequence goes on along the minus strand of CM059783.1, from coordinate 23,577,969 downwards.
AGAATCAAAGGTAAGAGCTATCTGGTTGTATCGCTCGACCGATATCCAAAACCTATACTTAGTGCCATTACGCACAAGGTCACAATGTCAATTCAAATCAAATACCATGATAGTAGTGACACATGTAATGTCAAAATGTATTTTTCCTCTCCAGAATACTCAGGGACTGTTGACACTCGGATCCTCAACATTGAAAGGGATGGAGGAGTCCTCTACTCCTGGAAAGTAAGTGGAAACTGGGAAAGGGACATTCACATAGCATTATAATGGACAGGTCAAGCGTGACGTTCCACACATAACCAACAGTGAGCTCTTCGGGACGTGGTGGGAACATTCTCTCTGTCTTGCTGCATCCCAATGGTACCCTAATCCCTATAGTGCACTACTTTTGACCAGGACCCATAGGGATCTGGTCAAAAGAAGTGGACTATGTTGGGGATAGGGTGCCATTGGGACGTTAGCTCCAAATAGAAGCCCAAAGACTCATGACAGACCACTGCAGCTGAGTAACATACTGGTTAAGAGCTACTGGTTAAGAGGTATTCCGTTTCATAACATAGAGCTGTTCATAAAGTATCCTCAGACTGTGAGGGAGTGTTAAGCCCTACATAGACAGCTGAGATGTCATAGGTAAAGTATAGGTCATTATACACACACACACACACACACACACACACACACACACACACACACACACACACACACAGTCATTATGAGCCGTAATGGCTTTCCTCCTCTCTCCTCTCATGTCTCAGGGGGCAACAGGGACCACCAGGATCGGGAAATACGACCCCAATACCAGACAGAATAAGGTAGAGCTTCCTCTGTGTGGGTGTGTGTGTGACTGTGTGTGTTTGACTACGTGTGTGTGACAATAAGAGTGAGTGAGTGAGTGGGTGAGTATGTGTGTATATGCCAGTCCATAGTCCTAATGGAATGTGAGGTTACTCCTGGTACATTGCCTGATCAACACCAGCTGTTTGTAGTGTTCATCATGGGCCCTAACCCTCTCCCTCTCCCCTCTCCCCTCTCCCCTGTCCCCTTACCCCTCTCCCCTTACCTCTCTCCCCTAACCCCTCCTCCAACCCCCCTCTTCCCTCTCCCCTCTCTTCACAGCTCCTCTACACATTTGACAAGCAGGTGTGTGTCAGCAGCTGTTCTCTGAATAAGGAGGAGACTCTGCTGGGTAAGGACCTGTTCATGGACTTAGAAATAGAATGCATAGAACATAGAGAAACATTAATTATTCTATTGAATTCTATGGTATAGAACAGATAAAGCTAATTCTGTGTGACACACATGCGTAGTACAATGACACACAGACAGTGAAACAAGGATCCTCACTAAAGTGTTGAGCCAGTGTCTCTTCCGCTGCTGTGTCAGTGTTAGATTTGATACAGGTTTTACTACATATAGCCTACTGACATTTCCAGTCCAAGATTGTGATCACCCCATGGGAGTATCTTATCATCATGAGAGAGGAACAATGTCTTGTGACTGAGCCGACAGCCAAGAGCCATTGTATTGAAGTCATGTCACTGAAACCACATCAACTCACATGCTTGTCTTTTAATCTCATTTTTAGCGGTCAGTTTGGCACAGAGGACAAGAACAGAGGAGCGTCTCAGACCAGGTACCTGTCTCCCCTTGGCTCGACCCCCCCACACACACACACACCTCCCACCGCTGATACAAACAAACACAGAAGCTGAAGATTAGAGAAATGCAACTAGACAGATAACCATGTCAGTATGTCTACAGTTTGTTATGAAGAGAGAAGTGGTAAGCTATATCCTGCTGATAACTAGCTCTCTGTTTCACTCTGGTTCTCTCTGAGCCTATAAGGAAACAGACCCGTGGCTGTATTCACTACAACTGTAATAGTCAGATAGGTAACATTCAGGATGTTATTAAGTGTCTATCCACACATGCACCACAGGTTTTTAAGTGTTTTAAGTGTACTCTACACACCAGGTTCAAACTATACACAACTATTGGCTGTAGGCCGCACTATATCGGTCACCTGTATGTGTTGGAATGAGTAACAGTTATCACAAGGGCAGCACAGGCAGCGAAGCAGTTTTATGCTGTTTCGGGTCAGTGAAGTTAATCATTACCATATTTAACACCTTTCCATTGTTGTACTTCTAGTTTCAAAATGTCTGACCCTCCTCATTGAGATCCATCCCATTAACAACACTAAGGTCCTGAAGGCTGTCGACTGCCGGGTCAGAGTTCAGGTATAGAGCTGTATTGTTTTGTACTGGACTCTATTGGGTTATACTCTTATCAGGAACACCTATTACAATAAGCTTCCCCTCGGTTGTTATTACATTGATGTAACAATGTGCTATAACATGGTTATACTACTGTTAACCAGTCATCTCTGGTTTCATGCAGTTCATCCATCCAGACACAGAGAGGGACTCAGTGCTGGAGAGTCACCTGCTGCTGGTAGCAGAAGATGGCTGTGAGTATCTGGGAAGTGAAGTGGTGTCAAATCTCTTGAGGGTCACAGCTTTTAACTATGATAGTACAAAGACATTAGCTGACTCTCTTTTCGGTTGTTGGGAGAGTTTGGCCACTGGTCCTTCGGGGTTTAGGCTTTGAACTTTGACCTTTGACCTTTCAGATGTGGAGCAGCTCCATGTGATGCTGGTCAGACAGGAGGGTTATAGAGTGGTAAGAAACACTGTCACAGACTATAGAGAGCTGGAATGGAATGCAACTGTTCCGTAGTGACATCACTTCCTGTTGCTTGGTGTTCTAACAGGTGATGTTGAACCCAGAGTGCCTGGCCAAAGACAGGGTGGCAGAGGAGTTCAGCTGGGTCCAGTGGGACAGCCAGACACAGAGACTCTTCTACCTCACACACAGGGTAACATACCATATATACAGCACCAGTCAAAAGTTTGTACACACCCACTCATTCAAGGGGTTTTCTTTATTTTTACTATTTTCTACATTGTAGAATAATAGTGAAGACATCAACACCATGAAATAGCTAAGAAGGAATCATGTAGTAACCAAAAAAGTGTTAAACAAATCTAAATATATTTTATATTTGAGATTCTTCAAAGTTGCCACCCTTTGCCTTGATGACAGCTTTGCACACTGTTGGCATTCTCTCAACCAGCTTCACCTGGAATGCTTTTCCAACAGTCTTGAAGGAGTTCCAACATATGCTGATCACTTGTTAGCTGCTTTTCCTTCACTCTGCGGTCCAACTCATCCCAAACCATCTCAATTGGGTTGAGGTCGGGTGATTGTGGAGGCCAGGTCATCTGATGCAGCACTTCATCACTCTCCTTGGCCAAATAGCACTTACACAGCCTGGAGTTGTGCTGGGTCATTGTCCTGTTGAAAAACAAATGATAGTCCCCACTAAGCACAAACCAAAGTAGGGTGGCTACTTTAAAGAATCTCAAATATAAAATATATTTGGATTTGTTTAACACTACATGATTCCATATGTGTTATTTCATAGTTTTGAAGTCTTCACTATTATTCTATAATGTAGAAAATACTAAAAATAAAGAAAAACCCTTGAATGAGTAGGTGTGTCCAAACCTTTGGACTGGTACTGTAGGTAACACACTGTAGGCTCTGATCTGGGCAACAACACCTTAAACTAACATGTTCAGTTTCTTTTGAATTGTGAAGAAGAATGCAGAAATTCCAACTGATAATGCAATAATGACATTCCTTCTTTCTCTGTCAGGAAAAAGCTGTGCTGAAATGTGTGCAATTCTACCATGACCACAACTGTGAGACCTTGGTGAGACTAGCAGCAGAAATCATTTAATAATGAACACCTTATGGGTAGTGTTTGATTTCAGGTCAGGCTACTTAATGCTTCCCCCTCTTTCCGACAGTTTGAGATTGCACTGGAGTTGCCCTCTAACCCTTTCACTTGTATGAGGTAAGAATGAAAAGTACAATTAAATTAAATAAGATAACTTTTCAGCTAAACTGTGTATTTCCTGAAAACAGTTCATCAATATTTAGCAGTTTCTAGTCGTGCTGTATGGATAACTCCTTGTGTGTTTGAACCCGAGGTTTGTTAACCTGGGCTTTGACCACTACCAAGAGCCACAGCATGAACGGGAGGAGATGAGGATGGTGGTGATCACCAATAAAACAGGCACGTTTTGGTTGAACATAAACTGATTCACCTCCATGCATTGATAATGTATTGATAATGTTCTGTGCTCGGAGAACATTCCTCGTTCATTGAGTTTGTCATTGCTTTTTGTTTGACATGGGACGTGAATGGAAACAGAGGGTAAGTGCTGTAGCTGTTGTGATCTAGATGAACTGTCACTCCTTGATCAATGGACAGTTCAGTCCACCACCAGCACAATCACACTCACTTCACAGAGCCCAGATTTATAGAACTTCTCAATTCTCAAGATTGCATTAGTCAAGCTGCACAATTGGAAATGCTGCAGGCTTCCCAATTGTAAACGTAATTTGTGTTTCTTTGAAAGGCCTATCAAATCTAAAGATGGTTGACGACGGCCCAGGGCCAGGAACATAATCACTTCACTGTGCTACTTATTCCAAATGACATTCAAGATTCAACCAATAAAACACTGTTGCTTTTAACAAGACCCCAATCAATACCACATTGTTAAAATGCTATCCTTCTTCTGCTTCTGCTTCTGCTTCTTCTTCTTCTTCTGCTTCTTCTGCTTCTTCTGCTTCTTCTTCTTCTGCTTCTTCTTCTTCTGCTTCTGCTTCTTCTTCTTCTGCTTCTTCTTCTTCTTCTTCTGCTTCTTCTGCTTCTTCTGCTTCTTCTGCTTCTTCGTCTTTGTATGAATCTGTTGTTAGAGTGTAATTGGTTGTTTTAATACCTGATCCTTACTGTTGATTGCAGGGAGTATGTGTGTGTGTTACAGCCAGCCTGCTTGTGCCAACCACCAGGAGATCACATACACCATAGTCCTGGTGCACAGAGGTTCAGTATTATACGTCTTACCATGTTGCATTAGTTCCATACATTATTCACAAATTACTAATTAAGTTCCGTCAGGGAAAATCAAAAGTTCTTCTGAGTTTCAAGTTGTAATCTACCAGAGCCTCTCTGCCCTCTACAGGCTGCAGTAAAACATTCTCAGTGGCTCTGGATGGCACCCCTAGTCCATGTAGTACAGATCTCCTCCCTCTCTTCATCCCTATAGGTCAGTCAACACATCTGTCTCACATACGGCCTGTCCATCCTATCACAGCCCCTTCAGAACCTGCTGGAACACTCCCACACAGCCCATCCATCCTATCACAACCCTTTCAGTACCCACCGGAACACTCCCACACAACCCATCCATCCTGTCACAACCCCTTCAGTACCTGCTGGAACACTCCCACACAGCCCATCCATCCTATCACAACCCTTTCAGTACTTGCTGGAACACTCCCACACAGCCCATCCATCCTATCACAACCCCTTCAGTACCTGCTGGAACACTCCCACACAGCCCATCCATCCTATCACACCCCTTTCAGTACTTGCTGGAACACTCCCACACAGCCCATCCATCCTATCACAACCCTTTCAGTACTTGCTGGAACACTCCCACACAGCCCATCCATCCTATCACAACCCTTTCAGTACTTGCTGGAACACTCCCACACAGCCCATCCATCCTGTCACAACCCCTTCAGTACCTGCTGGAACACTCCCACACAGCCCATCCATCCTATCACAACCCTTTCAGTACCCACCGGAACACTCCCACAGAGCCGATCCATCCTATCACAGCCCCTGATAGTGCTACTTCTACTTGGCACTGAGGAAGTGGTTTTAGGAGTTATTTGTGATAAGATGTTTCTTATTATTGTATAGTAGACATTTACATAAGAGAACAACCAAAAACATTTGAGGTCAATCCAAAATAGCTGATGAATAAATGTAGACTAGCCTGCTGTTCTCTGCCCAGGTTACTATGTGGTAGTCTACCTGGCTGGTCACTTCCTGCACTGCATCAACACCAGACAACAGGAGCTGCTCTGCCACAGTCTCTTCCTCTCAGGTAAGGCTAGACCTTGGGTATGTTCATCAGGACACACGGTAGCCAATTGTTTTGCAATGGAAAAGGAAATTTAGTTTTTTTATGGTTGAGATACCTCTGCATTTCACTCCATCACGTGTCTATGAACACGACCCTGGTTACCAACAGAAGTGGACTATATGAGGATAGGGAGTCATTTGAGATGCAGCCCAAGTGTGTGTTTGTTAAACTGGCCTCAGTATAACTGTGTTACAGGTGTTGATGATGTCCTCAGTGTAACTGTGTTACAGGTGTTGATGATGTCCTCAGTGTAACTGTGTTACAGGTGCTGATGAGGTCCTCAGTGTAACTGTGTTACAGGTGTTGATGATGGCCTCAGTGTAACTGTGTTACAGGTGTTGATGATGGCCTCAGTATAACTGTGTTACAGGTGTTGATGATGGCCTCAGTGTAACTGTGTTACAGGTGCTGATGATGTCCTCAGTGTAACTGTGTTACAGGTGTTGATGATGGCCTCAGTGTAGCTGTGTTACAGGTGTTGATGATGGCCTCAGTGTAACTGTGTTACAGGTGTTGATGATGTCCTCAGTGTAACTGTGTTACAGGTGTTGATGATGGCCTCAGTGTAACTGTGTTACAGGTGTTGATGATGGCCTCAGTGTAGCTGTGTTACAGGTGTTGATGATGGCCTCAGTGTAACTGTGTTACAGGTGTTGATGATGGCCTCAGTGTAACTGTGTTACAGGTGTTGATGATGTCCTCAGTGTAACTGTGTTACAGGTGTTGATGATGTCCTCAGTGTAACTGTGTTACAGGTGTTGATGATGGCCTCAGTGTAACTGTGTTACAGGTGTTGATGATGTCCTCAGTGTAACTGTGTTACAGGTGTTGATGATGGCCTCAGTGTAACTGTGTTACAGGTGTTGATGATGGTCTCAGTGTAACTGTGTTACAGGTGTTGATGATGGCCTCAGTGTAACTGTGTTACAGGTGTTGATGATGGCCTCAGTGTAACTGTGTTACAGGTGTTGATGATGTCTTCAGTGTAACTGTGTTACAGGTGTTGATGATGGTCTCAGTGTAACTGTGTTACAGGTGTTGATGCAGAGCTGGGTGTGTTGGGATCAGACAGTGTGGGGTTGTCTCTACCTGAGTCCTCTCTGCTGGACCTGCACACAGGCAGGATGTTCACTGTAGACCTCAACCCCTCCTTCCTAATGGACCTACTGCACTGCAGGTAGAATGGAGTAGAATATAATGGAATATAATAGAATGGAATAGAATAGAATGGAATAGAATGGAATGAAATAGAATGGAATAGAATATCATAGAATAACAGAATGTAATATAGCTTAATCCATTGTTGAATGGAAAAGGGTATTGAGTTTTGAAGTGTATTTCATGCTTACTGCACTGCATGTACCAAGTGCTGGAGCATTGGGTAGTATAGTGATGCTACACTTTACACTCTGTTGATGTAGTATTCATGATGTCTTTACTGTATGCTCTGTGCTGTAGCCACAGTAGACCTGACGCCCAACGCCTGGCTGCCCTGCACTGTCTGCTGCTCTACATGGGACCTAACGCTCCACTAGAACTGAAGGTAGGAGATGCAAGAAAACACTCCCGAGAACACTTTGCTCAGAGAGAGAGAGAGAGAGAGAGAGAGAGAGAGGAGACAGAGAGAGAGAGACAGAGAGAGAGAGCGACACAGAGTGTGAGAGATGGAGTGAGAGAGAGAGATGTTTTGGAGGGAGAAGTTCAGGACTGGGCTCTGACCATGAGTCCGGTTGTTTATAATAGAGAAAGTGCTGCACTTGAAACTTCCATCTGCAGTACTTGTTCTAAACGGTGTGTCTGTGGCCACGACAACTCACTGACACAGTTAGAGAGGTAGTAGGTCTTAGAGGACCATGAGGACCAGGCTGGTGGGGTTTCATGAATCCTGTGGAAACCCCTTACATAACATTGCTTTCTACATGTGTGGTAACACTGGAATTACTATAGTAACAATACTTCACCACGATGTTGTTACATAGCATAGCACGGGTGTTACTTCGTGTGTCTTCTCTGCAGATCATAGATTGGATCTGTGACAATGTGATGCCGTTCGACACCTTCGATCAAATTCAGGAATTTATTCTGGGTAAGTGGAACAAGACTTATCGTCATTCTAAAATCAATTTTTGCGGTGTTTTATGGAAGAATCATCGTCTCCCTTCAACGACAGCGTCACTGTACAGGATCATCTATAAGAAGTGTCTCAGTCTGGATGAAGTCCTACCCTACTCCTCTGTGTTTGAGAAGAAGAAGGTACCTGACGGTCTAGACCAGGTCCCTGGGGTCACCTGCACCACAGAGCTCCATGCTGAACCAGTGTTCAAAGGAAAGGTAAGATATCTTTCACACACTGTAGCTATTCAAAAAGTCACGTCTGTAATATTTTGGGATTTATTTCAAGGTTAGACACTAGGGGGCAGACAGGAGTGGGAAGCAGATCCAGTGCTCAGTAACAGATAAAGAATGCATATCTAATGAATTAAATGAAGAAGAGTTGTGTTGAAAGAAGGGACGTAATAATATTATTTAAACTGGGCTATTTACAATGAAATACCCAGTGATTATTCTGTAGATGGAGGCCTTCTTTAATTAAAGGCAAAACATGAACAATTTGTTACAATCTAGTGCGTTTGATTTAATGTTATGCAGAATGAACCCCATGCGATAAATCATTTTGTTTCCAAGGAGGTCTCAAGATGACCATAAGAGACTTATTTTGCACAAACAGTAAAAGTAGTAAACATCTGGTGTTTACTAGATGTTTGGTAATGTTTCGCTGCAGGCCAGAAGTCTCCAGGGCTATTGGGAAGAGCTGCAGTGGAGCACAGAGAAGATTAAGTACTTTGAGGCGGTTCCAAACCCACGATACAGAACATCTCAGAGCCTGCCAGACTGGACCAAGCTGCTCACTACCCTGGTGAGTTCTGTTCAGACCTAGAAATATGTAGCAGCATTGGTGAGTTCACACATCTTAGAGGATCAAACTGCAGATCCAGAACCTCTCACAGTCTGCCAGACTGGACAATGCTGCTAGCTACCCTGGTGAGTTCACACAGATAACCTGGAATATAGAGGATATCTGGGAGCTCAGTGCACCACAGGAACCATGGTCTCTGTCTCTGATCCCAAGCTTTATACTGCAGCTAGCAGTAGGACAGTAGCGAACCATGGTCTCGCTCTCTGATCCCAAGCTTTATACTGCAGCTAGCAGTAGGACAGTATGGAACCATGGTCTCTCTCTCTCTCTCTGATCCCAAGCTTTATACTGCAGATAGCAGTAGGACAGTATGGAACCATGGTCGCTCTCTCTAATCCCAAGCTTTATACTGCAGCTAGCAGTAGGACAGTATGGAACCATGGTCTCTCTCTCTCTGATCCCAAGCTTTACACTGCAGCTAGCAGTAGGACAGTATGGAGCCATGGTCTCTCTCTCTGATCCCAAGCTTTACACTTCAGCTAGCAGTAGGACAGTATGGAACCATGGTCTCTCTCTCTCTGATCCCAAGCTTTACACTGCAGCTAGCAGTAGGACAGTATGACATATTCTCTTATAGAACCACTTCAACATTGGGCGGCAGATAGCCTAGCGTTTTAAGAGCGTTGGGTCAGTAACCGAAAGGTCGCTGGCTCGAATCCCTGAGCCGAATCTGTTGATGTGCCCTTGAGCAAGGCACTGAACCCTAATTGCTCTTGTAAGTTGCTCTAGATAAGAGCGTCTGCTAAATCAGTGATTCCCGACCAGGGGTACTAGGACCCTGGGGGAACTTTGACTATCCACAAGGGATACTTGAGAAGACTCATGACACCATAGGTCTACTGGTAAAATCCACATGAGGGGGTACTTCAGGGGTACTGCGGGCAGAGCAACATTTAGCTGGTGGTACTAAATGACTAACATGGACATGTAAACTGTAGTACAGTATACCTTCATAAGAGGAAGGTAGAGAACACGTTCCTCCCTCTGTCTGTTCCAGAAGTCAGAGAACAAGAAGTCTTCTAACTATCTGCGTCACATTGAGGAGAACACTAAAAAGTAGGTGGAGAACCGAAGACGAAGGGTCTCTTGTGTGTTGCAGAATTTTGTGTGTGTTGGAGGAAGCGTGTTGGTGGGGTACAGGGGGAACTTGACTCCTGAAAGCACAGAGAGACAAACTCACAGGGATCAATGACATTGATAGATATTAACACAGGGATCAATAACACTGATAGATATTAACACAGGGCTCAATAACACTGATAGATATTAACACAGGGATCAATAACACTGATAGATATTAACACAGGGATCAATAACACTGATAGATATTAACACAGGGATCAATAACACTGATAGATATTAACACAGGGATCAATAACACTGATAGATATTAACACACAGGGATCAATAACACTGATAGATATTAACACAGAGATCAATAACACTGATAGATATTAACACAGGGATCAATAACACAGATTGATATTAACACAGGGATCAATAACACTGATAGATATTAACGCAGGGATCAATAACACTGATAGATATTAACACAGGGATCAATAACACTGATAGATATTAACACAGGGATCAATAACACTGATTGATATTAACACAGGGATCAATAACACTGATAGATATTAACACAGGGATCAATAACACTGATTGATATTAACACAGGGATAAATAACACTGATAGATATTAACACAGGGATCAATAACACTGATTGATATTAACACAGGGATCAATAACACTGATAGATATTAACACAGGGATCAATAACACAGATTGATATTAACACAGGGATCAATAACACTGATAGATATTAACGCAGGGATCAATAACACTGATATATATTAACACAGGGATCAATAACACTGATAGATATTAACACAGGGATCAATAACACTGATTGATATTAACACAGGGATCAATAACACTGATTGATATTAACACAGGGATCAATAACACTGATAGATATTAACACAGGGATCAATAACACTGATTGATATTAACACAGGGATAAATAACACTGATAGATATTAACACAGGGATCAATAACACTGATTGATATTAACACAGGGATCAATAACACTGATAGATATTAACACACAGGGATCAATAATACTGATAGATATTAACACACAGGGATCAATAATACTGATAGATATTAACACAGGGATCAATAACACTGATAGATATTAACACAGGGATCAATAACACTGATAGATATTAACACAGGGATCAATAACACTGATTGATATTAACACAGGGATCAATAACACTGATAGATATTAACACAGGGATCAATAACACTGATTGATATTAACACAGGGATAAATAACACTGATAGATATTAACACAGGGATCAATAACACTGATTGATATTAACACAGGGATCAATAACACTGATAGATATTAACACACAGGGATCAATAATACTGATAGATATTAACACACAGGGATCAATAATACTGATAGATATTAACACAGGGATCAATAACACTGATAGATATTAACACTCAAACACTGTAACAACACAAACACACAGACACGTAGAGATATACATACAGACACAGTTTCAACTTACAAGTCAAGTAAGTCATGTTATCTGATATTTCCTCTGTTATTTTCAGAGTTCTGTCGATGGTGGACAGCTGGAGTCTTGGTAAGATGTCACAACATTCTAAAAGCCACTATCAATTAATAGAAGGATTGTAAGAAACCTTGTCTCTCTAGGAATGTGAGAAACCTTGTCTCTAGGAATGTAAGAAACCTTGTCTCTAGGAATGTAAGAAACCTTGTCTCTAGGAATGTAAGAAACCTTGTCTCTATAGGAATGTAAGAAACCTTGTCTCTAGGAATGTAAGAAACCTTGTCTCTATAGGAATGTAAGAAACCTTGTCTCTAGGAATGTAAGAAATCTTGTCTCTAGGAATGTAAGAAACCTTGTCTCTAGGAATGTAAGAAACCTTGTCTCTAGGAATGTAAGAAACCTTGTCTCTAGGAATGTAAGAAACCTTGTCTCTAGGAATGTAAGAAACCTTGTTTCTATAGGAATGTAAGAAACCTTGTCTCTAGGAATGTAAGAAACCTTGTCTCTCTAGGAATGTAAGAAACCTTGTCTCTCTAGACTATGGTATTGGTCTTTTGGCTATGAAGCTGTTCTCATGATTATTATTCCTAGAATAACACTGTTATATTAAGACGCTGGCAGGTCATTTAACGTGAGCTCATTTACCCTTGACTACAGATGGGAAATGTTTTCTGCTTCGGTTAAAGAAATCCCCCAACTTGAGTTTCAGGGTCACATACTTGAGTCCACCGGAGAACATCGCTCTCGGACCCCATAGTTGTTGATAATTTATCATTCAAGGAGAGAGAGAGAAAAGAGGGGAAGAATGCCGCATGGTTATATAAGAATGGGAGGAGAAGGGCGTCTCTCTCGCTTTCTTTCACCCTCTCTCTTGCTTTGTTTCTCCTTCACTGCTTCCTGACCCAAGTGCAACTGTGGTAGCTCAACCAACGAGATTGGCCATCGCTCTACCTCAACTACCTCACATGGGCCATGCACGGACAATACACACCCTCACTCTCTGTCACACACACTGCTCTCTCGCTCTGTCTCTCTTTCTCACTCTCATTCTGTCTGTCTGTCTCTCACCCGTACATACGCTCTCCCATACTGAACACCATTGATAATTCGCCACACCAATATCCTGACTCACAGAAACTACCCTCTGCAAGCACAGTTGACTTTTTCCTCTCTTTAACAGTTGTCCCCCCTTCATTGTCCTTGTCATCTTCTCTGACTGTATTGTTTCAGTTTATCCATGGAGATGTCCCTCTAATGAAAGACCATGGATATGTCCCTCTGTAATGGAAAGACCATGGAAATGTCCCTCTGTAATGGAAAGACCATGGAGATGTCCCTCAGTAATGAAAAGACCATGGAGATGTCCCTCTGTAATGAAAAGACCATGGAGATGTCCCTCTGTAATGAAAAGACCATGGAGATGTCCCTCTGTAATGAAAAGACCATGGAGATGTCCCTCTGTAATGAAAAGACCATGTAGATGTCCCTCTGTAATGAAAAGACAATGGAGATGTCCCTCTGTAATGAAAAGACCATGGAGATGTCCCTCTGTAATGAAAAGACCATGGAGATGTCCCTCTGTAATGAAAAAGACCATGGAGATGTCCCTCTGTAATGAGGACCATGGAGATGTCCCTCTGTAATGAGGACCATGGAGATGTCCCTCTGTAATGAAAAAGACCATGGAGATGTCCCTCTGTAATGAAAATACCATGGAGATGTCCCTCTGTAATGAAAATACCATGGAGATGTCCCTCTGTAATGAAAAGACCATGGAGATGTCCCTCTGTAATGAAAAGACCATGGAGATGTCCCTCTGTAATGAAAAGACCATGGAGATGTCCCTCTGTAATGAAAATACCATGGAGATGTCCCTCTGTAATGAAAATACCATGGCGATGTCCCTCTGTAATGAAAATACCATGGAGATGTCCCTCTGTAATGAAAAGACCATGGAGATGTCCCTCTGTAATGAAAAGACCATGGAGATGTCCCTCTGTAATGAAAAGACCATGGAGATGTCCCTCTGTAATGAAAAGACCATGTAGATGTCCCTCTGTAATGAAAAGACAATGGAGATGTCCCTCTGTAATGAAAAGACCATGGAGATGTCCCTCTGTAATGAAAAGACCATGGAGATGTCCCTCTGTAATGAAAAGACCATGGAGATGTCCCTCTGTAATGAAAAGACCATGGAGATGTCCCTCTGTAATGAGGACCATGGAGATGTCCCTCTGTAATGAGGACCATGGAGATGTCCCTCTGTAATGAAAAGACCATGGAGATGTCCCTCTGTAATGAAAATACCATGGAGATGTCCCTCTGTAATGAAAAGACCATGGAGATGTCCCTCTGTAATGAAAAGACCATGGAGATGTCCCTCTGTAATGAAAAGACCATGGAGATGTCCCTCTGTAATGAAAAGACCATGGAGATGTCCCTCTGTAATGAAAATACCATGGAGATGTCCCTCTGTAATGAAAATACCATGGCGATGTCCCTCTGTAATGAAAATACCATGGAGATGTCCCTCTGTAATGAAAAGACCATGGAGATGTCCCTCTGTAATGAAAAGACCATGGAGATGTCCCTCTGTAATGAAAATACCATGGAAATGTCCCTCTGTAATGAAAAGACCATGGAGATGCAATTTAGATTTTGGCCACTAGATGGCAGCAGTGTATGTGCAAAGTTTTAGACTGATCAAATGAACCATTGCATTTCTGATCAAAATGTTGTATTTTCACTGCCCAAATGTGCCTAATTTGTTTATTAATAACTTTTCATGTTCAAACCTGTGCACTCTCCTCAAACAATAGCATGGTATTCTTTCACTGTAATAGCTACTGTAAATTGGACAGTGCAGTTAGATTAACAAGAATTTAAGCTTTCTGCCAATATCAGACATGTCTATGTCTATAATATGACATACATGATTTTTTGTTAACTGGTAAATAATAGCCTACAGCAAAGTGTGTTTAAATAATTTCTAACTTGTTAACAATTTATGCTAGTTAGTTTTTTTTCTACCATGTGTGGGTTTTAGCTTTCTTGAGCCTGCTAACTGAGTGTTAATTCACCTGTTTCCATACATGTGTCATTTTAAAGCATTTATCTTACAAAGGAGTTGTTTAATCTAACTGCTTAACTATGTATCTGTACATGGAATTGTATTTGTTTGTTTTTTACTACTTTTTTTCTAATCTTTACAGGAAAATGCCACGGGCACTATCTGATGTGTGGAGACATTTCACTGCAGCTAATGTAAAAGGAAAAGCTATGTACATTTGCAAATAGTGTGCCAAATTATATGCGATGAATGCAACAAAGATGCAGAATCATCTGGCCAACTGCATAAAGTTTCCTCAGTGCTCACAACAAGCAACCTCTGACAAAAGTCACTCTACTTCTATTCAAGGTGAAAATGATGAATCAGACACCTTATCGATAGCAACAGCTCATGGTCCTCCTTCTGGAATCAGAAGTTTTTTTTGACTCAATGGAGGAACATAGTCAGAAAAATGCTGATGAATGTCTTGCTCGAGCTGTGTATGCAACTGGTTCACCTCTGATGCTCACAGGCAATGTGTATTGGAAGAGATTTCTGAATGCTCTTCGCCCAGCATACACCCTTCCAACCAGACATGCTTTATCTACTCATTTTCTGGATGCAGAGTTCAACAGAGTTCAAGTGAAGGTCAAGCAAATCATAGAGAAAGCAGACTGTATTGCAATCATCTCTGATGGGTGGTCGAATGTTCGTGGGCAAGGAATAATTAACTACATCATCTCCACTCCTCAACCAATATTCTATAAGATCACAGACACAAGGGACAACAGACACACTGGTTTCTATATTGCAGATGAGCTGAAGGTAGTCATCAATGACCTTGGACCACAGAAGGTATTTGCACTGGTGACAGACAATGCTGTGAACATGAAGGCTGCTTGGTCTAAAGTGGAGGAGTTCTACACCCATTGGCTGTGCTGCTCATGCATTGAATCTGCTCCTCAAGGACATCATGGCACTGAAAACAATGGATACACTCTACAAGAGAGCCAAGGAAATGGTTAGGTATGTGAAGGGTCATCAAGTTATAGCAGCAAGCTACCTCACCAAGCAAAGTGAGAAGAATAAGAGCACCACATTGAAGCTGCCCAGCAACACCCGTTGGGGTGGTGTTGTCATCATGTTTGACAGTCTCCTGGAGTGGAAGGAGTCTCCCTAAGAAATGGCCATATCACAGTCTGTCGATATGGACAGCCCCATCAAGAGGATCCTCCTGGATGATGTATATTGGGAGAGAGTGGTTAGCAGCCTGAAACTTCTGAAACCTATAGCAGTAGCCATTGAGGGAGACAATGCCATCCTGTCTGATGTTCAGACTCTGCTTGCAGATGTAAGAGAAGAAATCTGTACTGCCCTGCCCACTTCACTGTTGCTCCAAGCAGAGGAAACTGCAGTTCTGAAATATATCAAAAAGCGTGAAGACTTCTGCCTGAAGCCCATTCACGCCACAGCGTACATGTTGGACCCCAAGTATGCTGACAAGAGTATCCTGTCTGGTGTAGAGATCAACAAGGCCTATGGTGTCATCACTACCATGTCTCGCCACCTTGGCCTGGATGAGGGCAAGGTTCTTGGCAGTCTGGCGAAGTACACTTCCAAGCAAGGGCTTTGGGATGGATATGCAATATGGCAGTCGTGCCAACATATCTCATCAGCCACCTGGTGGAAGGGACTTTGTGGATCTGAGGCTCTTTCCCCTGTTGCCTCCATCATCCTCCAAATCCCACCAACATCAGCCACCTCAGAGCGCAACTGGTCCTTGTTTGGCAACGCACACACCAAAGCACGCAACAGACTGACCAATACAAGGGTTGAAAAATTGATGGCCATCCGGGCAAATTTGAGGCTTTTTGAGCCTGACAATGAGCCATCCTCAACAAGGTTGGAAAGTGACAGTGAAGATGAGGCCTCAGAGTCTGATGTTCAAGAGGTGAACAATGAAGAGGCCTGAGGGGAAGACAACCAAAACTTTAGATTCTAGACTATCATTTTAGAGACATATGTTGAAAACGTTCTTGGGAGATTCGATGGATCATTGGGGATCATTCAATATTCCCTTTTGTTGTTCAGTGAAATCATCCCATGTGAAGAGTCAACTCATTTAATTACAGTTCAATTCGTAACATTTTATTTTATTTTATTTCTATTGGAAGGATTTAATCATTTGAATTATGTCTACTTATGATAAGGTAAAAGGTTTATGTTTCTGTCTCCATATGATATGGTAAATATATCCAATGCAAAAAACATCTACTTTTAAATAGTATTAATATTAATTTGCATATATTTCTGTTAATTCCCATATATTCCCGTTAATTCCCACAGAAAGTTTCCACCTCTGAATATTCCCAAAATGTGCAACCCTACTCACTCATCTCTCTTAAATCATTAGGCAGTCCTCTTCCTCGTCCTGACTCTGTTTGTTTTGCTTTATGTACAACTCTTTGAGATGTAATGACAAGTCTAAATACACCGTGTTATGGTTTTCCTCTGCAGATCAGAAAGTGGTTCCGTTGTTCCAGGAGGAGGATAGCCAGCAGAGGGCGCTCATAGGCCTGGTGAGTCACAGAGGACACAGCAGCCATGATACTATGGGTGGAAGGTGCCCTCAGGCACAGACAGGTCTAGGATCAGCTTACCCTCCAGATCCTAATCTTAACCATTAGGGGGGGGAATGTTAAACTGATTTTAGATCAGTGTCCGCACTGTTTTAGTGCTGGGTTGGAATGCAGGCTTGTCCAGCTTACCAAGACCAAGGTTCATCAGGGCAGGCAGTTAGCTGACAACACACACACACAACACGCATGATAAAAATAGTTGTCCCTTTTTGATCCTGACATTGCAGTCTATTCCCAGGAGTTTTTAGTGATGTTAGCCTTACAGCAGTAACTATTTCCATCCTGAAATTGCTGTCCCTGAGGTTTAAGTGACGTTAGCGTTTCAGCGGGTTCTATTATAAAACACTAGGGTAGTCTAGCTGTGGTCCTCTCAACGTCAACCAGCAGGGTAACTATTATACCTATCCCCAGTTGTAAAACACTAGGGTAGTCTAGCTGAGGTCCTCTCAACGTCAACCAGCAGGGTAACTATTATACCTATCCCCAGTTGTAAAACACTAGGGTAGTCTAGCTGTGGTCCTCTCAACGTCAACCAGCAGGGTAACTATTATACCTATCCCCAGTTGTAAAACACTAGGGTAGTCTAGCTGTGGTCCTCTCAACGTCAACCAGCAGGGTAACTATTATACCTATCCCCAGTTGTAAAACACTAGGGTAGTCTACCGGTGGTCCTCTCAACGTCAACCAGCAGGGTAACTATTATACCTATCCCCAGTTGTAAAACACTAGGGTAGTCTAGCTGTGGTCCTCTCAACGTCTACCAGCAGGGTAACTATTATACCTATCCCCAGTTGTAAAACACTAGGGTAGTCTATCTGTGGTCCTCTCAACGTCAACCAGCAGGGTAACTATTATACCTATCCCCAGTTGTAAAACACTAGGGTAGTCTAGCTGTGGTCCTCTCAACATCTACCAGCAGGGTAACTATTATACCTATCCCCAGTTGTAAAACACTAGGGTAGTCTACCGGTGGTCCTCAACGTCAACCAGCAGGGTAACTATTATACCTATCCCCAGTTGTAAAACACTAGGGTAGTCTAGCTGTGGTCCTCTCAACCTCAACCAGCAGGGTAACTATTATACCTATCCCCAGTTGTAAAACACTAGGGTAGTCTACCAGTGGTCCTCTCAACCTCAACCAGCAGGGTAACTATTATACCTATCCCCAGTTGTAAAACACTAGGGTAGTCTAGCTGTGGTCCTCTCAACGTCAACCAGCAGGGTAACTATTATGCCTATCCCCAGTTGTAAAACACTAGGGTAGTCTAGCTGTGGTCCTCTCAACCTCAACCAGCAGGGTAACTATTATACCTATCCCCAGTTGTAAAACACTAGGGTAGTCTAGCTGTGGTCCTCTCAACGTCAAGCAGCAGGGTAACTATTATACCTATCCCCAGTTGTAAAACACTAGGGTAGTCTAGCTGTGGTCCTCTCAACGTCAACCAGCAAGGTAACTATTATACCTATCCCCAGTTGTAAAACACTAGGGTAGTCTAGCTGTGGTCCTCTCAACGTCAACCAGCAGGGTAACTATTATACCTATCCCCAGTTGTAAAACACTAGGGTAGTCTAGCTGAGGTCCTCTCAACGTCAACCAGCAGAGTAACTATTATACCTATCCCCAGTTGTAAAACACTGGGGTAGTCTAGCTGAGGTCATCTCAACGTCAACCAGCAGGGTAACTATTATACCTATCCCCAGTTGTAAAACACTAGGGTAGTCTAGCTGTGGTCTTCTCAACGCGTCAACCAGCAGGGTAACTATTATACCTATCCCCAGTTGTAAAACACTAGGGTAGTCTAGCTGTGGTCCTCTCAACGTCAACCAGCAGGGTAACTATTATACCTATCCCCAGTTGTAAAACACTAGGGTAGTCTACCGGTGGTCCTCTCAACGCGTCAACCAGCAGGGTAACTATTATACCTATCCCCAGTTGTAAAACACTAGGGTAGTCTAGCTGAGGTCCTCTCAACGCGTCAACCAGCAGGGTAACTATTATACCTATCCCCAGTTGTAAAACACTAGGGTAGTCTAGCTGTGGTCCTCTCAACGTCAACCAGCAGGGTAACTATTATACCTATCCCCAGTTGTAAAACACTAGGGTAGTCTAGCTGTGGTCCTCTCAACGTCAACCAGCAGGGTAACTATTATACCTATCCCCAGTTGTAAAACACTAGGGTAGTCTAGCTGTGGTCCTCTCAACGCCAACCAGCAGGGTAACTATTATGCCTATCCCCAGTTGTAAAACACTAGGGTAGTCTACCGGTGGTCCTCTCAACGTCAACCAGCAGGGTAACTATTATACCTATCCCCAGTTGTAAAACACTAGGGTAGTCTATCTGTGGTCCTCTCAACGTCAACCAGCAGGGTAACTATTATACCTATCCCCAGTTGTAAAACACTAGGGTAGTCTAGCTGTGGTCCTCTCAACATCTACCAGCAGGGTAACTATTATACCTATCCCCAGTTGTAAAACACTAGGGTAGTCTACCGGTGGTCCTCAACGTCAACCAGCAGGGTAACTATTATACCTATCCCCAGTTGTAAAACACTAGGGTAGTCTAGCTGTGGTCCTCTCAACCTCAACCAGCAGGGTAACTATTATACCTATCCCCAGTTGTAAAACACTAGGGTAGTCTACCAGTGGTCCTCTCAACCTCAACCAGCAGGGTAACTATTATACCTATCCCCAGTTGTAAAACACTAGGGTAGTCTAGCTGTGGTCCTCTCAACGTCAACCAGCAGGGTAACTATTATGCCTATCCCCAGTTGTAAAACACTAGGGTAGTCTAGCTGTGGTCCTCTCAACCTCAACCAGCAGGGTAACTATTATACCTATCCCCAGTTGTAAAACACTAGGGTAGTCTAGCTGTGGTCCTCTCAACGCCAAGCAGCAGGGTAACTATTATACCTATCCCCAGTTGTAAAACACTAGGGTAGTCTAGCTGTGGTCCTCTCAACGCCAACCAGCAAGGTAACTATTATACCTATCCCCAGTTGTAAAACACTAGGGTAGTCTAGCTGTGGTCCTCTCAACGTCAACCAGCAGGGTAACTATTATACCTATCCCCAGTTGTAAAACACTAGGGTAGTCTAGCTGAGGTCCTCTCAACGTCAACCAGCAGAGTAACTATTATACCTATCCCCAGTTGTAAAACACTGGGGTAGTCTAGCTGAGGTCATCTCAACGCCAACCAGCAGGGTAACTATTATACCTATCCCCAGTTGTAAAACACTAGGGTAGTCTAGCTGTGGTCCTCTCAACGTCAACCAGCAGGGTAACTATTATACCTATCCCCAGTTGTAAAACACTAGGGTAGTCTAGCTGTGGTCCTCTCAACGTCAACCAGCAGGGTAACTATTATACCTATCCCCAGTTGTAAAACACTAGGGTAGTCTACCGGTGGTCCTCTCAACGTCAACCAGCAGGGTAACTATTATACCTATCCCCAGTTGTAAAACACTAGGGTAGTCTAGCTGAGGTCCTCTCAACGTCAACCAGCAGGGTAACTATTATACCTATCCCCAGTTGTAAAACACTAGGGTAGTCTAGCTGTGGTCCTCTCAACGTCAACCAGCAGGGTAACTATTATACCTATCCCCAGTTGTAAAACACTAGGGTAGTCTAGCTGTGGTCCTCTCAACGCCAACCAGCAGGGTAACTATTATACCTATCCCCAGTTGTAAAACACTAGGGTAGTCTAGCTGTGGTCCTCTCAACGCCAACCAGCAGGGTAACTATTATACCTATCCCCAGTTGTAAAACACTAGGGTAGTCTACCGGTGGTCCTCTCAACGCGTCAACCAGCAGGGTAACTATTATACCTATCCCCAGTTGTAAAACACTAGGGTAGTCTAGCTGTGGTCCTCTCAACGTCTACCAGCAGGGTAACTATTATACCTATCCCCAGTTGTAAAACACTAGGGTAGTCTAGCTGTGGTCCTCTCAACGTCAACCAGCAGGGTAACTATTATACCTATCCCCAGTTGTAAAACACTAGGGTAGTCTAGCTGTGGTCCTCTCAACGTCAACCAGCAGGGTAACTATTATACCTATCCCCAGTTGTAAAACACTAGGGTAGTCTAGCTGAGGTCCTCTCAACGTCAACCAGCAGAGTAACTATTATACCTATCCCCAGTTGTAAAACACTGGGGTAGTCTAGCTGAGGTCATCTCAACGTCAACCAGCAGGGTAACTATTATACCTATCCCCAGTTGTAAAACACTAGGGTAGTCTAGCTGTGGTCCTCTCAACGTCAACCAGCAGGGTAACTATTATACCTATCCCCAGTTGTAAAACACTAGGGTAGTCTAGCTGTGGTCCTCTCAACGTCAACCAGCAGGGTAACTATTATACCTATCCCCAGTTGTAAAACACTAGGGTAGTCTACCGGTGGTCCTCTCAACGTCAACCAGCAGGGTAACTATTATACCTATCCCCAGTTGTAAAACACTAGGGTAGTCTAGCTGAGGTCCTCTCAACGTCAACCAGCAGGGTAACTATTATACCTATCCCCAGTTGTAAAACACTAGGGTAGTCTAGCTGTGGTCCTCTCAACGTCAACCAGCAGGGTAACTATTATACCTATCCCCAGTTGTAAAACACTAGGGTAGTCTAGCTGTGGTCCTCTCAACGTCAACCAGCAGGGTAACTATTATACCTATCCCCAGTTGTAAAACACTAGGGTAGTCTAGCTGTGGTCCTCTCAACGCCAACCAGCAGGGTAACTATTATGCCTATCCCCAGTTGTAAAACACTAGGGTAGTCTACGGTGGTCCTCTCAACGTCAACCAGCAGGGTAACTATTATACCTATCCCCAGTTGTAAAACACTAGGGTAGTCTAGCTGTGGTCCTCTCAACGTCTACCAGCAGGGTAACTATTATACCTATCCCCAGTTGTAAAACACTAGGGTAGTCTAGCTGTGGTCCTCTCAACGTCAACCAGCAGGGTAACTATTATACCTATCCCCAGTTGTAAAACACTAGGGTAGTCTAGCTGTGGTCCTCTCAACGTCAACCAGCAGGGTAACTATTATACCTATCCCCAGTTGTAAAACACTAGGGTAGTCTAGCTGTGGTCCTCTCAACGTCAACCAGCAGGGTAACTATTATACCTATCCCCAGTTGTAAAACACTAGGGTAGTCTACCGGTGGTCCTCTCAACGTCAACCAGCAGGGTAACTATTATACCTATCCCCAGTTGTAAAACACTAGGGTAGTCTAGCTGTGGTCCTCTCAACGCCAACCAGCAGGGTAACTATTATGCCTATCCCCAGTTGTAAAACACTAGGGTAGTCTACCTGTGGTCCTCTCAACGTCAACCAGCAGGGTAACTATTATACCTATCCCCAGTTGTAAAACACTAGGGTAGTCTAGCTGTGGTCCTCTCAACATCAACCAGCAGGGTAACTATTATACCTATCCCCAGTTGTAAAACACTAGGGTAGTCTAGCTGTGGTCCTCTCAACGTCAACCAGCAGGGTAACTATTATACCTATCCCCAGTTGTAAAACACTAGGGTAGTCTAGCTGTGGTCCTCTCAACGCCAACCAGCAGGGTAACTATTATACCTATCCCCAGTTGTAAAACACTAGGGTAGTCTAGCTGTGGTCCTCTCAACGTCAACCAGCAGGGTAACTATTATACCTATCCCCAGTTGTAAAACACTAGGGTAGTCTAGCTGTGGTCCTCTCAACGTCAACCAGCAGGGTAACTATTATACCTATCCCCAGTTGTAAAACACTAGGGTAGTTTAGCTGTGGTCATCTCAACGTCAACCAGCAGGGTAACTATTATACCTATCCCCAGTTGTAAAACACTAGGGTTGTCTAGCTGAGGTCCTCTCAACGTCAACCAGCAGTGTAACTATTATACCTATCCCCAGTTGTAAAACACTAGGGTTGTCTAGCTGAGGTCCTCTCAACGTCAACCAGCAGGGTAACTATTATACCTATCCCCAGTTGTAAAACACTAGGGTAGTCTAGCTGAGGTCCTCTCAACGTCAACCAGCAGGGTAACTATTATACCTATCCCCAGTTGTAAAACACTAGGGTAGTCTAGCTGTGGTCCTCTCAACGTCAACCAGCAGGGTAACTATTATACCTATCCCCAGTTGTAAAACACTAGGGTAGTCTAGCTGTGGTCCTCTCAACGTCAACCAGCAGGGTAACTATTATACCTATCCCCAGTTGTAAAACACTAGGGTAGTCTAGCTGTGGTCCTCTCAACGTCAACCAGCAGGGTAACTATTATGCCTATCCCCAGTTGTAAAACACTAGGGTAGTCTACCGGTGGTCCTCTCAACGTCAACCAGCAGGGTAACTATTATACCTATCCCCAGTTGTAAAACACTAGGGTAGTCTAGCTGTGGTCCTCTCAACGTCTACCAGCAGGGTAACTATTATACCTATCCCCAGTTGTAAAACACTAGGGTAGTCTAGCTGTGGTCCTCTCAACGTCAACCAGCAGGGTAACTATTATACCTATCCCCAGTTGTAAAACACTAGGGTAGTCTAGCTGTGGTCCTCTCAACGTCAACCAGCAGGGTAACTATTATACCTATCCCCAGTTGTAAAACACTAGGGTAGTCTAGCTGTGGTCCTCTCAACGTCAACCAGCAGGGTAACTATTATACCTATCCCCAGTTGTAAAACACTAGGGTAGTCTACCGGTGGTCCTCTCAACGTCAACCAGCAGGGTAACTATTATACCTATCCCCAGTTGTAAAACACTAGGGTAGTCTAGCTGTGGTCCTCTCAACGTCAACCAGCAGGGTAACTATTATGCCTATCCCCAGTTGTAAAACACTAGGGTAGTCTACCGGTGGTCCTCTCAACGTCAACCAGCAGGGTAACTATTATACCTATCCCCAGTTGTAAAACACTAGGGTAGTCTAGCTGTGGTCCTCTCAACATCAACCAGCAGGGTAACTATTATACCTATCCCCAGTTGTAAAACACTAGGGTAGTCTAGCTGTGGTCCTCTCAACGTCAACCAGCAGGGTAACTATTATACCTATCCCCAGTTGTAAAACACTAGGGTAGTCTAGCTGTGGTCCTCTCAACGTCAACCAGCAGGGTAACTATTATACCTATCCCCAGTTGTAAAACACTAGGGTAGTCTAGCTGTGGTCCTCTCAACGTCAACCAGCAGGGTAACTATTATACCTATCCCCAGTTGTAAAACACTAGGGTAGTCTAGCTGTGGTCCTCTCAACGTCAACCAGCAGGGTAACTATTATACCTATCCCCAGTTGTAAAACACTAGGGTAGTTTAGCTGTGGTCATCTCAACGTCAACCAGCAGGGTAACTATTATACCTATCCCCAGTTGTAAAACACTAGGGTTGTCTAGCTGAGGTCCTCTCAACGTCAACCAGCAGTGTAACTATTATACCTATCCCCAGTTGTAAAACACTAGGGTTGTCTAGCTGAGGTCCTCTCAACGTCAACCAGCAGGGTAACTATTATACCTATCCCCAGTTGTAAAACACTAGGGTAGTTTAGCTGTGGTCATCTCAACGTCAACCAGCAGGGTAACTATTATGCCTATCCCCAGTTGTAAAACACTAGGGTAGTCTAGCTGTGGTCCTCTCAACGTCAACCAGCAGGGTAACTATTATACCTATCCCCAGTTGTAAAACACTAGGGTAGTCTAGCTGTGGTCCTCTCAACGTCAACCAGCAGGGTAACTATTATACCTATCCCCAGTTGTAAAACACTAGGGTAGTCTAGCTGAGGTCATCTCAACGTCAACCAGCAGGGTAACTATTATACCTATCCCCAGTTGTAAAACACTAGGGTAGTCTAGCTGAGGTCCTCTCAACGTCAACCAGCAGGATAACTATTCTTAGACCTGTCAGCTCTGCTCCCAGCAGGCTATTCCATCTGCAGGTCAGATAGGTCTCTCCTGCTCCAGGAGTGTGTACCTGCAGTGTGTTTACCTACCTGCAGTGTGTGTATGTAAGTCCCAGTAGGCTCCTGCTCCATTCTCCTTTCTGTTAATAAGAATGTAGGACACTGTGAGAGGAACAGAGAAACAGAAAAACAGAGAAACAGAGAAACAGGGGAACATCAAGGGAACCACACACACAGACAGACAGACAGACACCTCCAATGTGAAGTGTTGTGTTTCCTATAGATGGTGGACAAGATGAGAGAGCACCTCAACAGACACCTGCCTCGTCTGGGGAAGAAGAAGATCGATGTGCTGGTGGTGAACTACGTGGCTAAGCTGGTGTGTGTTCTTATTCTACAGTGCATTACCCAAAGACGGCTTTCTTTGTTTTTGCGGTTACAGAAAGAAAGGGCTGTGTTGACAAAGAAAGGCCTGAGACAGACAGATTGTAGTTGAGAAATGACTACAACCATTATCCTCCAAAATATGTATTTCCTCCTGTGGATGATAGATCTACTTCCCCCTGTTCACAGCTCAGTTGTGACGTCAGTGAGGCTCTGTACGGTACATCATAAATCGATGTCACTGACTGAAGAACACCCTCTAGAGTTACCTTACATGGAAATAATGCACTAGATATCAGAAAGATACAAGCCTTTTCAATAAAGTGTGTGTGAGTGTGAGATTGTGTGTTTTGGTGTGTGTGTGTGTCAGGATGTGAATGTGGTAGTGTTTCTTCCTGTTATTGCAGTAAGAGAGAGAGGAGAAGAGGATGCGAGTAGTCATGCTTGGTCAGCCACAGTGTGTGTTAGTCGGCTAGCGGTGTGTGTGTGAGTGTGAGTGTGTGTGTGTGTGTCGGGATGGAATGGGTGTGAAAGTGGCAGTGTATAAATAAATCATAGTAACACCAGTTTCTCTTGCTACGTGTTGGCACGGACTACTATTCGTTTGTTGCTCAATAGAGAAAATAGGAAGTGTTACAGTGTGTGAAACTGTAGAAATAGGAAGTGAATGTGAAATGTTTTAATAATGATCTTATCATGGAACATTTGAGTTAAATTCTCAGAGCATTCATCCCTGACCTCTTCTCTGTGTGTGTGTGTGTGTGTGTGCGTGGTCTGTGTGTGTTTGTCCTTGTTTGGTGTGTGTGTGTTTGTGTGGGTTTTTGCTGTGTGGGTATTTGGTGTGTGTGCGAGTGTGTGTGCGGGTGTTTGGTGTGTGTGTGTTTGTGGGTGTTTGGTGTGTGGGTGTGTGTGTGGGTGTTTGGTTTGGTTTGGTGTGTGTGGGTATTTGGTGTGTGGGTGTTTGGTGTGTGGGTGTGGGTGTTTGGTTTGTGTGTGTTTGGTCTGTCTGGTGTGTGTGTGTGTTTGGTGTGTGGGTGTTTGGTGTGTGAGTGTTTGTTGTGTGTATGTGTGTTTGGTGTGTGTGTGTGTGTGTGTGTAGCTGGAGCTGATCAGACGCATGCTGGAGTCTGTTTGGCTGAAGTATAAACTGGGCCCTCTGGTGCTGTGCTTGTAAGTTGCTCCCTGTGTTAGTGTGTGTGTGTTAGTTTGTGTGTTAGGCTATTAGTGTGTGTTAGTGTGTGTGTGTGTGTGTGTGTTTAGTTTGTGTTAGTGTGTGTGTTAGTCTATTAGTGTTTGTTTGTGTTAGTGTGTATGTTAGTCTATTAGTGTTTGTTTGTGTTAGTGTGTGTGTTAGTGTGTTAGTGTGTGTGTTTAGTTTGTGTTAGTGTGTGTGTTAGTCTATTAGTGTTTGTGTGTGTTAGTGTGTGTGTTTAGTTTGTGTTAGTGTGTGTGTGTGTCTACAGTGTGTGTAAGTCCTGTTCCATTGATGTTTACTATCCTATCTGCTCTCCTATCTGCTCTAGAAAGCAGCAGGGGAGTTCAGCAGAGTGGGCAGTGTTTCACGTGATGTGTCGGATACTGGAGGCTACAAAGACTCTGTGTCTCCCCCTCCCTCCTGGTAAGCAGAACCCTGTTTAATCTTCTCAAAATAACACTGTTTATTCACGTATTTTACCTTGTTTAACCTTCTCGAAATAACCAAGGCGTTAAACTAATTTTAACTTCCCTGTCCAGTGTCTCAAAATAACAAAGCACTTCAACAGAGCTTATAGAGAGCCTGCCTCTACAATATTAAATAAATATTCAAGCAAATGGCATCTGATGTGGTGTTGCTGTGTGTCTGCAGGGTATCACACTCTACTGGCCGTGTTGGGGGTTCGCTGTCTCCCCAGACACACCTTCCTGCAGTACGTTGACCATGGTGTGCTGCAGCTCACTGAGACCTTCGTCTCACGACTCATGACAGGTTCACACATACACACACACACACACACACACACACACACAGGGCTAAAGACACACACTATGTGCATATACCCTGTATATACACACATACACTTAATTTATCAGATGGCATGATTCAGCTATTGTGCCATAATGTAATTTCTCAGTAATTCCTGCAGGAAGGGGTGTCCTCATGAATACTGAGTCAGAGAGCTGGCAATACAGTTCTGTACCTTTCCACAGTAAGCTGGAACCGCTTAGATTCATTACTGTCTGACTTACAGTGTAACCGTGTCTGCCTCCTCCATGCTTCAATACAGATTAATACTGTAACCGTGTCAAAAGTGGGTTCTGGTCAAAAGTAGTGCACTATATAATGAATAGTGTGGCATTTGGGATGTACACCTAGAGGTCAATCTAATCTAACAGAGGACACTAACAGAAATAGCTCAGTCACAAAATTTAAGATGGCGCTCTGTTCATTGATTTATCATGGTCACTGTAACTGTCAAAAAGCCTTTGAGTTATAGGTCTTGGAGTTCAGTTTGAAGGTGACATTACAAAGTTATAGGTCTGGGAGTTCAGTTTGAAGGTGACATTACAAAGTTATAGGTCTGGGAGTTCAGTTTGAAGGTGACATTACAAAGTTATAGGTCTTGGAGTTCAGTTTGAAGGTGACATTACAAAGTTATAGGTCTGGGAGTTCAGTTTGAAGGTGACATTACAAAGTTATAGGTCTGGGAGTTCAGTTTGAAGGTGACATTACAAAGTTATAGGTCTTGGAGTTCAGTTTGAAGGTGACATTACAAAGTTATAGGTCTGGGAGTTCAGTTTGAAGGTGACATTACAAAGTTATAGGTCTGGGAGTTCAGTTTTAAGGTGACATTACAAAGTTATAGGTCTGGGAGTTCAGTTTGAAGGTGACATTACAAAGTTATAGGTCTTGGAGTTCAGTTTGAAGGTGACATTACAAAGTTATAGGTCTGGGAGTTCAGTTTGAAGGTGACATTACAAAGTTATAGGTCTTGGAGTTCAGTTTGAAGGTGACATTACAAAGTTATAGGTCTGGGAGTTCAGTTTGAAGGTGACATTACAAAGTTATAGGTCTGGGAGTTCAGTTTGAAGGTGACATTACAAAGTTATAGGTCTGGGAGTTCAGTTTGAAGGTGACATTACAAAGTTAGAAAGATACAGTACACCACACACACACACCCAATCACAATATGAAGTACATGTTTATCAAAGTTTATACAATAGGTGGGTCTAATCCTGAATGTTGATAGGTTAACCACATTCCAGCCGGTGTCTATTTCACAAATGACCACCGGCAAAATCTATGACATTGAAATGCCTATTTACTATGTTCCATTTCACTGCGCAATCCACTGTCATCAACCCTGAAATGTATAAACTTGATCTCCACTATAAAAAGCATCTAGACATTAATTTCGTTTCAATATTGAATTGCGATCTCCACCGTCTCATATAAAGGGAATGGGTCTGAACGAGACAGACAACAAATTGAGCTGGTTGTCATAGCAACATACAAACATTTTCAGAGTTGACCAGCTACATCGATACTTTGTGGCCAAAACTAAAATGGATGAGTGGAACATTTATTTTGATATTTTTGGCGGCATGACTATGGGTGAATGGGAAAAAGAGATGGCAATAATACCCAGGCATGCAGATTTGGAGGATACGGCGTTGAATGTGGGGCTTAGTTGTCTGTTCCCCTAATTTCCTCTTCGACCCAGATGTAACTGGAGGTCGAACCGCGCTTTCTGGACCAGACCTTTTGGTGTACCGGGATTCAGAGCCTGGGTGTTTTGGAGCTGGGCCATGTCCTTATCGGTGATGGGAGGGTGGCTGTTTGTGATATCTCTCCCTTGCCTTAGCTGTTTGATGTTGCCCAGAAATACATGATTCGATGTGGTCAATTCAGTGTCCTTCATAAGGCACCAGCTGCGACCGAAGGGTGGGTCGTTTAGAAACCGGTTGAGCCCACCCGGAGTGCCAGATAGCTACTTATGCTGGAGTTACTGCTCCCCCTTCCCATTTCGTACATTTCCATAAAACTGTCGGAGAAGGATGTTAAACTCTTCCTTAGTGACAGTTTTGAAGTCAACAACTTTTTTCTTCTCTGGTAGCCAGCCCTCGAAGCAACGCACATCCCAGTTTGTATTCTTAATTAACAGTTTTTTTCGTTGCGGCTTTTCTCTATGTCATTCAATGCAGTATCGCCAAAATCTGAAAAGATCAAAATGGATAAATGTTCCACTTCTCCATTTTAGTTTTGGCAAAAAAGTGTCGATGTAGCTAGTCAACTGAAAAAAAGGTGTGTAATGTTGCTATGACAACCAGCTCAATTTGTCTGTCTAGTTCGGACATTCACTTTATATGAGACGGTAGAGTAAACAACATTGAAAAGGTCGGAGACAGAAAGCAAGTTTTTACAAATATCTGCTGTTGAAAACCAAATGCTAGTCTAAAAGAAATGGTAGATAATGTCTAGGTGCTTTTTATAGTGGAGATCAAGTTTATACATTTCCTGGCAGGGTTGATGAGACAGTCATAACAATGCGCTAATGAGGCACGATTTCGCCTGGCATAGAACATGTGCTCTCTCGTTAGGACACTGTTGTTTTATCATAGTGCTTGACAGTTTTTGAGACTACACTTGAAGAAACATTCAAAGTTCTTGAAATTTCCCGGACTGACCTTCATGTCTTAAGGTAATGATGGACTGTCGTTTCTCTTTGCTTAATTGAGCTGTTCTTGCCTTAATATGGACTTGGTATTTTAGCAAATAGGGCAATCTTCTGTATACCACCCCTACCTTGTCACAACACAACTGATTGGCTGGTACTGTAGTTGGAGTGAGGGACTGGAGAGAGGGACTGTGTTGTGTAGATGTTGCACAGTGTAGTGTTTACCAAGACAATGATCATGGAATGTAAGCGCTAGAAGCCCAAGTGCCAGTACCACTCCCAGTCCTGCAGGGTTTTTATCCCTGTTCCATACAAGCTCAGACTAAACATGCCCTCATCCCTCATCCACTGTTTGAATTGCAACACTACTTACTCATATCTTCATATCTATAGTTGTTTCTTTACAAAGACATTTAAGTGTTATTGCCATACCCAAACAGTTTGCTTCAGAGAATCTAAATGTCTTGAATTACACTCTTGTAATACAAAGGTCAACTAGTACAAACCCTCCCAGACAGATAATCAGTACCTGGTAAGAAGAATGGTGCAAAGCCTACAGCCCTAGATTCCCTTTCATGCTTGGACAGGTTTCTCAATACTTGCATTAACATCTCAATTGTGATATCCCATTACAATACAGTCTTAAATGAAGATGTTACAATACCCAAACAGTGGGATGTTACAGTGTTGTAACAGGAACACTGACTCTTTTCATACCTGGTAACAATCAGAAGGCAATACTAGAAACTGTTTCATGCTTGGCCAGTTTCAGTACAGTTTATATTACAGCTCTTCCTCAGGGGACAAACAATCTCTGAAGATGAAAGCAAAGTACAAAACATGATTGTTTTCAGTCTTTAGTCTAGGCGGTGAAAAGGAAAATGTCTGAATTCTGGGGAATAAGTTCTGTGTAAGAAAGTGGCTAAATTAATTGGTGTAATTGCCCTTAAAGTGTTTTGAATAACGTAGTAGTCAGAGATGGTTGATATTGTTTGATATGGACTTTACCTTGGTGGTTTTCACACTCCCAGAAAGTCCTCCTGGGACAATAGAAACAGTATTACTGAAGATGAAAGGTTTCGATGATTTGAAGTAATTAAATAACGGTCTATTTTCCTCTTGTGTAGATCTAGACAACAGTGATACCAACGAGGAGCTGAAGTTCAGCATTCTGAAGAGACTACCTGAGGTAAAAGTTACATTTCTCTCAAAGTTGTTAATTGCATCGTGTAGTTGCTGATGTTTGTTACTTCCAGCTGTCTAAGCAGTGGAATGTGATTTTTTTTTAGCCAATCAGGATTCTTAGACTGTTGTTGCAGCCAAGAGAGGAAGTGAAGAAGGTACAACAGAGAAACAAAGACACATTCCTTCTGCTGTTCATTCTCATATTCAGAGGGGGATTTCCGACCCGAGTTAAGCACGCGTAAATGGAACGTAATCCCCTTTAGATGCACTTGCCTCTATGCATGTTCTGACCTCGATTTTGTTTGGGGTGGAGATTAGAGTGTGGCGGAGGTGTCTACAGATCCGTCGTATTCTGACCTTGACTTAATTCCCTCATAATTCCACCACCTTTACGCGTGATGAAACCATGAATAAGGTCTAGCGAAGCTACTGGTCTCAAGTGGGACAGTGAAATAGGCTATAAATAGCTGAGCCGTTCTTCAGAATTGTAATTGTATGCCCTCATAATTTGCGTGGATGAAATGTGGAGATCCAAGCTACAGGCTTCTGTAGGGCTGAACCTGCCGACTTGATGTATGCTGCACTTCAAAATGTTTTAATTATATGCCTGGGCTTTTCGCCATTTTATTTAACAATTTGTATCATGTTAAATATTAGGCACTATCAGGAGCCACCATCAGTAATACCCACATACATTTATAAGTGTTAGTTTCCTTCAATTTGTACCTTACATTTTGCATCATTCCATTCTGTTTACATTTCTTTTCTCTGTCACGTCAGTGTAGTTGTTCCTGAAGGTCGCTAGCATTAGTGGATCATATTAGACTAACGTTGTGCAATAATTTAGGACATGTAGCCAATCTGAGTCATTATGGAACTCAGACCACATGTGGCAGGTTAAACCTGGAGCCTGGCTCACGGTTCACCACGACTGGACCGTTGTGAGAATCAGGGTAGGCTCACGGTTCACCACGACTGGACCGCTGTGAGAATCAGGGTAGGCTCACGGTTCACCACGACTGGACCGTTGTGAGAATCAGGGTAGGCTCACGGTTCACCACGACTGGATCGTTGTGAGAAACAGGGTAGGCTCACGGTTCACCATGACGGGACCGTTAGAGAAACAGGGTAGACTCACGGTTCACCACGACTGGACCGTTGTGAGAATCAGGTAGACTCACGGTTCACCACGACTGGACCGTTGTGAGAATCAGGGTAGGCTCACGGTTCACCACGACTGGACCGCTGTGAGAATCAGGGTAGGCTCACGGTTCACCACGACTGGACCGTTGTGAGAATCAGGGTAGGCTCACGGTTCACCACGACTGGATCGTTGTGAGAAACAGGGTAGACTCACGGTTCACCATGACTGGACCGTTGTGAGAAACAGGGTAGACTCACGGTTCACCACGACTGGACCGTTGTGAGAATCAGGGTAGACTCACGGTTCACCACGACTGGACCGTTGTGAGAATCAGGGTAGACTCACGGTTCACCACGACTGGACCGTTGTGAGAATCAGGGTAGACTCACGGTTCACCACGACTGGACCGTTGTGAGAATCAGGGTAGACTCACGGTTCACCACGACTGGACCGTTGTGAGAATCAGGGTAGACTCACAGTACACCACGACTGGATCGTTGTGAGAATCAGGGTAGACTCACGGTTCACCACGACTGGATCGTTGTGAGAATCAGGATAGACTCACGGTTCACCACGACTGGATCGTTGTGAGAATCAGGATAGACTCACGGTTCACCACGACTGGATCGTTGTGAGAATCAGGATAGACTCACGGTTCACCATGACTGGATCGTTGTGAGAATCAGGATAGACTCACGGTTCACCACGACTGGATCGTTGTGAGAATCAGGGTAGACTTATAGGACTATTGTTCAGATTCAGAGTGTTTAATAGTCACATGTACAGGGTTTCAGGTGTGATTACAGGGTACAGTGAAAATCTTATGCTCCAAGCTCCAACACACAGGACTAAGGGACATAAAATAATGACAATGCTAATAAAACAATAGAAAAAGCACTATATACATCATAATAATTGTGGCAGTGATGAATGTCGTTGGGGTGGGGGCAGAGTAAAAGTCAGTTGGGGGGTTGGTGGGAAATGTCCATAGGGGGAGTAGCAGGGGGGGAGCAGGTAGCTGACTAGTGGTGGCTATTTAGCAGCCTGATGGTCTGGGGGTAGTAGCTATAGGCCAGACTGTTTAGTCATGATGCTCCTGTACAGAGTGATGGAAGCGGGGAGAACAGGGCGTGGCTCGGGTGGCTGAGGTCCCTGATGATCTTCTTGGCCTTCCTGTGACACCTGGTGGTGTAGGTGTCCTGCGGGGCAGGCAGTGTGCACCCAATGGTGCGTTTGGCTGCACGTATCACCCTCTGAAGCGCCTTGCGGTCCGCGGTGGTGGAGTTCCGCAGCAGGCTGTGATGCAGCCCGACAGTGTGCTCTCGATGGTGCTTCTATAGAACACTCTGAGCGCCCTCGGGGACAGGCTGAAGTTCAACCCCTATTCTACACTTTTTCCACCTTTCAATATTTCATACATTGAATCAAACCACTGTATTTTTTTTCATAAATATATTTTGTGAGTAAAGGCTCTCCAAACCGGTTGGTTTATGATTCATACATACTTTCCTAAGACTAAAATGTGCCTAAATAATCTAACAGATCAGAGTATTTTTAAATCTACAAGTTAAAACGGAGACGTATAGATGGCTTTCTTTCATTGATCCCTATTGTCTGAACCTGTTCTCTCCATCTATTCTAGTCTGTCAACAACATTCTAATTAAGGGTACACCATATTTAAAGGGATGGCTTAAGCCGGGTGTACACTACATTATTTTGGCCCTGATTTAGCTGTCCCAGACAAAATCCCCATGTTGATGCCTACTCGGGGCAGGCTGCCGTCACCGACGCTTGTTAAATGTGAGCGGGTCAGAGAAGCTTGTTAAATGTGATCGGGTCAGAGACGCTTGTTAAATGTGAGCGGGTCAGAGACGCTTGTTAAATGTGAGCGGGTCAGAGAAGCTTGTTAAATGTGAGCGGGTCAGAGACGCTTGTTAAATGTGAGCGGGTCAGAGAAGCTTGTTAAATGTGAGCGGGTCAGAGACGCTTGTTAAATGTGAGCGGGTCAGAGAAGCTTGTTAAATGTGAGCGGGTCAGAGGCGCTTGTTAAATGTGAGCGGGTCAGAGACGCTTGTTAAATGTGAGCGGGTCAGAGAAGCTTGTTAAATGTGAGCGGGTCAGAGACGCTTGTTAAATGTGAGCGGGTCAGAGACGCTTGTTAA
The DNA here is from genome assembly GCA_030435695.1 of Brachymystax lenok tsinlingensis. Lineage (NCBI taxonomy): Eukaryota > Metazoa > Chordata > Actinopteri > Salmoniformes > Salmonidae > Brachymystax > Brachymystax lenok. The sequence continues at coordinate 23,543,248 of CM059783.1, read as the reverse complement.
ATGTGAGCGGGTCAGAGAAGCTTGTTAAATGTGAGCGGGTCAGAGACGCTTGTTAAATGTGAGCGGGTCAGAGACGCTTTGTTAAATGTGAGCGGGTCAGAGAAGCTTGTTAAATGTGAGCGGTCAGAGACGCTTGTTAAATGTGAGCGGGTCAGAGAAGCTTGTTAAATGTGAGCGGGTCAGAGACGCTTGTTAAATGTGAGCGGGTCAGAGACGCTTGTTAAATGTGAGCGGGTCAGAGAAGCTTGTTAAATGTGAGCGGGTCAGAGACGCTTGTTAAATGGAGCGGGTCAGAGACGCTTGTTAAATGTGAGCGGTCAGAGAAGCTTGTTAAATGTGAGCGGGTCAGAGACGCTTGTTAAATGTGAGCGGGTCAGAGACGCTTGTTAAATGTGAGCGGGTCAGAGAAGCTTGTTAAATGTGAGCGGGTCAGAGACGCTTGTTAAATGTGAGCGGGTCAGAGAAGCTTGTTAAATGTGAGCGGGTCAGAGAAGCTTGTTAAATGTGAGCGGGTCAGAGAAGCTTGTTAAATGTGAGCGGGTCAGAGACGCTTGTTAAATGTGAGCGGGTCAGAGAAGCTTGTTAAATGTGAGCGGGTCAGAGACGCTTGTTAAATGTGAGCGGGTCAGAGACGCTTGTTAAATGTGAGCGGGTCAGAGAAGCTTGTTAAATGTGAGCGGGTCAGAGACGCTTGTTAAATGTGAGCGGGTCAGAGAAGCTTGTTAAATGTGAGCGGGTCAGGAGCTTGTTAAATGTGAGCGGGTCAGAGAAGCTTGTTAAATGTGAGCGGGTCAGAGACGCTTGTTAAATGTGAGCGGGTCAGAGACGCTTGATAAATGTGAGCGGGTCAGAGAAGCTTGTTAAATGTGAGCGGGTCAGAGACGCTTGTTAAATGTGAGCGGGTCAGAGAAGCTTGTTAAATGTGAGCGGGTCAGAGGCGCTTGTTAAATGTGAGCGGGTCAGAGACGCTTGTTAAATGTGAGCGGGTCAGAGAAGCTTGTTAAATGTGAGCGGGTCAGAGACGCTTGTTAAATGTGAGCGGGTCAGAGAAGCTTGTTAAATGTGAGCGGGTCAGAGACGCTTGTTAAATGTGAGCGGGTCAGAGACGCTTGTTAAATGTGAGCGGGTCAGAGAAGCTTGTTAAATGTGAGCGGGTCAGAGAAGCTTGTTAAATGTGAGCGGGTCAGAGACGCTTGTTAAATGTGAGCGGGTCAGAGAAGCTTGTTAAATGTGAGCGGGTCAGAGAAGCTTGTTAAATGTAAGCGGGTCTAGAGACGCTTGTTAAATGTGAGCGGGTCAGAGACGCTTGTTAAATGTGAGCGGGTCAGAGACGCTTGTTAAATGTGAGCGGGTCAGAGAAGCTTGTTAAATGTGAGCGGGTCAGAGAAGCTTGTTAAATGTGAGCGGGTCAGAGAAGCTTGTTAAATGTGAGCGGGTCAGAAAAGCTTGTTAAATGTGAGCGGTCAGAGACGCTTGTTAAATGTGAGCGAGTCAGAGAAGCTTGTTAAATGTGAGCGGGTCAGAGACGCTTGTTAAATGTGAGCGGGTCAGAGAAGCTTGTTAAATGTGAGCGGGTCAGAGACGCTTGTTAAATGTGAGCGGGTCAGAGAAGCTTGTTAAATGTGAGCGGGTCAGAGACGCTTGTTAAATGTGAGCGGGTCAGAGAAGCTTGTTAAATGTGAGCGGGTCAGAGACGCTTGTTAAATGTGAGCGGGTCAGAGACGCTTGTTAAATGTGAGCGGGTCAGAGACGCTTGTTAAATGTGAGCGGGTCAGAGAAGCTTGTTAAATGTGAGCGGGTCAGAGACGCTTGTTAAATGTGAGCGGGTCAGAGACGCTTGTTAAATGTGAGCGGGTCAGAGAAGCTTGTTAAATGTGAGCGGGTCAGAGGCGCTTGTTAAATGTGAGCGGGTCAGAGACGCTTGTTAAATGTGAGCGGGTCAGAGAAGCTTGTTAAATGTGAGCGGGTCAGAGACGCTTGTTAAATGTGAGCGGGTCAGAGAAGCTTGTTAAATGTGAGCGGGTCAGAGACGCTTGTTAAATGTGAGCGGGTCAGAGAAGCTTGTTAAATGTGAGCGGGTCAGAGACGCTTTGTTAAATGTGAGCGGGTCAGAGAAGCTTGTTAAATGTGAGCGGGTCAGAGACGCTTGTTAAATGTGGCCGGGTCAGAGAAGCTTGTTAAATGTGAGCGGGTCAGAGAAGCTTGTTAAATGTGAGCGGGTCAGAGACGCTTGTTAAATGTGAGCGGGTCAGAGACGCTTGTTAAATGTGAGCGGGTCAGAGAAGCTTGTTAAATGTGAGCGGGTCAGAGACGCTTGTTAAATGTGAGCGGGTCAGAGAAGCTTGTTAAATGTGAGCGGGTCAGAGACGCTTGTTAAATGTGAGCGGGTCAGGCGCTTGTTAAATGTGAGCGGGTCAGAGACGCTTGTTAAATGTGAGCGGGTCAGAGACGCTTGTTAAATGTGAGCGGGTCAGAAGCTTGTTAAATGTGAGCGGGTCAGAGACGCTTGTTAAATGTGAGCGGGTCAGAGAAGCTTGTTAAATGTGAGCGGGTCAGAGACGCTTGTTAAATGTGAGCGGGTCAGAGAAGCTTGTTAAATGTGAGCGGGTCAGAGACGCTTGTTAAATGTGAGCGGGTCAGAGGCGCTTGTTAAATGTGAGCGGGTCAGAGAAGCTTGTTAAATGTGAGCGGGTCAGAGACGCTTGTTAAATGTGAGCGGGTCAGAGAAGCTTGTTAAATGTGAGCGGGTCAGAGAAGCTTGTTAAATGTGAGCGGGTCAGAGAAGCTTGTTAAATGTGAGCGGGTCAGAGACGCTTGTTAAATGTGAGCGGGTCAGAGACGCTTGTTAAATGTGAGCGGGTCAGAGAAGCTTGTTAAATGTGAGCGGGTCAGAGACGCTTGTTAAATGTGAGCGGGTCAGAGAAGCTTGTTAAATGTGAGCGGGTCAGAGAAGCTTGTTAAATGTGAGCGGGTCAGAGACGCTTGTTAAATGTGAGCGGGTCAGAGACGCTTGTTAAATGTGGCCGGGTCAGAGAAGCTTGTTAAATGTGAGCGGGTCAGAGACGCTTGTTAAATGTGAGCGGGTCAGAGACGCTTGTTAAATGTGAGCGGGTCAGAGAAGCTTGTTAAATGTGAGCGGGTCAGAGACGCTTGTTAAATGTGAGCAGGTCAGAGCGCTTGTTAAATGTGAGCGGGTCAGAGACGCTTGTTAAATGTGAGCGGGTCAGAGAAGCTTGTTAAATGTGAGCGGGTCAGAGACGCTTGTTAAATGTGAGCGGGTCAGAGACGCTTGTTAAATGTGAGCGGGTCAGAGAAGCTTGTTAAATGTGAGCGGGTCAGAGACGCTTGTTAAATGTGGCGGGTCAGAGGCGCTTGTTAAATGTGAGCGGGTCAGAGAAGCTTGTTAAATGTGAGCGGGTCAGAGACGCTTGTTAAATGTGAGCGGGTCAGAGACGCTTGTTAAATGTGAGCGGGTCAGAGAAGCTTGTTAAATGTGAGCGGGTCAGAGACGCTTGTTAAATGTGAGCGGTCAGAGAAGCTTGTTAAATGTGAGCGGGTCAGAGGCGCTTGTTAAATGTGAGCGGTCAGAGAAGCTTGTTAAATGTGAGCGGGTCAGAGACGCTTGTTAAATGTGAGCGGGTCAGAGACGCTTGTTAAATGTGAGCGGGTCAGAGAAGCTTGTTAAATGTGAGCGGGTCAGAGACGCTTGTTAAATGTGAGCGGGTCAGAGACGCTTGTTAAATGTGAGCGGGTCAGAGAAGCTTGTTAAATGTGAGCGGGTCAGAGACGCTTGTTAAATGTGAGCGGGTCAGAGACGCTTGTTAAATGTGAGCGGGTCAGAGAAGCTTGTTAAATGTGAGCGGGTCAGAGACGCTTGTTAAATGTGAGCGGGTCAGAGAAGCTTGTTAAATGTGAGCGGGTCAGAGAAGCTTGTTAAATGTGAGCGGGTCAGAGAAGCTTGTTAAATGTGAGCGGGTCAGAGACGCTTGTTAAATGTGAGCGGGTCAGAGAAGCTTGTTAAATGTGAGCGGGTCAGAGACGCTTGTTAAATGTGAGCGGGTCAGAGACGCTTGTTAAATGTGAGCGGGTCAGAGACGCTTGTTAAATGTGAGCGGGTCAGAGAAGCTTGTTAAATGTGAGCGGGTCAGAGAAGCTTGTTAAATGTGAGCGGGTCAGAGAAGCTTGTTAAATGTGAGCGGGTCAGAGACGCTTGTTAAATGTGAGCGGGTCAGAGACGCTTGTTAAATGTGAGCGGGTCAGAGAAGCTTGTTAAATGTGAGCGGGTCAGAGAAGCTTGTTAAATGTGAGCGGGTCAGAGAAGCTTGTTAAATGTGAGCGGGTCAGAGGCGCTTGTTAAATGTGAGCGGGTCAGAGACGCTTGTTAAATGTGAGCGGGTCAGAGAAGCTTGTTAAATGTGAGCGGGTCAGAGACGCTTGTTAAATGTGAGCGGGTCAGAGAAGCTTGTTAAATGTGAGCGGGTCAGAGACGCTTGTTAAATGTGAGCGGGTCAGAGACGCTTGTTAAATGTGAGCGGGTCAGAGAAGCTTGTTAAATGTGAGCGGGTCAGAGAAGCTTGTTAAATGTGAGCGGGTCAGAGACGCTTGTTAAATGTGAGCGGGTCAGAGAAGCTTGTTAAATGTGAGCGGGTCAGAGAAGCTTGTTAAATGTAAGCGGGTCAGAGGCGCTTGTTAAATGTGAGCGGGTCAGAGACGCTTGTTAAATGTGAGCGGGTCAGAGACGCTTGTTAAATGTGAGCGGGTCAGAGAAGCTTGTTAAATGTGAGCGGGTCAGAGAAGCTTGTTAAATGTGAGCGGGTCAGAGAAGCTTGTTAAATGTGAGCGGGTCAGAAAAGCTTGTTAAATGTGAGCGGTCAGAGACGCTTGTTAAATGTGAGTCAGAGAAGCTTGTTAAATGTGAGCGGGTCAGAGACGCTTGTTAAATGTGAGCGGGTCAGAGAAGCTTGTTAAATGTGAGCGGGTCAGAGACGCTTGTTAAATGTGAGCGGGTCAGAGAAGCTTGTTAAATGTGAGCGGGTCAGAGACGCTTGTTAAATGTGAGCGGGTCAGAGAAGCTTGTTAAATGTGAGCGGGTCAGAGACGCTTGTTAAATGTGAGCGGGTCAGAGACGCTTGTTAAATGTGAGCGGGTCAGAGAAGCTTGTTAAATGTGGCGGGTCAGAGCGCTTGTTAAATGTGAGCGGGTCAGAGACGCTTGTTAAATGTGAGCGGGTCAGAGAAGCTTGTTAAATGTGAGCGGGTCAGAGACGCTTGTTAAATGTGAGCGGGTCAGAGACGCTTGTTAAATGTGAGCGGGTCAGAGAAGCTTGTTAAATGTGAGCGGGTCAGAGACGCTTGTTAAATGTGAGCGGGTCAGAGAAGCTTGTTAAATGTGAGCGGGTCAGAGGCGCTTGTTAAATGTGAGCGGGTCAGAGAAGCTTGTTAAATGTGAGCGGGTCAGAGACGCTTGTTAAATGTGAGCGGGTCAGAGAAGCTTGTTAAATGTGAGCGGGTCAGAGACGCTTGTTAAATGTGAGCGGGTCAGAGAAGCTTGTTAAATGTGAGCGGGTCAGAGAAGCTTGTTAAATGTGAGCGGGTCAGAGACGCTTGTTAAATGTGAGCGGGTCAGAGACGCTTGTTAAATGTGAGCGGTCAGAGAAGCTTGTTAAATGTGAGCGGGTCAGAGACGCTTGTTAAATGTGAGCGGTCAGAGAAGCTTGTTAAATGTGAGCGGGTCAGAGACGCTTGTTAAATGTGAGCGGGTCAGAGACGCTTGTTAAATGTGAGCGGGTCAGAGAAGCTTGTTAAATGTGAGCGGGTCAGAGGCGCTTGTTAAATGTGAGCGGGTCAGAGAAGCTTGTTAAATGTGAGCGGGTCAGAGACGCTTGTTAAATGTGAGCGGGTCAGAGAAGCTTGTTAAATGTGAGCGGGTCAGAGACGCTTGTTAAATGTGAGCGGGTCAGAGAAGCTTGTTAAATGTGAGCGGGTCAGAGACGCTTGTTAAATGTGAGCGGGTCAGAGACGCTTGTTAAATGTGAGCGGGTCAGAGAAGCTTGTTAAATGTGAGCGGGTCAGAGACGCTTGTTAAATGTGAGCGGGTCAGAGAAGCTTGTTAAATGTGAGCGGGTCAGAGAAGCTTGTTAAATGTGAGCGGGTCAGAGAAGCTTGTTAAATGTGAGCGGGTCAGAGACGCTTGTTAAATGTGAGCGGGTCAGAGACGCTTGTTAAATGTGAGCGGGTCAGAGAAGCTTGTTAAATGTGAGCGGGTCAGAGACGCTTGTTAAATGTGAGCGGGTCAGAGAAGCTTGTTAAATGTGAGCGGGTCAGAGACGCTTGTTAAATGTGAGCGGGTCAGAGAAGCTTGTTAAATGTGAGCGGGTCAGAGACGCTTGTTAAATGTGAGCGGGTCAGAGACGCTTGTTAAATGTGAGCGGGTCAGAGAAGCTTGTTAAATGTGAGCGGGTCAGAGACGCTTGTTAAATGTGAGCGGGTCAGAGAAGCTTGTTAAATGTGAGCGGGTCAGAGACGCTTGTTAAATGTGAGCGGGTCAGAGAAGCTTGTTAAATGTGAGCGGGTCAGAGACGCTTGTTAAATGTGAGCGGGTCAGAGACGCTTGTTAAATGTGAGCGGGTCAGAGGCGCTTGTTAAATGTGAGCGGGTCAGAGAAGCTTGTTAAATGTGAGCGGGTCAGAGACGCTTGTTAAATGTGAGCGGGTCAGAGAAGCTTGTTAAATGTGAGCGGGTCAGAGAAGCTTGTTAAATGTGAGCGGGTCAGAGAAGCTTGTTAAATGTGAGCGGGTCAGAGACGCTTGTTAAATGTGAGCGGGTCAGAGGCGCTTGTTAAATGTGAGCGGGTCAGAGACGCTTGTTAAATGTGAGCGGGTCAGAGAAGCTTGTTAAATGTGAGCGGGTCAGAGAAGCTTGTTAAATGTGAGCGGTCAGAGCTTGTTAAATGTGGCGGTCAGAGAAGCTTGTTAAATGTGAGCGGGTCAGAGACGCTTGTTAAATGTGAGCGGTCAGAGAAGCTTGTTAAATGTGAGCGGGTCAGAGACGCTTGTTAAATGTGAGCGGTCAGAGAAGCTTGTTAAATGTGAGCGGGTCAGAGACGCTTGTTAAATGTGAGCGGTCAGAGAAGCTTGTTAAATGTGGCGGGTCAGAGACGCTTGTTAAATGTGAGCGGGTCAGAGAAGCTTGTTAAATGTGGCGGGTCAGAGCGCTTGTTAAATGTGAGCTCAGAGAAGCTTGTTAAATGTGAGCGGGTCAGAGAAGCTTGTTAAATGTCAGAGCTTGTTAAATGTGAGCGGTCAGAGAAGCTTGTTAAATGTGAGCGGGTCAGAGCGCTTGTTAAATGTGAGCGGGTCAGAGACGCTTGTTAAATGTGAGCGGGTCAGAGAGCTTGTTAAATGTGAGCGGGTCAGAGACGCTTGTTAAATGTGAGCGGGTCAGAGAAGCTTGTTAAATGTGAGCGGGTCAGAGACGCTTGTTAAATGTGAGCGGTCAGAGACGCTTGTTAAATGTGAGCGGTCAGAGAAGCTTGTTAAATGTGAGCGGGTCAGAGACGCTTGTTAAATGTGAGCGGGTCAGAGAAGCTTGTTAAATGTGAGCGGGTCAGAGACGCTTGTTAAATGAGCGGTCAGAGAAGCTTGTTAAATGTGAGCGGGTCAGAGACGCTTGTTAAATGTGAGCGGTCAGAGACGCTTTGTTAAATGTGAGCGGGTCAGAGAGCTTGTTAAATGTGAGCGGGTCAGAGAAGCTTTGTTAAATGTGAGCGGGTCAGAGACGCTTGTTAAATGTGGCCGGGTCAGAGAAGCTTGTTAAATGTGGCGGGTCAGCGGTCAGAGACGCTTGTTAAATGTGAGCGGGTCAGAGGCGCTTGTTAAATGTCAGAGTTAAATGAGCGGTCAGAGAAGCTTGTTAAATGTGAGCGGGTCAGAGAAGCTTGTTAAATGTGAGCGGTCAGAGAAGCTTGTTAAATGTGAGCGGTCAGAGACGCTTGTTAAATGTGAGCGGGTCAGAGAAGCTTGTTAAATGTGAGCGGGTCAGAGACGCTTGTTAAATGTGAGCGGGTCAGAGAAGCTTGTTAAATGTGAGCGGGTCAGAGACGCTTGTTAAATGAGCGGGTCAGAGACGCTTGTTAAATGTGAGCGGGTCAGAGAAGCTTGTTAAATGTGAGCGGGTCAGAGAAGCTTGTTAAATGTGAGCGGGTCAGAGAAGCTTGTTAAATGTGAGCGGGTCAGAGAAGCTTGTTAAATGTGAGCGGGTCAGAGACGCTTGTTAAATGTGAGCGGGTCAGAGAAGCTTGTTAAATGTGAGCGGGTCAGAGACGCTTGTTAAATGTGAGCGGGTCAGAGACGCTTGTTAAATGTGAGCGGGTCAGAGCGCTTGTTAAATGTGAGCGGGTCAGAGAAGCTTGTTAAATGTGAGCGGGTCAGAGCGCTTGTTAAATGTGAGCGGGTCAGAGAAGCTTGTTAAATGTGAGCGGGTCAGAGAAGCTTGTTAAATGTGGCGGGTCAGAGAAGCTTGTTAAATGTGAGCGGGTCAGAGACGCTTGTTAAATGTGAGCGGGTCAGAGAAGCTTGTTAAATGTGAGCGGGTCAGAGAAGCTTGTTAAATGTGAGCGGGTCAGAGAAGCTTGTTAAATGTGCGGGTCAGAGAAGCTTGTTAAATGTGAGCGGGTCAGAGAAGCTTGTTAAATGTGAGCGGGTCAGAGAAGCTTTGTTAAATGTGAGCGGGTCAGAGACGCTTGTTAAATGTGAGCGAGTCAGAGAAGCTTGTTAAATGTGAGCGGGTCAGAGACGCTTGTTAAATGTGAGCGGGTCAGAGAAGCTTGTTAAATGTGAGCGGGTCAGAGACGCTTGTTAAATGTGAGCGGGTCAGAGAAGCTTGTTAAATGTGAGCGGTCAGAGACGCTTGTTAAATGTGAGCGGGTCAGAGAAGCTTGTTAAATGTGAGCGGGTCAGAGCGCTTGTTAAATGTGCGGGTCAGAGAAGCTTGTTAAATGTGAGCGGGTCAGAGACGCTTGTTAAATGTGCGGGTCAGAGAAGCTTGTTAAATGTGAGCGGGTCAGAGAAGCTTGTTAAATGTGAGCGGGTCAGAGAAGCTTGTTAAATGTGAGCGGGTCAGAGAGCTTTGTTAAATGTGAGCGGGTCAGAGAAGCTTGTTAAATGTGAGCGGGTCAGAGACGCTTGTTAAATGTGAGCGGGTCAGAGACGCTTGTTAAATGTGAGCGGGTCAGAGAAGCTTGTTAAATGTGAGCGGGTCAGAGACGCTTGTTAAATGTGAGCGGGTCAGAGCGCTTGTTAAATGTGAGCGGGTCAGAGAAGCTTGTTAAATGTGAGCGGGTCAGAGACGCTTGTTAAATGTGAGCGGGTCAGAGAAGCTTGTTAAATGTGAGCGGTCAGAGACGCTTGTTAAATGTGAGCGGGTCAGAGAAGCTTGTTAAATGTGAGCGGGTCAGAGAAGCTTGTTAAATGTGAGCGGGTCAGAGAAGCTTGTTAAATGTGAGCGGGTCAGAGACGCTTGTTAAATGTGAGCGGGTCAGAGAAGCTTGTTAAATGTGAGCGGTCAGAGACGCTTGTTAAATGTGAGCGGGTCAGAGAAGCTTGTTAAATGTGAGCGGTCAGAGACGCTTGTTAAATGTGAGCGGTCAGAGACGCTTGTTAAATGTGAGCGGTCAGAGAAGCTTGTTAAATGTGAGCGGGTCAGAAGCGCTTGTTAAATGTGAGCGGGTCAGAGACGCTTGTTAAATGTGAGCGGGTCAGAGAAGCTTGTTAAATGTGAGCGGGTCAGAGACGCTTGTTAAATGTGAGCGGGTCAGAGGCGCTTGTTAAATGTGAGCGGGTCAGAGAAGCTTGTTAAATGTGAGCGGGTCAGAGAAGCTTGTTAAATGTGAGCGGGTCAGAGACGCTTGTTAAATGTGAGCGGGTCAGAGACGCTTGTTAAATGTGAGCGGTCAGAGACGCTTGTTAAATGTGAGCGGGTCAGAGAAGCTTGTTAAATGTGAGCGGGTCAGAGAAGCTTGTTAAATGTGAGCGGGTCAGAGAAGCTTGTTAAATGTGAGCGGGTCAGAGACGCTTGTTAAATGTGAGCGGTCAGAGACGCTTGTTAAATGTGAGCGAGTCAGAGAAGCTTGTTAAATGTGAGCGGGTCAGAGACGCTTGTTAAATGTGAGCGGGTCAGAGAAGCTTGTTAAATGTGAGCGGGTCAGAGACGCTTGTTAAATGTGAGCGGTCAGAGAAGCTTGTTAAATGTGAGCGGGTCAGAGACGCTTGTTAAATGTGAGCGGGTCAGAGAAGCTTGTTAAATGTGAGCGGGTCAGAGACGCTTGTTAAATGTGAGCGGGTCAGAGAAGCTTGTTAAATGTGAGCGGGTCAGAGGCGCTTGTTAAATGTGAGCGGGTCAGAGAAGCTTGTTAAATGTGAGCGGGTCAGAGAAGCTTGTTAAATGTGAGCGGGTCAGAGAAGCTTGTTAAATGTGAGCGGGTCAGAGACGCTTGTTAAATGTGAGCGGTCAGAGAAGCTTGTTAAATGTGAGCGGGTCAGAGAAGCTTGTTAAATGTGAGCGGGTCAGAGACGCTTGTTAAATGTGAGCGGGTCAGAGAAGCTTGTTAAATGTGAGCGGGTCAGAGAAGCTTGTTAAATGTGAGCGGGTCAGAGACGCTTTGTTAAATGTGAGCGGGTCAGAGAAGCTTGTTAAATGTGAGCGGGTCAGAGGCGCTTGTTAAATGTGAGCGGGTCAGAGAAGCTTGTTAAATGTGAGCGGGTCAGAGACGCTTGTTAAATGTGAGCGGGTCAGAGACGCTTGTTAAATGTGAGCGGGTCAGAGAAGCTTGTTAAATGTGAGCGGGTCAGAGACGCTTGTTAAATGTGAGCGGGTCAGAGACGCTTGTTAAATGTGAGCGGGTCAGAGAAGCTTGTTAAATGTGAGCGGGTCAGAGACGCTTGTTAAATGTGAGCGGGTCAGAGACGCTTGTTAAATGTGAGCGGGTCAGAGAAGCTTGTTAAATGTGAGCGGGTCAGAGACGCTTGTTAAATGTGAGCGGGTCAGAGAAGCTTGTTAAATGTGAGCGGGTCAGAGACGCTTGTTAAATGTGAGCGGGTCAGAGAAGCTTGTTAAATGAGCGGGTCAGAGACGCTTGTTAAATGTGAGCGGGTCAGAGACGCTTGTTAAATGTGAGCGGGTCAGAGACGCTTGTTAAATGTGAGCGGGTCAGAGAAGCTTGTTAAATGTGAGCGGGTCAGAGAAGCTTGTTAAATGTGAGCGGGTCAGAGAAGCTTGTTAAATGTGAGCGGGTCAGAAAAGCTTGTTAAATGTGAGCGGGTCAGAGACGCTTGTTAAATGTGAGCGGGTCAGAGAAGCTTGTTAAATGTGAGCGGGTCAGAGACGCTTGTTAAATGTGAGCGGGTCAGAGACGCTTGTTAAATGTGAGCGGTCAGAGAAGCTTGTTAAATGTGAGCGGGTCAGAGAAGCTTGTTAAATGTGAGCGGGTCAGAGAAGCTTGTTAAATGTGAGCGGGTCAGAAAAGCTTGTTAAATGTGAGCGGTCAGAGACGCTTGTTAAATGTGAGCGAGTCAGAGAAGCTTGTTAAATGTGAGCGGGTCAGAGAAGCTTGTTAAATGTAAGCGGGTCAGAGAAGCTTGTTAAATGTGAGCGGGTCAGAGACGCTTGTTAAATGTGAGCGGGTCAGAGACGCTTGTTAAATGTGAGCGGGTCAGAGAAGCTTGTTAAATGTGAGCGGGTCAGAGAAGCTTGTTAAATGTGAGCGGGTCAGAGACGCTTGTTAAATGTGAGCGGGTCAGAGACGCTTGTTAAATGTGAGCGGGTCAGAGAAGCTTGTTAAATGTGAGCGGGTCAGAGACGCTTTGTTAAATGTGAGCGGGTCAGAGACGCTTGTTAAATGTGAGCGGTCAGAGAAGCTTGTTAAATGTGAGCGGTCAGAGAAGCTTGTTAAATGTGAGCGGGTCAGAGACGCTTGTTAAATGTGAGCGGGTCAGAGAAGCTTGTTAAATGTGAGCGGGTCAGAGAAGCTTGTTAAATGTGAGCGGGTCAGAGACGCTTGTTAAATGTGAGCGGGTCAGAGAAGCTTGTTAAATGTGAGCGGGTCAGAGAAGCTTGTTAAATGTGAGCGGGTCAGAGACGCTTGTTAAATGTGAGCGGGTCAGAGAAGCTTGTTAAATGTGAGCGGGTCAGAGACGCTTGTTAAATGTGAGCGGGTCAGAGAAGCTTGTTAAATGTGAGCGGTCAGAGAAGCTTGTTAAATGTGAGCGGGTCAGAGAAGCTTGTTAAATGTGAGCGGGTCAGAAAAGCTTGTTAAATGTGAGCGGTCAGAGACGCTTGTTAAATGTGAGCGAGTCAGAGAAGCTTGTTAAATGTGAGCGGTCAGAGAAGCTTGTTAAATGTAAGCGGGTCAGAGACGCTTGTTAAATGTGAGCGGGTCAGAGAAGCTTGTTAAATGTGAGCGGGTCAGAGACGCTTGTTAAATGTGAGCGGGTCAGAGAAGCTTGTTAAATGTGAGCGGGTCAGAGAAGCTTGTTAAATGTGAGCGGGTCAGAGACGCTTGTTAAATGTGGAGCGGGTCAGAGACGCTTGTTAAATGTGAGCGGGTCAGAGAAGCTTGTTAAATGTGAGCGGGTCAGAGACGCTTGTTAAATGTGAGCGGTCAGAGAAGCTTGTTAAATGTGAGCGGGTCAGAGAAGCTTGTTAAATGTAAGCGGGTCAGAGACGCTTGTTAAATGGAGCGGTCAGAGACGCTTGTTAAATGTGAGCGGGTCAGAGACGCTTGTTAAATGTGAGCGGGTAAGAGAAGCTTGTTAAATGTGAGCGGGTCAGAGAAGCTTGTTAAATGTAGCGGGTCAGAGAAGCTTGTTAAATGTGAGCGGGTCAGAAAAGCTTGTTAAATGTGAGCGGTCAGAGACGCTTGTTAAATGTGAGCGGGTCAGAGAAGCTTGTTAAATGTGAGCGGGTCAGAGAAGCTTGTTAAATGTAAGCGGGTCAGAGAAGCTTGTTAAATGTGAGCGGGTCAGAGACGCTTGTTAAATGTGAGCGGGTCAGAGACGCTTGTGAAATGTGAGCGGGTCAGAGAAGCTTGTTAAATGTGAGCGGGTCAGAGAAGCTTGTTAAATGTGAGCGGGTCAGAGAAGCTTGTTAAATGTGAGCGGGTCAGAGAAGCTTGTTAAATGTGAGCGGGTCAGAGAAGCTTGTTAAATGTGAGCGGGTCAGAGAAGCTTGTTAAATGTGAGCGGGTCAGAGACGCAATCTGAGGACTACCGATGTCATCTTTGAGAAGTCCCAGACGTCCCGATATTTTCAAACATGTTTGATTTTATTGGCACAAAATCTGCAATGCTCTTGTAGTGTGAGATGTGTGACGACAAGTTTTGAGAAAGGTGATAAGCAATAGCCAATGAGAGCTCGCAGAGAAGAAGCCAGTGAGATGATGTTGTTTCGCAGGATGTGTAGACTCTCGAGAAGGAGCGATGACTACTGCTAGTATGCGTTTGGACTTGCCTTCAATCAAAGCCAAAGTGCGCCTCCAAGTTGGTTTGAAATCGTTATAGCTCTGAAGCTCACAAGCAATGTTATTCAATTCAAAATGTTGGCTAGATATTTCAACTCTGTTGAGTGAATGTCTGACTGAAACCATTTGAGGCTGCTTTGAGCCACAGCTCGTTGTAGCTACGTTAAATCTAATCATATCATTTAGTGTGCGCCACTACGTTGGCAAGACAGCAAAAAAACGTCAGGAAAGATGGTGGTTTAATGTGAAGGTTTAGTGATGTTAGGATTTTGAAAGTTGTGTAGTGTACACCCGGCTTTAAGAGAAATATACTGGAAACCATATTGGCTTTAACATACTCCACGAGAGAATCTGTTGGCCAGCAAGTGGGAGGGTTTTCATTGGTTGAATTACATGCGCAAGGGAAACACGCCTGCAAAGCCCGTTACGCACCTGCATAAGGTACGTCTGAATACCAACTACTGAGAAGTGCGTAGGAAAGGCGTGCGTAGGAAAGGCGTCATTTCCTAAGTCGGAATCGGAATAGGGAATAGTGACTTATTTACCAGTCAACACGATAGGTTTTCCACATGTTGAGTAACGTCCGTTGAAGGCCTGGTGATAGAGGACATGGGGAACTAGATAACTGTTGTTGTTATTTCCAGCCCATGGAGCAGAGGATCTGTCACCTGTGGGATCACCCCATCAGTTCAGCCTGGATCTCCAGAGACTATGTCAGAGGCCTGCTGGAGAAACACGCCAACACCAAGGTAACACCGTCTTATTCAGCTTCGACTAATCAACGGTACAATCACCAATTCAATATCACCAAGAGCAGGAAGTCATTACTGCTGGACTTGATTCGTTAGATGGTCTGTCTGTTGTTCCAGGGTTCTATGTTCATGGAGAGAGACGAGCCTGGCTTCAGGCCGGAGTTCCTGCCTCTCACCTTCCTGGCCCAAATTCTGGTGGCTGTGGAAGATCGAGGTATTTATTTAGAGAATGTTTCTCTTGTCTCTACAAGTGAAACTAGCTTATTAAACAGCCAAGCCAAACTGTGTGTGTACTGGGTGTGTGTACTGGGTGTGTATTGTGTGTGTGGGTGTCTGATGGTGTGTCTGTTCTGGGTTTCAGCTCTGAACCCCTTTGAGGAGCAGGAGAATGTGGATGCCAGGTTTGTGGAGGAGACGGCTCTGAAACAGACTCTGATCCTGCTGGGCTTCCAGGACAAGTGAGGGAGGGAGAGACCGATGGAGAGCGAGGTGAAGGGAGGTGAAGAAAGACGGGGAGCAGGTCAAGGCTCCAGGTTTTCACTCAACACTCCATATTCCACTAGCACTCAGAGGGCGGGGACTGTCAGAGGGCGGGGACTGTGTCAGAGGGCGGGACTGTGTCAGAGGACTGTGTCAGAGGGCGGGGACTGTGTCAGAGGGCGGGGACTGTTTGAAATTATACTTTAAATGTTGATTACTCAACGTTCCAATACACGAGAATCTATGAAAAGACATTCGATTCTGATGAACAATGGGTCTGGTGACGATAGTCATCGGTTAAGCATTCATTTGACAGATTTATATTTCTGCCCTCTCTGCCTGTTGCTCAACCCTCCCACACAGACCAGATGGATGAGGCTCTTACAGTAAGAAGGGAAGTTCTCTGAAAGGTGTCTGAATTACCACAACACGGATCCTGTATGTACATTTCCATTTCAGAGGACCTGACGCATGGTTAGAGTTCAGGAATAACACAGTGATTTGGAGTGGAATCGAGGAAATGCGTTGATCAGGTACAATAATAAACTGGAAAAGGGATTTTTGTTGTAATGTTGAAGCCAATATAAAGCCATATTGTATCAATTAAACTCTAAATAAAATATTTGTTGCATGTTTCTAACAACAGTCTGTCTTGGTTCAATAAGACTGCTCATGGTAGCCGTGGCAGCGCCACATTGACACTATTCCCTATGACTCATACAGCCACATTAAGGGACAGAAATAAGTACATTATCCCATCACCACCCTGATTATCACGTGCTAATGTTAGCCACTCTGCTGCAGTGTGGATTGTTATGGTTGAGACACACCCTGTTAGCCGAGGGAACAGACCGAGACCTGGCTAACTCCACAGATACAGTCGCTCAGGAAATGAACAGGCGTTCTACAGAATATCTGATGTCACTGGTTTGGACGCTTCCACAAGTCAGAACACCAGGCACACTTCTCTCAAAGCCAAACTTTGATTCTCAGAATCGCAGAGCGCGCGCACACACACACACACACACACACACACACACACACACACACACACACACACACACACACACACACACACACACACACACACACACACACACACACACACACACACACACACACACACACACACACACACACACACACACACACACACACACACACACACACAGTCCCATTCCACTTTCTCTTCCTCCTTCACTTTTACCAGAAATTTTAAGAATTATCAGTGAAATCCCTCTGAAAGATTCTAGGTTAGTGGAGGAGGGTAACTAGAAACAGCTACAGTACTGCCAGTAAGACCTCGTGCCTCTGACTTCAGCAGAAATCCAACCCAGATGCATGGCACGCCCCTGCTCCGCTTCTCAGGAAGGAAAAAGGATCAAGACAGCAGACGAGGTTAAAATATACCTGTTGTTTAATGAGCTGTGCTTGTGTTGAGAATCTAAAGGCCCTATGATGGTTGGCTGATACACTCCTAGATGATAAATATTCTCCTGTCCCTGGTAACCCAGGTATCCCATATGGAGTGCTATTAGTGCCAACAGAAATGTAACTGAATTAAATGTTGTTTAAATGTATGTTGAAACTCATGTCACTCCATAGTCTCAGATAGATCTAGGTGGGTTAGACGTAGTAGCAGGGTTTGGTCCAGGTCTACAGTATATCTCAATGTGTTTGGTCCAGGTCATATCTCAATGTATTTGGTCCAGGTCTATATCTCAATGTGTTTAGTCCAAGTCTACAGTATATCTCAATGGGTTTGGTCCAAGTCTACAGTATATCTCAATGGGTTTGGTCCAGGTCTATATCTCAATGTGTTTGGTCCAGGTCTACAGTATATCTAAATGGGTTTGGTCCAGGTCTACAGTATATCTCAATGGGTTTGGTCCAGGTCTATATCTCAATGTGTTTGGTCCAAGTCTACAGCATATCTCAATGGGTTTGGTCCAAGTCTACAGTATATCTCAATGTGTTTTGTCCAAGTCTACAGTATATCTCAATGGGTTTGGTCCAGGTCTACAGTATATTTTAATGGGTTTGGTCCAGGTCTACAGTATATCTCAATGTGTTTGGTCCAGGTCTATATCTCAATGTGTTTGGTCCAAGTCTACAGTATATCTCAATGGGTTTGGTCCAAGTCTACAGTATATCTCAATGTGTTTAGTCCAGGTCTATATCTCAATGGGTTTGGTCCAAGTCTACAGTATATCTCAATGTGTTTGGTCCAGGTCTACAGTATATCTCAATGGGTTTGGTCCAGGTCTATATCTCAATGTGTTTGGTCCAAGTCTACAGTATATCTCAATGTGTTTGGTCCAAGTCTACAGTATATCTCAATGGGTTTGGTCCAGGTCTATATCTCAATGTGTTTGGTCCAGGTCTATAGCTCAATGGGTTTGGTCCAGGTCTATATTTCAATGGGTTTGGTCCAGGTCTATATTTCAATATGTTTGGTCCAGGTCTATATCTCAATATGTTTGGTCCAGGTCTATATCTCAATGGGTTTGGTCCAGGTCTATATCTCAATGGGTTTTGGTTCAGGTCTATATCTCAATGGGTTTTGGTTCAGGTCTATATCTCAGTGTGTTTGGTCCAGGTCTATATCTCAATGTGTTTGGTTCAGGTCTATATCTCAATGGGTTTTGGTTCAGGTCTATATCTCAGTGTGTTTGGTTCAGGTCTATATCTCAGTGTTTTGGTCCAGGTCTATATCTCAATGGGTTTTGGTCCAGGTCTATATCTCAATGGGTTTGGTCCAGGTCTATATCTCAATGTGTTTGGTTCAGGTCTATATCTCAATGGGTTTTGGTTCAGGCTTGCGAATGTGTCTGATGTTGGTGCCGGGCTCGGAGGGTTTGAAAGGGGCCAGGGCTCCGTATGGCTTGGGCAGGGGCAGGGTGTCCCCCAGGGGGATGTAGGCGTTGGGTCGGGCCTCGGCCGTGGTGTACACCCCACTGGGGAGCTGGGACCTCTCCTCCTCCTCCACCAGCTGTAACAGAGGAGAGAATCCAGGTCCTCAGCATAGTATACCATATACTGGTATTTAACTCTGGTATACTGGTATACTGTACATCAAAAAGAGTATCTAGAAATGTACTGAACGTTGCAGATAGAAATACCATGAATAGAGCTGACAAGATTCCTCATTCTCTACATGTCAGAGAGGCACGTCTATTCTACATACAACCTTTCTATCTGATTGCCAGACAGTCAAAGTGTTAAATGCAGTGTTAACTTATCAGTGTAGAAGTACAAAAGTTCAGCATCAAGTTCAACATTTATGAATTCATCCATTAATTATCCATAATTCAAAGTCCTGTGGTAGAGGGCCATGGAGGGTGACTGACCCTGTCTTTCTCCTGCTGGTCGGCCTGTCTGCGCTGCTCATCCCTGAGGATGTGTTGCCACTCCAGCTCCAGGTCTTCAGAGGGGGGCAGACCCTGATCCAGGCGCCGGTGGCAGGTGTCCAGGAACAGCTCCCTCTCCTTCAGCTCCTGACGGGTGGGATCAAGACAACATGGAATGTCAGGAAGAGGAAGATTATTAGGAGGATATTTGTGTTTGGGTAGATCGATGTAGGGAAAGAGGATGATGTCGTAAAAGCAGGAAATCCTTAGACTTTACCTTAGCCTGGTCCCAGTTGGCTACAGGGATCTACAGTATAATCCTTAGACTTTACCTTAGCCCGGTCCCAGTTGGCTACAGGGATCTACAGTATAATCCTTAGACTTTACCTTAGCCTGGTCCCAGTTGGCTACAGGGATCTACAATATAATCCTTAGACTTTACTTTAGCCTGGTCCCAGTTGGCTACAGGGATCTACAGTATAATTCTTAGACTTTACCTTAGCCTGGTCCCAGTTGGCTACATGGATCTACAGTATAATCCTTAGACTTTACCTTAGCCTGGTCCCAGTTGGCTACATGGATCTACAGTATAATTCTTAGACTTTACCTTAGCCTGGTCCCAGTTGGCTACATGGATCTACAGTATAATTCTTAGACTTTACCTTAGCCTGGTCCCAGTGTGCTACAGGGATCTACAATATGGGTTCACCAGACTAGGAAATCCAGACTAGGAAATGCTGGTCAATCTAAAAGAGTCTCCTATTTACCTGCTGCAGGGTCATGGCGCTGGCTTGGCGCATCGACAACTCAGACACCAAGGCCATCATTGTCCTGGTTGACTCCTTGATACGGCCCTGCAACTCATTCACCTGAGAGAGAGGAGATGGGGTTGGTTAACGCACAGTCAGCCTGACAGCCAGACTGACATGATATTTGAAAAGACAGTTTCTCTAAGCCGGCGGGGTAGTTGGGAACATGTCCTACTAGCCTGGTCTGAACAGTACTAGTCTGGTCTGAACAGTACTAGCCTCGAGCTAGAGGCTACATTCATTTCCATCCCTGCCTCCAATACACACATAACATGTACAGTTGAAGTCGGAAGTTTACATACACCTTAGCCAAATACATTTAAACTAAGTTTTTCACAATTCCTGACATTTAATCCTAGTAAAAATTCCCTGTCTTAGGTCAGTTAGGATCACCACTTTATTTTAAGAATGTGAAATGTCAGAATAATAGTAGAGAGAATGATTTATTTCAGATTTTATTTCTTTCATCACATTCCCAGTGAGTCATTAGTTTACATACACTCAATTAGTATTTGGTAGCATTGCCTTTAAATTGTTTAACTTGGGTCAAACGTTTCGGGTAGCCTTCCACAAACTTCCCACAATAAGTTGGGTGAATTTTGGCCCATTCCTCCTGACAGAGCTGGTGTACCTGAGTCAGGTATGTAGGCCTCCTTGCTCGCACACGCTTTTTAAGTTCTGCCCACACATTTTCTATGGGATTGAGGTCAGGGCTTTGTGATGGCCACTCCAATACCTTGACTTTGTTGTCCTTAAGCCATTTTGCCACAACTTTGGAAGTATGCTTGGGGTCATTGTCCATTTGGAAGACCATTTGCAACCAAGCTTTAACTTCCTGACTGATGTCTTGAGATGTTGCTTCAATATATACGCAGAATTTCCCTTCCTCAGGATGCCATCTATTTTGTGACGTGCACCAGTCCCTCCTGCAGCAAAACATGATGCTGCCACCCCCGTGCTTCACGGTTGGGATGGTGTTCTTCGGCTTACAAGCCTCCCCCTTTTTCCTCCAAACATAACGATGGTCATTATGGCCAAACAGTTCTATTTTTCTTTCATCAGACCAGAGGACATTTCTCCAAAAATGGCGGTTTTGGAGCAGTGACTTCTTCCTTGCTGAGCGGCCTTTCAGGTTATGTCGATATAGGACTCGTTTTACTGTGGATATAGTTACTTTTGTACCGGTTTCCTCCAGCATCTTCACAAGGTCCTTTGCTGTTGTTCTGGGATTGATTTGCACTTTTCGCACCAAAGTACGTTCATCTCTAGGAGACAGAATGCGTCTCCTTCCTGAGCGGTATGACGTCTGTGTGGTCACATGGTGTTTATACTTGCGTACTATTGTTTGTACAGATGAAAGTGGTACCTTCAGGTGGTGGAAATTGCTCCCAAGGATGAACCAGACTTGTGGAGGTCTACAACTTTTTTTTCTGAGGTCTTGTCTGATTTCTTTTGATTTTCCCATGATGTCAAGCAAAGAGGCACTGAGTTTGAAGGTAGGTCTTGAAATACATCCACAGGTACACCTCCAATTGACTCAAATTATGTCAATTAGCCTATCAGAAGCTTCTAAAGCCATGACATCATTTTATGGAATTTTCCAAACTGTTTAAAGGCACAGTCAACTTAGTGTATGTAAACTTCTGACCCACTGGAATTGTGATACAGTGAAATAATCTGTCTGTAAACAATTGTTGGAAAAATTACTTGTGTCATGCACAAAGTAGATGTCCTAACCGAACCTAACTATAGTTTTTTTTTTTTTGTAACAATATTTTTTATTGGAATTTCACAATATACACCCATATTAAGAGATACAATAACAAGGACAAAGCAAAAACAGCACTCCCTTACACATACCTGTATGCATATATATACATACACGCATACATACACATATATGTACATATACATACATACACACACACATCCACCATTTTCCTCTCCCCGCTCCTCTCACCCCATCCCCATCACTGCGTCCCTCAATACATGCATTTTAAGCAAACATACAAACAGAAATAAAAAATAATAATAAAAAAAATATATAAATAATAATATTTAAACTTAAGAAAAAAGCTCAGTTTAAACCAAGAAGTTAGGTTCCACACCTGGAACATACAGAGTAAATAGGTCACCACCATTTTAAGAGAATCCTTGCAGCATAATAGCTGATATCTCAGGTTCTAGATAGTTTAGATACGGTTCCCTCACTGTAGAACTGATCCGTTTTAGAGTGCAATGTACATGTCAGATATTCCAGTGGCACCCATTCAAATAGTATCTTATGCCAATCTTTAATAGAAGGAACCTTATCATTAATCCACTGTAAGAGGATGTTTTTCCTCGCTGCGAAGGTAAGGATGTTGTAAAGCCTCCTCTTACCCACGAGGTAACATGCCTACTAGGGAGACCTAACAGCAAAGAAACTGGATCTAATTCTAGATCAACCCCTAGGATCTTTTCAATTTCTTGCAGAACACCAGACCAGTATCTTTGTATTTTGGAACCTGACCATAAGCAATGTGTTAGGGTGCCTGTGTCAGTTTTACATTTAAGACACTGAGGAGAGGAGGAAGTTGGGCTGAAAGCATGTCTGCGGTTTGGGGATATATGCAACCTGTGTATTATTCTTAACTGGATTGCTCTAGTACGATTACATATATATATTGTTTTTGCATATCTCCAAATGTCCTCCCACATCTCTTCGTCAATAGCAACAGACAGTTAAAACTATAGTTTGTTAACAAGAAATTTGTGGAGTGGTTGAAAAACAACTTCCGACTTCAACTGTATATACTCAGTCACACTCAGTCACCCAATAATGCACTCAAACTAATATCTAACATCCTCCAGATAAACTAATATCTAACATCCCCCAGATCAGACTGATATCTAACATCCTCCAGATCAGACTGATATCTAACATCCTCCAGATCAGACTGATACCTAACATCCTCCAGATCTAAATGCTATCTAACATCCCCCAGATCAAACTGATATCTAACATCCTCCAGATCAGACGAATATCTAACATCCTCCAGATCAGACTGATATCTAACATCCTCCAGATCAAACTGATATCTAACATCCTCCAGATCAAACTGATATCTAACATCCTCCAGATCAAACTGATATCTAACATCCTCCAGATCAAACTGATATCTAACATCCTCCAGATCTAAATGCTATCTAACATCCCCCAGATCAAACTGATATCTAACATCCTCCAGATCAGACGAATATCTAACATCCTCCAGATAAACTAATATCTAACATCCTCCAGATAAACTAATATCTAACATCCTCCAGATCAGACTGATATCTAACATCCTCCAGATAAACTGATATCTAACATCCTGCAGATCAGACTGATATCTAACATCCCCCAGATAAAACTGATATCTAACATCCTCCAGGTCAGACTGATATCTAACATCCTCCAGATCAAACTGATATCTAACATCCTCCAGATCAAACTGATATCTAACATCCTCCAGATAAACTAACATCCCCCAGATAAACTAATATCTAACATCCTCCAGATCAAACTGATATCTAACATCCTCCAGATCTAAATGCTATCTAACATCCCCCAGATCAAACTGATATCTAACATCCTCCAGATCAGACGAATATCTAACATCCTCCAGATAAACTAATATCTAACATCCTCCAGATAAACTAATATCTAACATCCTCCAGATCAGACTGATATCTAACATCCTCCAGATAAACTGATATCTAACATCCTGCAGATCAGACTGATATCTAACATCCCCCAGATAAAACTGATATCTAACATCCTCCAGGTCAGACTGATATCTAACATCCTCCAGATCAAACTGATATCTAACATCCTCCAGATCAAACTGATATCTAACATC
The DNA here is from genome assembly GCA_030435695.1 of Brachymystax lenok tsinlingensis. Taxonomy (NCBI): domain Eukaryota; kingdom Metazoa; phylum Chordata; class Actinopteri; order Salmoniformes; family Salmonidae; genus Brachymystax; species Brachymystax lenok. The sequence goes on along the minus strand of CM059783.1, from coordinate 23,520,461 downwards.
CTCCAGATCAAACTGATATCTAACATCCCCAGATAAACTAATATCTAACATCCTCCAGATAAACTAATATCTAACATCCTCCAGATCAAACTGATATCTAACATCCTCCAGATCAGACGAATATCTAACATCCTCCAGATAAACTAATATCTAACATCCTCCAGATCAGACTGATATCCAACATCCCCCAGATAAAACTGATATCTAACATCCTCCAGGTCAGACTGATATCTAACATCCTCCAGATCAGACTGATATCTAACATCCTCCAGATCTAAATGCTATCTAACATCCCCCAGATCAAACTGATATCTAACATCCTCCAGATCTAAATGCTATCTAACATCCCCCAGATCAAACTGATATCTAACATCCTCCAGATCAGACGAATATCTAACATCCTCCAGATAAACTAATATCTAACATCCTCCAGATAAACTAATATCTAACATCCTCCAGATCAGACTGATATCTAACATCCTCCAGATCAGACTGATATCTAACATCCTCCAGATCAGACTGATATCTAACATCCTGCAGATCAGACTGATATCTAACATCCCCCAGATAAAACTGATATCTAACATCCTCCAGGTCAGACTGATATCTAACATCCTCCAGATCAAACTGATATCTAACATCCTCCAGATCAAACTGATATCTAACATCCTCCAGATAAACTAACATCCCCCAGATAAACTAATATCTAACATCCTCCAGATCAAACTGATATCTAACATCCTCCAGATCTAAATGCTATCTAACATCCCCCAGATCAAACTGATATCTAACATCCTCCAGATCAGACGAATATCTAACATCCTCCAGATAAACTAATATCTAACATCCTCCAGATAAACTAATATCTAACATCCTCCAGATAAGACTGATATCTAACATCCTCCAGATCAGACTGATATCTAACATCCTCCAGATAAAACTGATATCTAACATCCTCCAGATCAGACTGATATCTAACATCCTCCAGATCAAACTGATATCTAACATCCTCCAGATCAAACTGATATCTAACATCCTCCAGATAAACTAACATCCCCCAGATAAACTAATATCTAACATCCTCCAGATCAAACTGATATCTAACATCCTCCAGATCAAACTGATATCTAACATCCTCCAGATCAGACGAATATCTAACATCCTCCAGATAAACTAATATCTAACATCCTCCAGATCAGACTGATATCTAACATCCCCCAGATAAAACTGATATCTAACATCCTCCAGGTCAGACTGATATCTAACATCCTCCAGATCAAACTGATATCTAACATCCTCCAGATCAAACTGATATCTAACATCCTCCAGATAAACTAACATCCCCCAGATAAACTAATATCTAACATCCTCCAGATAAACTAATATCTAACATCCTCCAGATCAAACTGATATCTAACATCCTCCAGATCAAACTGATATCTAACATCCTCCAGATCTAACTAATATCTAACATCCTCCAGATCAAACTAATATCTAACATCCTCCAGATCAAACTGATATCTAACACCCCCCAGATAAACTAATATCTAACATCCTCCAGATCAAACTAATATCTAACATTCCCCAGATAAACTAATATCTAACATCCTCCAGATCCCAGATCCTCAGCTTGGCATGCTGGCTGCTGGGGCCCAGTGAGGTTATCTAAGCGTGCTGAGAGGATTTGCCTCAGAGTGCACAGCAACTTTGGCTCATTGGCTGTGTGTGTGTAACATGGCTCATTGGCTGTGTGTGTGTGTGTAACATGACTCATTGGCTGTGTGTGTGTTAGGGAGCATGTGTCTTCGTGAGGCTGTGTGTGTATATAACATGGCTCATTGACTCATTGAGATAACTAACAGCCTTGGCCTGGTGGGCAGGTGATACTTCATCCAGGAGACACTGGGCTGGGCCCTGCAGGGAGCCGGGGTGAGAGGGCAGTCAGTCTGCTAGGCTGCACCAGGCACATGGAGCCACCACGCTCCAAGATCCTCTACCCCGACTGTGAGTATGTGAATGGATGAGTTTGGCAGTAGATGCCTTCTTGGCTGCTTCCTGTGTGTGTGTGTGTGTGTGTGTACACCCTCTTGGCTGCCTCCTGTGTGTGTGTGTGTGTGAGTACCTTCTTGGCTAGCTGCAGTGTGTCCTGCTTTCCGTTCTCGGCCTTAGCTCTGATTCGCTGAGAAAGCCGGGTCACCTGCTCAAACACCAAGTCCTTCTCCAGGAGCAGTTCTTCCCGCTCCGCCAAGCCAACCTCCAACTGAACACACACAAACACACATTAACCTACATTAACATGAGACAGCTTCAACCTCAATCAATTATAACCATGGGATATGATTATTTGGTGGTAATCTTGATTGATGACTTCACCTTCCCTCAAGAAAGAGAAGTGGCATAGTTTGTGTTCTTAGTCTCCTTCAGATACCCTGACTGTTTAGACCTACCCACTGTTCTGAAACCTGCCTGCATGACTGTAAAGCAGCTTCAGTACTGTAGGCTTTACCTGTTCTATCTTCTGGATGAGTTCAACAGGAGATGGGTCGTTCCCCTCCAGCTCTCTGGCCCTGTTCTCCTGTCCTGGATCCTCCAAGGCCTTCTCTAGCTCCAACATACGCTCCTTACACTCTGACAGCTACAGGACAGGAGAGGAGAGAGAAGAGAGGAGACAGAAGAGAGGAGAAGAGAAGAGAGGAGAAGAGAGGAAAGGAGAAGAGAAGAGAAGGGAGGAGAAGAGATGAGAGGAGAAGAGAGGAGAGAAAAGATGAGAGAAGAGATGAGAGGAGATGAGATAAGAGATGTCGACTTTTTTTATCCATGGGGATATTCAGAGACCAGTGGAGGCTGCTGAGGGGAGGATGGCTCATAATAACGTCTGGAATGGAGCGAATGGAATGGCATCAAACACTTGGAAACCATGTGTTTGATGTATTTGATACCATTCCACCAATTCCGGTCCAGCCATTACCACGAGCCTGTCCTCCCCAATTAAGGTGCCACCAACCTCCTGTGTCAGATACCAACTCGACCTCACGATCATCTAAATTGTGTTGGGGTGATGTGTTAGACAACACCATGATAGAAGTCAATATGGTTTGTTTCAGCATGACAAGCAGCGTAACAGATACACTAGGCTTCCTTTCCTGGTAACCATTACATCATTTATTAGCATTCATAGGATTTGTTTCTGCATAATTTGCAGGTTAATGTGAGTTGCAGGTTAATAATGTGTAGGTTTCCTTTCCCGGTAACCATTACATCATTATTCACAGTATTACTGTAGATCAGCTGTTGACCCCAGAATGGAGATTTGGGATGTGTACATCTTTCACACAGCCATGGTTTGTACACATGTCCGTGCATGGAGCTCCACGCCACGGTGTGAATGAACCCGTTGGGAGACACATCACCACCCTCTCCTTTTGCGTGTGTGATGCACATCCTTTCCCAGTTTGAAGCAGAGCTGATTGGGAGGAGAAGAGGTCAACAGACAGGAAGAAAAAAGAATCTCCTTTACTTCTTCTCTTCTGCCTTTAATGAAGGAGGGATGATCCTAGCAGGTCTGTGACAGGACGAGCGTAGCTGCATTAGTGGGACTCCTGTTGAACACCATACATCTCATATGATCAACCTCATGGAGTCCCGGTGGAAGTAAGCCCGCTCAGAGACAGTCTCACAGTTTCTCTGTCTCCAGTGGCTTCGTGTAATGTGATGTAATGTGTATGTGTTCTAAGCAACATCCTCCATGTACTCTAACATGGAATGACATTTGGAAATGCCTCTGCTCTGGTATTCATAATCAAACTGTGATCGGCTAACTGTAGCCTGAGACCACCCGCAGGGAGAGAGACAGAGAGGAAAGAGAGAGCTAGATAAAAAGAGGGAGAGCGAGAGAAAAAGAGGGAGAGCGAGAGAGAGAGAACAAGAGAATGTGAGAGTGAGAGATTGGATCTGAGACCTACATTACATTAGAGGCTGATGATTTACTATGTGATTTAGTCACTCTGCACACCACCCTCACATCAGTCACATCAGTCAGAGAGAGAGACAGAGCTGCATGCTGAGGCCCATACTGGAGGACGTCACTGTCTCACTGCCTGACTGGCTGACAGTGACTTACTAGTCTGGTTGGCTAACTGTCTCAGTGCCTGACTGACTGTCTGGTTGGTTAACTGTCTCAGTGCCTGACTGACTGTCTGGTTGGCTAACTGTCTCTGCCTAACTGGCTTGTTGGCTAACTGTCTCACTGCCTGACTGACTGACTGGTTGGCTAACTGTCTCACTGCCTGACTGGCTGGCTAACTGTCTCACTGCCTGACTGGCGTGTTGGCTAACTGTCTCACTGCCTGACTGACTGACTGGTTGGCTAACTATGTCACTGTCTGGTTGGCTAACTGTCTCACTGCCTGACTGACTGACTGGTTGGCTAACTGTCTCACTGCCTGCCTGACTGACTGACTGGTTGGCTAACTGTCTCACTGCCTGCCTGACTGACTGTCTGGTTGGCTAACTGTCACTCCCCCTGTGATTCCCAAGATAATGACACACAGATGTGCCACTGAGACCCACAGAAACAACATGGATACGTCCCAAATGGCCCATTGGGTACTTGCCAAAAGTAGTGCATTATATAGGGAATATGATGCCACTGGGACGCAGGCCATGACTCTGTGCTCTGGCTCCAAATGAAGTGTGCCAGATTATACAGTATCCTGGCATTAAAACCCCCACGCTCTCAGAGCACTGATAAACCAGGGCAGCTCTGTACTGTAAAACCCCCACGCCCTCAGAGCACTGATAAACCAGGGCAGCTCTGTACTGTAAAACCCCACGCTCTCAGAGCACTGATAAACCAGGGCAGCTCTGTACTGTAAAACCCCCACGCTCTCAGAGCACTGATAAACCAGGGCAGCTCTGTACTGTAAAACCCCCACGCTCTCAGAGCACTGATAAACCAGGGCAGCTCTGTACTGTAAAACCCCCACGCTCTCAGAGCACTGATAAACCAGGGCAGCTCTGTACTGTAAAACCCCTACGCCCTCAGAGCACTGATAAACCAGGGCAGCTCTGTACTGTAAAACCCCCACGCTCTCAGAGCACTGATAAACCAGGGCAGCTCTGTACTGTAAAACCCCCACGCTCTCAGAGCACTGATAAACCAGGGCAGCTCTGTCCTGTAAAACCCCCACGCCCTCAGTGCACTGATAAACCAGGGCAGCTCTGTCCTGTAAAACCCCCACGCTCTAAGAGCACTGATAAACCAGGGCAGCTCTGTACTGTAAAACCCCACACTCTAAGAGCACTGATAAACCAGGGCAGCTCTGTACTGTAAAACCCCCACGCTCTCAGAGCACTGATAAACCAGGGCAGCTCTGTACTGTAAAACCCCCACGCCCTCAGAGCACTGATAAACCAGGGCAGCTCTGTCCTGTAAAACCTCCACGCCCTCAGAGCACTGATAAACCAGGGCAGCTCTGTCCTGTAAAACCCCCACGCCCTCAGAGCACTGATAAACCAGGGCAGCTCTGTCCTGTAAAACCCCCACGCTCTCAGAGCACTGATAAACCAGGACAGCTCTGTCCTGTAAAAAAGTTGAATTGTTTATTTGGAAGCGAATAAAGGTTGCTTCTGGCTTGGGTTTCACACACACACTTTAATATTTTATACTGTGTGATCTTAATTGCATTCTAACAACAGACACATTCCCCTCTGAAGTGTAAACAGACTGAGAATAAGAGACATCTGTTTCACAGTAACACATTGTTGTTTAATGTGATCACATCATGGTGGATCGTGAGTGGATTGTGAACGCTGTTTACTTCCTCTCTGCCAATACCACAATCCCCTGACTGTCTAAACCACACAGTCTCCCCCCGACTGTCTAAACCACACAGTCTCCCCCCGACTGTCTAAACCACACAGTCTCCCCCCGACTGTCTAAACCACACAGTCTCCCTGACTGTCTAAACCACACAGTCTCCCCCCGACTGTCTAAATCACACAGTCTCCCCCCGACTGTCTAAATCACACAGTCTCCCCCCGACTGTCTAAATCACACAGTCTCCCCCCGACTGTCTAAATCACACAGTCTCCCCCCGACTGTCTAAATCACACAGTCTCCCTGACTGTCTAAATCACACAGTCTCCCCTGACTGTCTAAATCACACAGTCTCCCCTGACTGTCTAAATCACACAGTCTCCCCTGACTGTCTAAATCACACAGTCTCCCCCCGACTGTCTAAATCACACAGTCTCCCCCCGACTGTCTAAACCACACGGTCTCCCCCCGACTGTCTAAACCACACAGTCTCCCTCCGACTGTCTAAACCACACAGTCTCCCCCCGACTGTCTAAATCACACAGTCTCCCCGACTGTCTAAACCACACAGTCTCCCCCCGACTGTCTAAACCACACAGTCTCCCCTGACTGTCTAAATCACACAGTCTCCCGACTGTCTAAATCACACAGTCTCCCTGACTGTCTAAATCACACAGTCTCCCTGACTGTCTAAATCACACAGTCTCCCCTGACTGTCTAAATCACACAGTCTCCCCTGACTGTCTAAATCACACAGTCTCCTGACTGTCTAAATCACACAGTCTCCCCGACTGTCTAAATCACACAGTCTCCCCTGACTGTCTAAATCACACAGTCTCCCCTGACTGTCTAAATCACACAGTCTCCCCTGACTGTCTAAATCACACAGTCTCCCCCTGATTGTCTAAATCACACAGTATCCCCGACTGTCTAAATCACAGTCTCCTCCTGACTGTCTAAATCACACAGTCTCCCCTGACTGTCTAAATCACACAGTCTCCCCCTGATTGTCTAAATCACACAGTATCCCCGACTGTCTAAATCACAGTCTCCTCCTGACTTTCTAAATCACACAGTCTCCCCTGACTGTCTAAATCACACAGTCTCCCCTGACTGTCTAAATCACACAGTCTCCCCCTGATTGTCTAAATCACACAGTATCCCCGACTGTCTAAATCACAGTCTCCTCCTGACTTTCTAAATCACACAGTCTCCCCCTGACTGTCTAAATAACACAGTCTCCCCTGACTGTCTAAATAACACAGTCTCCCCTGACTATCTAAATCACACAGTCTCCCCTGACTGTCTAAATCACACAGTCTCCCCTGACTGTCTAAATCACACAGTCTCCCTGACTGTCTAAACCACACAGTCTCCCTCCGACTATCTAAATCACACAGTCTCCCCTGACTGTCTAAATCACAGTCTCCTCCTGACTGTCTAAATCACAGTCTCCTCCTGACTGTCTAAATCACACAGTCTCCCTGACTATCTAAATCACACAGTCTCCTGACTGTCTAAATCACAGTCTCCTCCTGACTTTCTAAATCACAGTCTCCCCTGACTTTCTAAATCACAGCTGAGGAACAGAGGGGACAGAGGGGTGGATGGATAGATGGATGAATGGCTTGACGGATTTATGGATGGAAGGTAACGGAATAGGACAAAACTATGGTAGAATTGCCCACTTACAGAAAGCAGCTGAGCGGGGATTGGAGAGTTGAGGAGTCTGTCCCAATTCTGCCCATACTCTCCAGTGGGCACTGAGAGCCCTGTGAGACTTGGGGCCATAAGAAGCCATTGCCCCTTAGTTATTGGGGCCTGGTTCCAGAATCCAGACAGAGACATTGGGGCCATCAAGGGATATCTACTGCCTGTTGGTCATTATGGACGGATTCCATTAAAGAGCAGTGGGCCAATGACACCCCAACCCAGGCCTCAACCCTTGCTCTGGCCCCGGCTCCAATGCTGGCCTGTCTGGCTTGTAGACAGACAGAAGAATGTCTCTATGAAAGTGACAGGGATGGAACGACAAAGGTCACCTATTCAGCCAAGGAACAACCGAGACATGGATTCATAGAACATTTATGAATTCATTCACCCTTAGTAAAAAGCTAACTACAGTAACTAAGAGCAATGGGTGACGTCAGAAAAGGAAAGCTCAGATACCACCTGTCTGATGAGGCAACAGAGGTTGTCTCTCTCAGACTCAGCCTTTGTGACAGTGTTTGGGTTATCTGATCGGTTACATTGGCACTGTAGCTAATGAGCCTCCCCTCTAACCCAGTGGTATTCAAAGTCAGGGTTGCAACCCTTAGTGGGGTCATGGGGGAGCTGCAGTGGGGCCCCCCCCAAAAAAAAAAAAAATATATAAAAGAGTACAGAATATTGTTATACGTTTTTGAAAAATATAATTTATTGATAAGAAAATGCAATGAATTTAAGGTTATTTGTTGATATAAAAATCTAAATGTATGGATTTTAAGGTTTAAGATGTGGCCTGGGATAGAGTCGCGAGAAATTCTGGCTGAAACAATAGAATCCTGCAACCATGTGAGCACTGCGCATCACAGGAAGATGGTGAAGGGCTCATAATAATGCCTGGAATGGAGAGAATGGAATGGTATTAAACACAATGAAACCATGTGTTTAATGGGTTTGATACCATTCCATTCAATCTGTTCAGCCCATCCTCTGATTTAGAGTGCCACCAGCCACCACTGCTGAGCTATTGAATCCATTAAAGATATGCGCCAAAACTTTGGTGACTAGTGAATATTTTTTAAACCACCCGCTTTGGGCTGGATGTGTCAATACGTAGTTCATACATGCATAATCTATGAGCAGATTACTCTCTTAATTAGCCACGAAAGCAACTGTTTTCTGGAAGCTGTGCTGTGCCATTTTCCCTACATTTCCCCCCCATGTGGGCCAGACCCTTAGCAATTCGAGTTTCAGCCAATGAGCTTCAGCCCTGCGCCATTTGAGTGACGCACACACAACAGAGCGAGAGAGAGAGCAATGACGTGGTGCACATATCTGAACGTAGTACACCATTTTTGGGGACCACTTTTGGCTCGTGAGTGCTACTTTCAGAACTGCTGGATAAGAAGTAAACAAAAGTTCCCAGAGAATCTCTTTAAGTGGCTTTTCTCCAGGGTGTCCTTGTCAGGTCCCTACTGGCAGATGGTGTCTTGGAGAAGCTATCTGAGGAGGCATATAGTCAGCTACCCATTAGGCTACAGTACTCTCCAGTCAGAGATGTTGGCGAGTGCTGCCATGGTGCCGTACGACAGTAACGTTCAAAAGTGTCGGTTGGTTGGTTGAATGTTAACATCAAAACACTTTTAAATGTGGAAGTAATTTATATATGTTTAGACATATCACTGCACAAATGGGGCAAATTTCTGTGGAAGAGTATATGTCTGCATCTCAAATGGGACCCTATTCCCTATATAGTGCACTACATTTGACCAGGGCCCAGGACACTATATAGGGAATAGGCAGCCATTGGGGATGCATCCCAAGTCTGAACTGACAGGACTATAAAAACTCTAAAGGTGAGGAGAGACTATAGTGACTCACCAGGCATCAATATTTACAGCATGAACTCCATTATACACGCCTTTCTGTGTGTTCTGTTTGGCTAAAGACTAGGAGGTACAGCAAGGGACTTTAGAGACATGTCTCCTTAGTAGGGGCCTTTCTTTGAGTCCTGACAGTGTTAAAGAGTCGGTGTAGTCCAACATTAGGTTATACTGGGGATCTCAACGAGCAGTCAGTGCATGGGAAACTCTGAAATAAACATCATATTGTCCATATAGGGCTCTGGTTAAAAATAGAGCAACACGTGAGGACTTGAAACAACCTGCTCTAAATCAAGTCAAGCCAGAGTTAGCAACCAGTTCTCAGAGGTTCCAATCCCCTTCCTCCCGTCAGATGCGGTCCCTCCTACCCGCCCTTTGACTGACAGTCCAGTGTTATCTGACGTTAGACAACAGGGTCGTATTCATAAGGCACTAAACGGAAGAAAACTGACTGAAACAGGGAGGGACTAGCTGAACTGGGAGGGACTAGCTGAACAGGGAGGGACTAGCTGAAATAACCAATAAGAAAAGGTTTGTTTTTTCCGTTTCGGAACGGTGTGCCTTAGTGAATATGACCCAGGCTTCTAATGTACCTGCATCTGCAGCACGGTTCTCTCTCCCTCCAGTCTCCTCTGGCTGGGCACCAGTTTCCTGCTGAGGGCTGTCTGTCGTCCTTCTTCCTTGGTGATCATCTGCAGACAGCGCGTCTCCTCCTCCAGCGCCTGCATCTCTATGTTACCGTCTCTGATCTGGCCCTCCTGGACATTCACCTTCTCATAGAAAATACACATCTCCTCCTCACGCTCCAGCAACTGTACACCTCTGTCAGAGAGAGAGAGAGAAAGAGAGAGAGAAACCCCTGAGAGAGCTACCAAATTGTAAAGTAGGGATGACGATCGGTCAAATACCATCAGTAGCCGCCCAATCGCCCACATTGTTCAGCATCGCTGCCTGTAGTTAGGGAAAGACAGCTAGCTGCTTACAACTATCTGATATGTAGAACCTTGGTTGGTGGTCGTGTGGACGGTGCAGACTGACTCACTTGTCATTGCCACTCTGCATGGCCTTGTTTTGGCTCTTCCTCATCTGACAGACAGGCTCACCTGTCATTGCCGCTCTGCATGGCCTCGTCATGGCTCTTCCTCATCTGACAGACAGGCAGACAAACAGACAGACTAACAGTTTTACCTGTCATTGCGACTCTGCACAGCGTTGTCGTGGCTCTTCCTCATCTGTAGCAGGTTCTGTTCGTGGTAGTTGATCATGTGGGTCAGCCGGCCCAGGTTCAGCTTCTGCTCCTCCCTCTTCTGTCTCATCTCATGAAGCACCTGGGTCACCTTGGAGATGGGATTAGAACAGAGAAACATCATAACCCTAACCCAGGTCACCTTGGAGATGGGATCAGAACTACAGAGAAACATCATAACCCTACCCAGGTCACCTTGGAGATGGGATCAGAACAGAGAAACATCATAACCCTAACCCAGGTCACCTTGGAGATGGGATCAGAACAGAGAAACATCATAACCCTAACTCAGGTCACCTTGGAGATGGGATCAGAACTACAGAGAAACATCATAACCCTAACCCAGGTCACCTTGGAGATGGGATCAGAACAGAGAAACATCATAACCCTAACCCAGGTCACCTTGGAGATGGGATCAGGACAACAGAGAAACATCATAACCCTAACCCAGGTCCCCTTGGAGATGGGATCAGAACAGAGAAACATCATAACCCTAACCCAGGTCACCTTGGAGATGGGATCAGAACAGAGAAACATCAGAACAGAGAAACATCATAACCCTAACCCAGGTCACCTTGGAGATGGGATCAGAACAACAGAGAAACATCATAACCCAGAGAGCCTCAAATGGCACCCTATTCCCTTTATAGTGCGGTAGGTCAATGCTATTAAGTTTAGAGGATGGAGTGAGAAGAGCAGAATTTCCTATTAATCAGGTAGGATAAATCACCTTGGAGATGTCGTTCCTCAGGCTGTCTCTGGCGTTGTGGCTGTGGAAGTGCTTCAGACGGGACTTCTGGAGCAGCCTGAATAGCGCAGACAGACACACACACACACACACACACACACAGGGATGTTAATAATTTTACATCAAAACAGGGTGGTGAACATCTGAATGTTCTTTCTCCTATCTCCCTCTCTCACTTCTCTTTGTTGATGGCGTTGGTTCTGAGGATCTCAATCTCGTTGTCCAGGATCTTGAACTTCTCTCTCATCTCAGCCGTTCTCTGGGAAGCCATCTGGATCAGGTTCACACACTTGTTCCTATCACCCTTGATGTTGTCGTACAGCTTGGCAAACACACCAAGCCTAGATGCAGGGAGAGAGAGAGAGAGAGAGAGAGAGAGAGAGAGAGAGAGAGAGAGAGAGAGAGAGAGAGAGAGAGAGAGAGAGAGAGAAAGAGAGAGAGCAAGAGCAAGAGAGACAGAGACATAGAGAGAGAGTTTGTATTGGCACTGAGGAAACACCCCAAAATTTATCAAGTTAGTTATTCAAATCCTTAGCCACCCAGACACGTTATTTTCCAGGTACAGTTGAAGTCGGAAGTTTACATACACAGGTTGGAGTCATTAAAACTTGTTTACAACCACTCCACAAATTTCTTGTTAACGAACTACAGTTTTGGCAAGTCGGTTAGGACATCTACTTTGTGCATGACACAAGTAATTTTTCCAACAATTGTTTACAGACAGATTATTTCACTTATAATTCACTGTATCACAATTCCAGTGGGTCAGAAGTTTACATACACCAAATTGACTGTGCCTTTAAACAGCTTGGAAAATTTCAGAAAATTATGTCATGGCTTTAGGAGCTTAAACATAATCTGAGTCAATTGGAGGTGTACCTGTGGATGTATTTCAAGGCCTACCTTCAAACTCAGTGCCTCTTTGCTTGACATCATGGGAAATCTAAATAAATCAGCCAAGACCTCAGAAAAACATTTTTAGCCCTCCACAAGTCTGGTTCATTCTTGGGAGCAATTTCCAAAGACCTGAAGATACCACGTTCATCTGTACAAACAATAGTACACAAGTATAAACACCATGGGACCACGCAGCCGTCATACTGCTCAGGAAGGAGACGCATTCTGTCTCCTAGTGATGAACGTACTTTGGTGCGAAAAATGCTAAATCAATCCCAGAACAACAGCAAAGAACCTTGTGAAGATGTTGGAGGAAACAGGTACAAAAGTATCTATATCCACAATAAAACGAGTCATATAACGACATAACCTGAAAGGCCACTCAGCAAGGAAGAAGTCACTGCTCCAAAACCGCCATAAAAAAAGCCAGACTACGGTTTGCAACTGCACATTGGGACAAAGATCGTACTTTTTGGAGAAATGTCCTCTGGTCTGATGAAAGAAAAATATAACTGTTTGGCCATAATGACCATTGTTATGTTTGGAGGGAAAAGGGAGAGGCTTGCAAGCCGAAGAACACCATCCCAACCGTGAAGCATGGGGGTGGCAGCATCATGTTGTGGGGGTGCTTTTCTGCAGAAGGGACTGGTGCACTTCACAAAGTAGATGGCATTGTGAGGAAGGAAAATTAAGTGTATATAAGAAACATCAGGAAGTTAAAACTTGGTTGCAAATGGGTCTTCCAAATGGATAACGACCCCAAGCATACTTCCAAAGTTGTGGCAAAATGGCTTAAGGACAACAAAGTCAAGGTATTGGAGTGGCCATCACAAAGCCCTGACCTCAATCATATAGAAAATGTGTGGGCAGAACTGAAAAAGCATGTGCAAGCAAGGAGGCCTACAAACCTGACTCAGTTACACCAGCTCTGTCAGGAGGAATGGGACAAAATTCCCCCAGCTTATTTTAGGAAGCTTGTGGAAGGCTACCCGAAACGTTTGACCCAAGTTAAACAATTTAAAGGCAATGCTACCAAATACTAATTGAGTGTATGTAAACTTCTGACCCACTGGGAATGTGATGAAAGAAATAAAAGCTGAAATAAATCATTCTCTACTATTATTCTGACATTTCACATTTAAAAAAAATCCTAACTGACCTAAGACAGAGAATTTTTACAAGGATTAAATGTTAGGAATTGTGAAAAACTGAGTTTAAATGTATTTGGCTGAGGTGTATGTAAACTTCCGACTTCAACTTTATGTCTGACCTGTTCCTTACTTGGTATTTAAAGACACTACGTGGTACCAATGGTACTCTGGGATACTCATTTCAACACACTTGGTAAATACCTAGGGACCAAATGGCCTAGTTATGGAGCAGCAGCAGTCATTCATAGGACGTCAACACACTATCACAGATCATGAAATAGACACAAATTACCTATACGACATTCGTGACAGGCACAAGATTTTCTACTTCATATCCATTACACAATTTTCTTCATAACAAATTCCAATTTGTTATGAAGAAACAAAAGTAAGCTAGGTGGCTGATGTTAGCTACGCTAGGCGTTAAGGTTAGGGTTAGGGGTTAAGATTAGGCATTAAGGTTAGGGGTGAAGGCATAGGGGTTAAGGCCTTAAGGTTAGGGGTTAAGGTTAGGGGTTATGGGTTAAGGTTATGGGTTAAGGCTAGGCGTATGGGTTAGGGTTAAGGTTAGGGGTTAGGGTTAGGTTAAAGGTTAGGTTAAATTAAATTAAGTTAAGGTTAAATTAAGGTTAGGTTAAGGTTAATTAAATTAGGGTGTTAAGGTTTAGGTTATGTTAGGAAGGTTAAATTAAGGGTTATAAATTAAGGTTAGGGTTAAATTAAAAGGCAATAAATTAAAATTACAGGTTAAATTAATAATTAAAAACTAATTAGGGTTAAAATTAAATTAATTAAATTAAAATTAAGGTTAAATTTTAGAATTAAATTAAGTTAAGGTTAAGTTAAATTAGGGTTAGGTTAAAGGTTAAGGTTAAAAATTAAAAAGTTAAGGGTTAAATTAAGATTATTAAATTAAATTAAATTACAAATTAAGAATTAAACTAAGCATTAAATTAGGTTACAGGTTAATTAAGGCTAGCGTTAAAATTACAAATTAAGGATTAAGGTTAAAATTAAATTAGGTTAGGGTTAAGGTTAGGGTTAAGAGGTTAGATTTACAGGTTAAGGTTAGGGGTTAAGGTAAGGGGTTAAGGTTAGGGTTAGAGGTTAGGTTGAAAAGTGAAGGTTAGGGGTTAAGGTAAGGGGTTAAGGTTAGGGTTAGAGGTTAGGTTGAAAAGTGAAGGTTAGGGGTTAAGGTAAGGGGTTAAGGTTAGAGTTAGGGGTTAGAGTTATCGGTTAAGGTAAGGGTTAAGGCTAGACGTTAAGGTTACAGGTTAAGGGTTAAGGCTAGGCGTTAAGGTCTTCATTCAGCAGTGAGTGAGAGAGTTAGAGCTACCTGGACTGGACCTCCTGGTTCTGCTTCTTGAGTTCGTGGATCACCAGACTCTTGCCTCTCAGCTCTTGCTTGATGCGATTGTATCTTTGCTGTTGAGACATTAAAATAATACATGATCTTTTTTATCTTCTTAGTAAAAGCTGATGAGTCAACTTTCCCCGATGTGCAAGAAAGATAGTCTTGGCTAGTGTGTTTTGTTGAGTACATCAACATGTCACTATGGAAACCATTACCAGAGTCATGCTGAAGCTACACTGTAAGTGATTACTGTAGCTGTAGTAAATGATTGCAGCAAAGGCCTGTTACCTCAGGCCTGTCGCTGTTGCTCAAGTTATTTGGATTACCTGTGGACATATTACCTCACAATGTGCGTGTTACTTAACTCAGACTGTGCGTGTTATCTCAGGTTGTGTGTTATCTCATGTTGTATGTTATCTCAGGTTGTTTGTTATTTCATGTTGTGTGTTATCTCAGGTCTATATGCAAATAGACCATTGCCATATATGGATCTGTGCCATTCACTTTGAACTGGACTGTGTTTACAACATGAGTGGTTGTGAGTAGATGCGCTTGTTTTGAGATCAAAGTGAGAGCTGCATGTAGCCCCGTCTGCACATTTTGTTAATATTATTAGTTCAAGATCATTTGTAGTCAGCAATAGGGGAGTGATTGCTTCCTACAAGACCACAAAACGTGTACATTTCTAGCCATCTTTGAAAAGCCAGTCAGGTAAAGAGATGTTTTTTATCTTAAAGGGGCAGTGTTGTATTTTGAGACAGGCTTCAATAATTTGTCTGATTCTCTGTAATGATGGTATGGGAATAATAATGCATTTTATTGTGTAAAGTGGAGTCTTGCATCAAATAACACAACATCATTTTCAGTCAAACAGGTTAATGTCAAGCCCTGCATGTTTTATTCTAAAGTCTCATGTAATGTAGGCCTACATTGAACACCACACATTGGCTGCTACTGTAGGCTGAATGATAGAACAGCTGTTTCCATGTTAAAATGTTATGGGACATTTTTTTTTTTATTGTAGGCCACTCTGGTAGGCCTATATTATGATCAAATAGCCACAGTAGCCTACTTGACCACTGTTAAAACTGTACCTTAAAGCGGGTACAGCCTCAGTGTTCACAGTAAACTGTAACTTAAAGCGGGTACAGCCTCAGTGTTCACAGTAAACTGTAACTTAAAGCGGGTACAGCCTCAGTGTTCACAGTAAACGCGCGCTGGAAGTTGCACAGAATTTTAACATCGTTAAAGTTCACGCTCAGCAGACCTGAAATTTGCTCACTGCCCCAAAAAATGGGAGGGAACTTTGATGGTGAGATGTTCTATAGTGATCTGATATGATGTGTTTTACCTCAGCCCTGTGGCGGTCCCTGGACTTCTGCTCTCTCTCATCAGCTTTGATCTGAGTCAGACAGCCGAGGGTGTGGAGCTCCTCTCTGTGTCTGTGAGACTGTCTCATCAGCTCCTGCTCCTGTTCCACACACTGTTCTATCAGCTGGGTCTCCACCTCAGCTACTGGTTGCTGCACACACACACACACACACACACACACACACACACACACACACACATTAATGCATATATGAATCAAAACACACACTACACAAGCATGCCCAAACACACACACACACACGTTTATGCCTTACACAAATCAAAAACACACACAAACACAAAAATTCAAACATATGCTTTTTACCTGATGAATCAAGTTTCTCTTCAGCTTGTCCACTTCTAACTGTATCTCCTGTCTTGTCTTTAGAATCCTGTCACTTTTGGGTTTGGCATCACTCTGTAACAACAACAACCTCTCCTAGTATTAATGTCTCTAAACAGATATGACCTGTCTCTGTTTGACATCCCTCTATAACAACAACCTCTCCTAGTATTAATGTCTCTAAACAGATATGACCTGTCTCTGTTTGACATCCCTCTATAACAACAACCTCTCCTAGTATTAATGTCTCTAAACAGATATGACCTGTCTCTGTTTGGCATCACTCTGTAACAACAACAACCTCTCCTAGTATTAATGTCTCTAAACAGATATGACCTGTCTCTGTTTGACATCCCTCTACAACAACAACCTCTCCTAGTATTAATGTCTCTAAACAGATATGACCTGTCTCTGTTTGGCATCACTCTGTAACAACAACAACCTCTCCTAGTATTAATGTCTCTAAACAGATATGACCTGTCTCTGTTTGGCATCACTCTGTAACAACAACAACCTCTCCTAGTATTAATGTCTCTAAACAGATATGACCTGTCTCTGTTTGACATCACTCTGTAACAACAACAACCTCTCCTAGTATTAATGTCTCTAAACAGATATGACCTGTCTCTGTTTGACATCCCTCTATAACAACAACCTCTCCTAGTATTAAGGTCTCTAAACAGATATGACCTGTCTCTGTTTGACATCCCTCTATAACAACAACCTCTCCTAGTATTAATGTCTCTAAACAGATATGACCTGTCTGTTTGACATCCCTCTACAACAACAACCTCTCCTAGTATTAATGTCTCTAAACAGATATGACCTGTCTCTGTTTGACATCCCTCTATAACAACAACCTCTCCTAGTATTAAGGTCTCTAAACAGATATGACCTGTCTCTGTTTGACATCCCTCTATAACAACAACCTCTCCTAGTATTAATGTCTCTAAACAGATATGACCTGTCTGTTTGACATCCCTCTACAACAACAACCTCTCCTAGTATTAATGTCTCTAAACAGATATGACCTGTCTCTGTTTGACATCCCTCTATAACAACAACCTCTCCTAGTATTAATGTCTCTAAACAGATATGACCTGTCTCTGAGCACAAATACTGTAGAAGAAGAATACTTTTCAGATCACAGAAATGTATCTTATTAACCCCTTTTTAACCCCCAGAGAAACACACGCACACCGATGGCAAAGGTTAATGGAGGAATGAGTGAGGTGGAATGGGAGAATGGCAATGGTAGACCATGCCATGAATAATACTGGGACATAATTACGGTTAATCATTAGATGCTGTTATTATGTTGAATAATACTGGGACATAGGTATGGTTAATCATTAGATCCTGTTATTATGTTGAATAGTACTGGGACATAGGTATGGTTAATCATTAGATGCTGTTATTATGTTGAATAATACTGGGACATAGGTATGGTTAATCATTAGATCCTGTTATTATGTTGAATAATACTGGGACATAGGTATGGTTAATCATTAGATCCTGTTATTATGTTGAATAGTACTGGGACATAGGTATGGTTAATCATTAGATGCTGTTATTATGTTGAATAATACTGGGACATAGGTATGGTTAATCATTAGATCCTGTTATTATGTTGAATAGTACTGGGACATAGGTATGGTTAATCATTAGATCCTGTTATTATGTTGAATAGTACTGGGACATAGGTATGGTTAATCATTAGATGCTGTTATTATGTTGAATAATACTGGGACATAGGTATGGTTAATCATTAGATGCTGTTATGATGTTGGGTTTGTTGTCTCACACAACACAAGGCTTTATATTAAACCAGCCAATCATACAGCAGCAACAATGGCAGTTATTACAGAGAGGCTGATATTACCATAAAACCACTACTACCATGTCTGCCTTCCAAATGGTACACTATTCCCTACATAGTGCACTCTTATAAAAAAGGAACATGAAAGGGTTCTTCGGCTGTCCCCATAGAAGAACACTTTGAAGAACCCTATTTGGTTCCAGGTAGAACTGTTTTGCTTCCAGGTAGAACCCTTTTGGGTTACACGTAGAAACCTTTCCACAGAGGGCTCTACATGGAACCCAAAAGGGTTCTTTCTACCTGGAACTATAAAAGGGTTCTCCTATGGGGACAGCCTTTTTTCTAAGAGTGTGCACGACTTTTACAGTGGTGCCCTATTGTAAGGAACAGGGTTCCATTTGGGACGCAGACTTTCTCTCCGTTACATAGTGTTCTATACAACTGTGGCAGACGGCGAAGCTCAATTAGATCAAAATTCAACTAAGGAAATAAATAACGACAGATAAATAATTGGATTGAGTTCATAAAACCGTGAGAACAATATATTGTGTAAGGTTTCTTTCATTAATAGGGGAAGTTCCACATGCGTCACTACACCAATGTCTTTCATGTTTTATGGTGTCAAATGTGCTGACGCTTTTCCAGTTCCTCTCTCTGTCTGTCACTCATGTCCCATGTGAATATTTTTAAACCTGTGAGTGACGTGTGTCACTGCCACTTTGATCTCTGGACACATCATCAAGGAAGCACAGAGGCTATTGGTGGGATGAAACGTCAACCAATTAAAATCTATAAAATAACATATTTTAAAGTGAGAGCGAGATACCATTACATAGTCCATGCATATTGAACGTGGAGGTCGTGCAGGAGCTGTGTGTGAACTGGGAACTCCATTGACTTGCCATGCAGCAGAGCTGTGGACCAGAACATTGTGGGCTTGTTTGGTGTTAGTGTGTGAACTGTGAACTAACCGTAGACTTGGTCTTGTCATGCAGTAGCTGAGTGTGGACCAGTGCGTCCTGGGCCATTTTGAGCTGCAGCTCCACCTTCTTCAGCTCTCTGAGCTGCCGGTCCCTCTCACGCTGCTTCTGTGCCAGGTTCTCATGCACGGTCTTCCTTTCCATGATGCAGTGGCCTGTATTGATGTCCAGCATACCTCTGACAAATAGAGCAATAGAGAGAGAGAGAGAGAGAGAGAGAGAGAGAGAGAGAGAGAGAGAGAGAGAGAGAGAGAGAGAGAGAGAGAGAGAGAGAGAGAGAGACATACAGAGAGCGAGAGAGAGAGAGAGCGAGAGAGACATACAGAGAGAGAGAACGAGAGAGAGAGAGAGAGAGAGAGAGAAAGAGCGAGAGAGATACAGAGAGAGAGAGAGAGAGAGAGAGAGAGAGAGAGAGAAAGAGCGAGAGAGATACAGAGAGAGAGAGAGAGAGAGAGAGAGAGACATACAGAGAGAGAGAACGAGAGAGAGAGACAGAGAGAGAGAGACATACAGAGAGAGAGAGAGATACAGAGAGAGAGAGAGATACAGAGAGAGAGAGAGAGACATACAGAGACAGAGAGACATACAGAGACAGAGATACAAACTTAAGGAAAGCTTTGACTATGAAGAGACTCAGTGAGCATTTCCTTGCTATTGAGAAAGGCCGCCGTAGGCAGACCTGGCTCTCAAGAGAAGACAGACTATGTGCACACCTCTCTGATGAGAGTAGGCTACCCATCCTGTTGGGGGAGGACGCAGAGAGCTGTGGGTTTGTAGCGCACTACATTGCTGCCTGCCATAAGATGAGGGACAGTGTCTGACAGACCAATCAACCTGCACATGTCCTCTACTGAAGAACTGAAAAAGCGTGTGCGAGCTAGGAGGCCTATAAATCTGACAAACTCTGTCAGGAGGAATGGGCCAAAAATCACCCAACTTATTGTGGGAAGCTTGTGGAAGGCTACCCGAAACGTTTGACCCAAGTTAAACAATTTAAAGGCAATGTTACCAAATACTAATTGAGTGTATGTAAACTTCTGACCCACTGGGAATGTGATGAAAGTAATAAAAGCTGAAATATATCATTCTCTCTACTATTATTCTGACATTTCACATTCTTAAAATAAACTGACCTGAGACAGGGAATTTTTACTAGGATTAAATGTCAGGAATTGTGGCAAAGGTGTATGTAAACTTCCGACTTTAACTGTATGTACTGCATACAGATGCTGCTCTAGACCCATGGACATTGTCTGCAGCCAGTCCTGTACCTCTGTCCCATCATAATGACCTCCTTCTCCTTGGTCATCTCCTGCTCTTTCTGCAGCATGCTGTGTTCCCTCTCGGCAGCCTCCAGGTGTGCCCTGCGCCCCTCCACCTGCCTCCTCGCCTCCCTCTTCTCCTCCTCCAGGGAGCGACAGCGGGCCTCCGTCCTCTTCTGCAGAGCCGTCACCTCAGACAGCTGCTCGTCCAGGGCCGCCTTACTTTTCTCAACCTCCCTGGCCACCACAGAGGAAGACCTACATTACACCAGGCTGGTAGATTGTAGGCTTAACCCAGCGAGCAAAACAGCCTGCAAAGATGTCCTTCCAGCCAGTTTTGACAGAGACATTGATCTGTAGGGTTAGCCGTTTACTCTTGGTACAGTAGGTGCCCCAAAAAACTGTGGACTGGATCAAGATTTATGTTGGGAGTCCTGCTTCCTGCTTTAGTAGCTACAGAGTTAGTTATGGAGGTTATGTATAGCACGTCACCAGTACATGAATTCATAGCCAGCCACATCTTACGTACATCCTTTTCCTGTTGATCCTCTCAATCTCCTTCCCCAGCTGGCCAGGCACAGACAGAAGCTGGGCCAACTCAGCCTGGCGACACAAGAAAACACACCATAGAGAAGGACATTATAGAAAAACTCTTCTACCTCAATGGTTTTATGTAATGCCCTTCTCTTCGGTGTTTTAAACACAAGAGTGACCCTCTACCACGCTCTACCACCCCTCTGCCACTCTCTGCCACCACCCTCTGCCATGCTCTACCACCCCTCTGCCACTCTCTGCCACCACCCTCTGCCACCCCTCTGCCACCCCTTGTGCCCCCTCCACCCTGTCACCTGGTTGTTTACTATGATGTCCTTCTTGTGGTCCAGTTCTCTCTGCTCCCTGGTCATCAGTTTGTGCCTGGCCTCCATGTCCTCCAGCAGGCTGTGTATCTCCTGTCTCCGCTGAGCCACCTCCTTCCTCAGCTCCTCACTGCTGTCCTTCAGGGCCTTCACACGCTTCTCCAGCTCCTGAGGACACACCAGGAGCAATGGCTTATGAGACATACCAAATACATCAAAACTGACACAAATACACACTCGTGCAAGTGCAAATCATGGACACACACAGAGTACTGTGCCAGCTATTTCAAGCGGATATCAAAGCTAATAGCAGAGTCGTGACATTCTCGGGAATTTGATTATATACATCCATGTGATTATAGTGTTGCTTTACTGGCTGTTAAAAAGTAATTACTGTTTAACTGTAACCAAACCAACTGTAGTAAAAAGTTCATTAAAGGAGTAATGTAAAATATCATTAGATCAATGATCTGGCCTCTCTTAGTGGTAGACACAGAAGCATGTATGGTACCACAATCCAATGACAATGAGGAGACTGAACCGTCAAAAAGCCAGCCTCATCAATCAAGCATTTTGACAAGGACGCCTCGCAGCAAAGACACCGTCTGTTTCTCTGTGTTCTCACTGTGTGTGTGTCATTTCTCTGCTTCTAAATGAGTGATTTACTCCTGTAGGTGACATGAAGGAAGGTCATGCAGTGGTGCCAGGCGTATGATGTGAATGACTATCAACGGGAGATAAATGTGTGACTGTTGCACTGAGATACTTACAACTGGTTTGGGTTGAGTCTCATACTCTTTCTCCAGGCAAAGCTTCTCTTCTTTGAGACTGTAAACAGACACGGCATCATTTACAGCAGGTGTCAGACTCCTTCCACGGAGGGCTGAGTGTCTGCAGGTTTTCACTCTTCACTTGTACTTGGCTGATGAATTAAGATCACTAATTAGTAAGGAACTCCCCTCACCTGGTTGTCTAGGTCTTAATTGAAAAGAAAAACCTAAAACCCACAGACACTAGGACCTCCATGGAATGATGTTGACACCCCTGGTTTAGAGGAAGGAACTTGAAAAACAAATTCTCAGAAATACAGAAAAGATGCAAAAGTGACCAAATGGCTGTGCAATATCCTCAAGTAACCTTGCCTAGGCCTCAGCTCAACCTCCTAACAGTGGTGGAGGACAGATGACCAGGCCTCAGCTCAACCTCCTAACAGTGGTGGAGGACAGATGACCAGGCCTCAGCTCAACCTCCTAACACAGTGGTGGAGGACAGATGACCAGGCCTCAGCTCAACCTCCTAACACAGTGGTGGAGGACAGATGACCAGGCCTCAGCTCAACCTCCTAACACAGTGGTGGAGGACAGATGACCAGGCCTCAGCTCAACCTCCTAACACAGTGGTGGAGGACAGATGACCAGGCCTCAGCTCAACCTCCTAACAGTGGTGGAGGACAGATGACCAGGCCTCAGCTCAACCTCCTAACACAGTGGTGGAGGACAGATGTCCAGGCCTCAGCACAACCCCCTAACACAGTGGTGGAGGACAGATGACCAGGCCTCAGCTCAACCTCCTAACACAGTGGTGGAGGACAGATGACCAGGCCTCAGCTCAACCTCCTAACACAGTGGTGGAGGACAGATGACCAGGCCTCAGCACAACCCCCTAACACAGTGGTGGAGGACAGATGACCAGGCCTCAGCTCAACCTCCTAACACAGTGGTGGAGGACAGATGACCAGGCCTCAGCTCAACCTCCTAACACAGTGGTGGAGGACAGATGACCAGGCCTCAGCTCAACCCCTAACACAGTGGTGGAGGACAGATGACCAGGCCTCAGCTCAACCTCCTAACACAGTGGTGGAGGACAGATGACCAGGCCTCAGCTCAACCCCCTAACACAGTGGTGGAGGACTGATGACCAGGCCTCAGCTCAACCTCCCAACACAGTGGTGGAGGACAGATGACCAGGCCTCAGCTCAACCTCCTAACACAGTGGTGGAGGACAGATGACCCGGATTCCACTGTAACTCAGTTGATAAAAAGAGGCAGGGAAATATAGCCATGTAGCCATACTGATAATATGTATTGCTTTCAGAAAAGCATTGGTCTAATTCTGAGAGTTTCTTGGCAACATCTGAGTAAAACAGTGGTTTGTCAGTGGTTGCTACTAAGTCCAGTGGTAGATATTAAATTCCTGCCACTTATAAAACATCCTCAGTGAGAAACTGCTGGGTGGATAGACGGCCCTCTAGGCTACTTTCACAGCACTTGTGTTGCTTCCTGGTAATCTGTAAGTACTGCATTTGAAGCTAAAATGACTGACAGTTGAATTCCTGTCCATCGGTCTGGCTTGTGATCAAGGGCTTAACATTCCACATCTAAAGACATATCTTGGCAGTGATCATCTGTCCGTCATCTGGAGGGTAGTTCACCTGAGGAAGAGAGGAGGCTGCCAGACAAGATAATATACAACAAGAGACAGCATAGTTCATTACAACAACTAGTCAGAATGCAATGTAAGCAATGGTTTTCATTTAGCCTCATATTTCAATTACTGCTGTAGGCCTTCTCATCTTAACAATACGTACAACATCTACCCACTGATACAAAGGCCATATCTTCAGGAACAATGTGTTCTAGGCCCCTTCCCTGGTGAATCAGTGTGCTTCTCAAATGGTACCCCAATCCCTATGTAGTGCACTACTTTTGACCAGAGCCCCATGGTCCCTGGTCTAATGTAGTGCATTATATAGGGAATAGGGTGCCATTTGGGACAGCCATAGCCGTATTCTAGTCCTTGCTGATTAAATGACTGATGAAGAGACCTTTCCTTTCATGTCCTCTTTCTTTGTTTCATACACGAGCTTGTTTCATCAGTTGCTAAGCAATGTTCCAATGGCCTCTCCGTGGCCTTTCAGTTTAACTGTAAGTGTGTGTTGTGCAGAGAGAGGACAGCAGTGTTCTTTTCCGTGCTGTGTTTCGGAGGCGTGACCTTTCAGACACAAGGACAGGAGTGTTGTTGAGAACAAGTGGAAGAGACTAGTGGCACAGCTGGCTAGAGCCAGAGGCACGCCTAATAATTATAATAAATCATTAGGTGGCTTCTATTTGTCCTGTTTCATTATACGCGTGTGTGAAAGGGAAATGTGCTTATTGCATATCCCACTCCCCCTGAGACCCTCAGAGAGTGGGGTCACAGCCAGGGTCAGCCGTTATCAACAGCAACCCTGGAGAAATTAGGGGTAAGTGCCTTGTCAAGGGCACAACAGCAGATTGTTCACCTTGTCGCTAAGGGGTTCGAACTAGCGACCTTTCAGTTACTGGCCCAACGCTCTTACCGCTAGGCTACATGCCGCCCATACCACTTCCAGCACTAAACAAGTGGCTGAAGAGCTGGGCATACCCTTAACCTCAGACAGAGACACAGACAGACAGACAGACAGACACACAGACACACACACACACACACACACACACACACACACACACACACACACACACACACACACACACACACACAGACTCTCTCTCTCTCTCTCTCTCTCTCTCTCTCTCTCTCTCTCTCTCTCTCTCTCTCTCTCTCTCTCTCTCTCTCTCTCTCTCTCTCTCTCTCTCTGCTAGGCTCTAGTCCGTGTGTGTGTCCTCACCACTCTAACTGGTAGTTCATCTGGTAGTCCCTCTCCTCTGCCTGTCGCAGGTCGTTGTGGAACTTGAGGAGCTGCTGTCTCATGCGCCTGACCTCTGTGTCCGGCCCCTCAGGGAACTGCTCAGCCTTCTCCAGCTCTCTGTGCTGGCGCTCCAGCTCTGCTCTGAACCGCTTGGCCTTCTGCAGCAGCCAGATCTCCGACTGCTGAGAGCTGGGGTGGGGAGATGGGAGTCACAGACAGACACAGCCAGATCTCTGACTGCTGAGAGCTGGGGTGGGGTGATGGGGGTCACAGACAGACACAGCCAGATCTCTGACTGCTGAGAGCTGGGGTGGGGAGATGGGAGTCACAGACAGACACAGCCAGATCTCTGACTGCTGAGAGCTGGGGTGGGGTGATGGGGTCACAGACAGACACAGCCAGATCTCTGACTGCTGAGAGCTGGGGTGGGGAGATGGGAGTCACAGACAGACACAGCCAGATCTCTGACTGCTGAGAGCTGGGGTGGGGTGATGGGAGTCACAGACAGACACAGCCAGATCTCTGACTGCTGAGAGCTGGGGTGGGGAGATGGGAGTCACAGACAGACACAGCCAGATCTCTGACTGCTGAGAGCTGGGGTGGGGTGATGGGGGTCACAGACAGACACAGCCAGATCTCTGACTGCTGAGAGCTGGGGTGGGGAGATGGGAGTCACAGACAGACACAGCCAGATCTCTGACTGCTGAGAGCTGGGGTGGGGTGATGGGAGTCACAGACAGACACAGCCAGATCTCTGACTGCTGAGAGCTGGGGTGGGGAGATGGGAGTCACAGACAGACACAGCCAGATCTCTGACTGCTGAGAGCTGGGGTGGGGTGATGGGGGTCACAGACAGACACAGACAGATCTCTGACTGCTGAGAGCTGGGGTGGGGAGATGGGAGTCACAGACAGACACAGCCAGATCTCTGACTGCTGAGAGCTGGGGTGGGGTGATGGGGGTCACAGACAGACACAGGTACTGATGGGTCATATGACAGGGCAGAGATGTGGTCAGCTGGCTCAGCTCATCACCCTCAGGTAGGAGGGGAATCACACAGGTCCTAGTGGAACACAGACACAGATGCTGGTAGGGACTAGCCTCTGTCACAGACGTTCACCTCAACTGGGCGTCCGAGGGTAGTTATACACTGAGTCTAAAAAACAATAAGAACACCGAATATTGAGTTGCACCCCCTTTTGCCCTCAGAACAGGCTCTATTTGTCAGGGCACTTTCCACAGGGATCCTGGCCCATGTTGACTTCAGTGTTTCCCACAGTTGTGTCAAGTTGGCTGGATGTCCTTTGGGTGGTGGATCATTCTTGATACACAAGGGAAACTGTTGAGCGTGAAAAACCCAGCAGCGTTGCAGTTTTTGACACAAACAGGTGCGCCTGGCACCTACTAGCATACCCTGTTCAAAGGCACTTACATTTTTTGTCTTGCCCATTCACCCTCTGAATGACACACAAACACAATCCATGTCTCAATTGTCTCAATGATTAAAAATCCTTGTTTAACCTGTGGCCACCCCTTCATCTAGACTGATTCAGGAGACTGAAAAGAGTTGGCATGGGTCCTCCGATCCTCAAAAGGTTCTACAGCTGCACCATCGAGAGCATCCTGACTGGTTGCATCACTGCCTGGTATGGCAACTGCTCGGCCTCCGACCGCAAGGCACCACAGAGGGTAGTGCGAACGGCCCAGTACATCACTGGGGCCAAGCTTCCTACCATCCAGGACCTCTATACCAGGTGGTGTCAGAGGAAGGCCCTAAAAAATGTCCAAGACTCCAGCCACCCTAGTCATAGACTGTTCTCTCTGCTACCGCACGGCAAGTAATAACTCTACCTACATGTACATATTACCTCAACTAACCGGTGCCACAGCACATTGACTCTGTACCGGTACCCTCCTGTAGATAGTCTCACTATTGTTATTTTACTGCTGCTATTTAATTACTTGTTACTTTTATCTCTTATTCATATCTGTATTTTTTAAATTGAATTGTTGTTTAGGGGCTCGTCAGTAAGCATTTCACTGTAAGGTCTACACCTGTTGTATTCGGCATTTCACTGTAAGGTCTACACCTGTTGTATTCGGCATTTCACTGTAAGGTCTACACCTGTTGTATTCGGCATTTCACTGTAAGGTCTACACCTGTTGTATTCAGCATTTCACTGTAAGGTCTACACCTGTTGTATTCGGCGCATGTGACTAATAACATTTGATTGATTGAAGTGGCATCAATAAGGGATCATAGCTTTCAGCTGAATTCACCTGGTCAGTCTACAGGATGTCATGGAAACAAGATCATGTTCATAATGTTTTATATACTCAAGTGTATACAGGTACTGATGGGTCATTTTAAACAGGTACTGATGGGTCATTTTAAACAGGTACTGATGGGTCATTTTAAACAGGTACTGATGGGTCATTTTAAACAGGTACTGATGGGTCATGTTAAACAGGTACTGATGGGTCAATAATATGGCACAGGTCCAGTCCTCATACAGAGTGGCTTGTGTTATCCATGTAAACATGTAAGGAGTGTCTATGGACAGGGAGAGATGAGATCACTTACCTTTTCAAGGTGTCATGGAGCAGGCTGAAACTGGCTTTGAGCTTCGCTACTTTGGTCCCGCTGATCTTCCCAGTAGAGAACAGCTACAGTGGGGCAAAAAAGTATTTAGTCAGCCACCAATTGTGCAAGTTCTCTCACTTAAAAAGATGAGAGAGGCCTGTAATGTTCATCATAGGTACACTTCAACTATGACAGACAAAATGAGGAATAAAAATCCAGAAAATCATATTGTAGGATTTTTAATGAATTTATTTGCAAATTATGGTGGAAAATAAGTATTTGGTCACATACAAACAAGCAAGATTTCTGGCTCTCACAGACCTGTAACTTCTTCTTTAAGAGGCTCCTCTGTCCTCCACTCGTTACCTGTATTAATGGCACCTGTTTGAACTTGTTATCAGTATAAAAGACACCTGTCCACAACCTCAAACAGTCACACTCCAAACTCCACTATGGCCAAGACCAAAGAGCTGTCAAAGGACACCAGAAACAAAATTGTAGACCTGCACCAGGTTGGGAAGACTGAATCTGCAATAGGTAAGCAGCTTGGTTTGAAGAAATCAACTGTGGGAGCAATTATTAGGAAATGGAAGACATACAAGACCACTGATAATCTTCCTCGATCTGGGGCTCCACGCAAGATCTCACCCCGTGGGGTCAAAATGATCACAAGAACGGTGAGCAAAAATCCCAGAACCACACGGGGGGACCTAGTGAATGACCTGCAGAGAGCTGGGACCAAAGTAACAAAGCCTACCATCAGTAACACACTACGCCGCCAGGGACTCAAATCCTGCAGTGCCAGACGTGTCCCCCTGCTTAAGCCAGTACATGTTCAGGCCCGTCTAAAGTTTGCTAGAGAGCATTTGGATGATCCAGATGAGGATTGGGAGAACTTTTTGGTAAAAACTCAACTCGTCGTGTTTGGAGGACAAAGAATGCTGAGTTGCATCCAAAGAACACCATACCTACTGTGAAGCATGGGGGTGGAAACATCATGCTTTGGGGCTGTTTTTCTGCAAAGGGACCAGGACGACTGATCCGTGTAAAGGAAAGAATGAATGGGGCCATGTATCGTGAGATTTTGAGTGAAAACCTCCTTCCATCAGTAACGGCATTGAAGATGAAACGTGGCTGGGTCTTTCAGCATGACAATGATCCCAAACACACCGCCCGGGCAACGAAGGAGTGGCCGTGAAGAAGCATTTCAAGGTCCTGGAGTGGCCTAGCCAGTCTCCAGATCTCAACCCCATAGAAAATCTTTGGAGGGAGTTGAACGTCCGTGTTGCCCAGCGACAGCCCCAAAACATCACTGCTCTAGAGGAGATCTGCATGGAGGAATGGGCCAAAATACCAGCAACAGTGTGTGAAAACCTTGTGAAGACTTACAGAAAACGTTTGACCTCTGTCATTGCCAACAAAGGGTATATAACAAAGTATTGAGAAACTTTTGTTATTGACCAAATACTTATTTTCCACCATAATTTGCAAATAAATAAATTAAAAATCCTACAATGTTATTTTCTGGATTTCTTTTTCTCATTTCGTCTGTCATAGTTGAAGTGTACCTATGATGAAAATTACAGGCCTCTCTCATCTTTTTAAGTTGGAGAACTTGCACAATTGGTGGCTGACTAAATACTTTTTTGCCCCACTGTACAAGAGAACAAAATCCTTCTTTCAATAATCATCTGCCTAAAGCCTTGGACCAGAATCAGCATCTGGGAAGCCATCCATGTCTCTCCATCTGACCACAGAGCGATTAGCTCTCCTTGCACATGTCAAAGAAAAGCTCAACCACACAGACGAGATGGTTCCAGTGGCTGTAAACAAGTCTGTTGTTTACACCCCCCCACCTCGCTATAGTGTTTATCACCGTGCCAACGCTACAGAACATCTGTGTTTGCTTCAACTACAAAGGAACAAAAACAGAACTCCATATCCATAAACGCAATTCAGTTGCTATTCAGCGAGAAAAGTCTTCCAGCCTTGAAGTATCTATATCCAGCTGACCTCCACAGAGCCAGGCTGTGATGGTTGGAATGATGAAAGACTCATCAAACAGCCAACACGTGTGTGCATCACTGATGTTTTAGGTGATTGTCTTAGATCAGAGTGAACCACCACACTGTGATCTGTTATAATGACTTCATCT
The DNA here is from genome assembly GCA_030435695.1 of Brachymystax lenok tsinlingensis. Lineage (NCBI taxonomy): Eukaryota > Metazoa > Chordata > Actinopteri > Salmoniformes > Salmonidae > Brachymystax > Brachymystax lenok. The sequence continues at coordinate 23,490,622 of CM059783.1, read as the reverse complement.
CACAGGGAGGCTACAGTTGGCATCAAATTACTGATACTTGGGTTCATTTCCTTAGTTTATCAGAGTAGTCCTATGTGTGTCTCTATACATGTAGTCCTGTGTGTGTCTCTATACCTGTAGTCTACAGGACTACAGGTATAGAGACACACACAGGACTACAGGTATAGAGACACACATAGGACTACAGGTATAGAGACACACACAGGACTACAGGTATAGAGACACACACAGGACTACAGGTATAAGAGGGTATTGAGTTCATTCAGTAGGCCTACGTTTCAGAAATGTGGAAAGAATCTTGAAATATTCCATTTTAAAATAGTCTGTTAGCAATGTGACCATATATTCTGGAATTCTAATGAAGTTTACCATATATTCTGGAATTCTAATGAAGAAATTAGGATAAACTAAATTCTCTGTCTCTCTCTCTCTCTCTCTCTCTCCTACAGTATAGCCCTGGTTGGTTCTGCAACTCTGCCCGTTCTGCTCAACCAACCATGGAATAGGTTTTCCCTTCCTCTGTAAAAAAAAAAAAAAAAAAATCTCGTTCAGTGGCTGGGAGCCACTTAAAAGAATGGATAGTTGAACAGTTTTAATTCTCAACAACAAGAAAACAGATACCCTATCAGCTATATAGAGTTCCAGACAGTTCCAATATTCATAAGGATGAGTCATGAACAGTAGACTACTCCCTAGATATCGTAGAAATAACAATAACAGTCACTTTATTTGTAAAATCAAGAGCTTTTCCTGCAGGTGAGGAGGACTCGTTAATGTGTAGCCCGTCTGGCTCAGAGGGACAATAATTCCTGGTCACAAGATGGCTGACGTTGACCCATGACCGCCACCACACAGAGCCCTGTGGCACAGCCAGTTTCAGCCTGCTACAGGATATTGACCTGCTATGTTTATCTTTCACGGCTCTACAGTCATCTGACCTTTGGCCCAAAACGAAGGTGTATAACGTGAGTTTCAATAGAGGGTTTGAACTGCAAATATTGCACCACCTTCAATATGACTAATTCTGAATGAACCACCCTACTGTGGGATAAAATAGCGTGAATGACTTCCAGCTGGTCAAAAGCTATAGCCCCCTTTACAGGAATCCCACAACCCACCACAAACGGAGTCCGTCAGTAGGAAAAGCGGACAACCCGTGGCGGCACAGAGAGGATGCTCTGTATACAAATGAGCCTTTCTCAGACATTACAGTTCTGGTGATGTCCTATTCATACATTGAATATAAAACTGGCATGGCAACGAGAGTTAAGAAGGAAAGAGAACATTGGCGTTGGTCCACAGCAACACTGAGATTGGAGCTTGGAGATAAAACAAGTGCATTGCAGGACCATAGCCTTTCTCTCTGTTCAGGTGATCTAGTAAGAACCCTCCAAGGCCCTCAAACAGACCACTTCCACCACTTCATAAAGGGCTTAGTGTCCTAGTTCAGGCTAAATATCCAAGAAGACAAAACAGGAAAACAACAAGATGGGGAAAACCTACAGGAGAGAATCTTAATTCCTTTGTACTGACTCACTTGTCTGTTCAGGGAAATGGGCTGACTTTTAAATGAACTGCAGCTCAGACAGAACTCTGCCTTTCTACCCTCTCTTTAATGGATGGTTCACTCTGCTGCTGCTATGGAGTAGTGGAATTACGCAACACAGCCCCTCCCACCCCTCCCTCCCTCCCTCCCTCCCCTGATATTAATGACACAACTATCTCAGGCAGGAGGCAGTCTCCTGCGCTCACTCTCCTGCAGGCTGCTCTCTCACGCTGCTCTCGCTCTCTCTGACTGCGTAGCTGAGAAACACACACTCAGTCAAACACACACCATGAGGCTGGTCGTGCTGTGTGTTTTGGCCTCCACCACTCTTCTGCTGGCAGTCCCATGGAGCTCCGCAGCAGACCCAGGAGACGGAGCCCAGAGATGGGATAAGGTCCAGGATAAGCCTGCTCCAGGAGAGGTTTCAGGGGGCTGCCCTGTGAGGATGAAGCCTTCTGGCCAGTGTGGAGAAGAGGACGACTGCCCCTACCAGATCACCCTGCCTCCACTGACCATCCAGCTGCCCAAGCAGTTCAGGATGCTGGAGAAGACCATGAAGGAGCTGCAGAGCCTGAAGGAGACGGTGAACCGGCTGAAGAGGGACTGTCTGGAGTGCCGGCAGCAGGGTGACCAGAGCCTGCAGCGGGACAGCGGGGAGGCAGCAGGGGGTCCCGGTACGGGGACGGGACCAGGGTTTCTGGAGATCCAGTCTAGCACCAGTAAGGAGGAACGAGGAGACGGGGGAACCAACACAGGACCGGATGGGGATGGCATTGGCACTAGCACCGGTTCTAGTACTGGCAAAGGCACTGGCTCTACCGGCGGTTCTGTGTTTGAGATGCAGGTGAAGATGAACAAGATGTCCAACAGCCTGCGTAACGCACGGGGCCAGATCACGGCTCTGCAGGGCCGTCTAGAGGAACTAAGCCTCATCAACATGAGGAACGTGGAGGCCATCGTGGACAGCAAGGTGGAGAACATCACTGGAGTGATCAACAAGCTCAGCAACAACTGTAACCACCAGTGTGCCGTCCAGCCCTCTCCTCAGTGTACGTGCATTTACTTATTGTCTTTATTTCATTAACCAAATAGGTTATTGAGAATTTGACAGTAAAATTCTGTATAACCTTTAACTGATTTACAAGACCCTGTTATTCCTAAACTCTCATTATTCTGTAAACTGCAGAACTCCCCTCAGTGTAAGTGTTATTGAAAATAGCCCCTCTGTTCTCTTCTAGAAGCTCCTCTAGTCTCTTGTTCTTGCTAACCTATTGTTCTCCTCTAAGCTTCAGCCAGACAGACTTATTAGAAAACCAGGCTTTCGTGCACTGCATGCTGTATTGTACAGTATGCCAGCCCTCTCTACTGAGTGTGAGTACTCTGCCGTATCAAAAGGAGAATCGCAGCTTTAACTCCAGATCATCACCCTTTATCTATGCATGGTCCTAAACTAACACTGCTACTGTACAAGGGAATTGCATTACTTCCTCACACTTTATCTTCCAAAACTCATTGGGATATTCTGATATTTTGAGTGTGAGATATTCTGATATTTTGAGTATGAGATATTCTGATATTTTGAGTGCATGATATTCTGATATTTTGAGTGTGGGATATTCTGATATTTTGAGTGTGAGATATTCTGATATTTTGAGTGTGGGATATTCTGATATTTTGAGTGTATGATATTCTGATATTTTGAGAATGAGATATTCAGAGATTTTCAGTGGGCTTAATAGGAACCAATTTGAAACTAATAATTTGCCTGTCAGTTTCAATACTGTAGACCACTGTAAGGTACTTCATTTTGGAGATCGGAACTGAAACCCCATGCCCAATTATCAATGGAATGCAAACTAGTCATAACAAAGTTCCATTTCCATCTAGAGGTAACTCTAGGGGACATATTTCAGTAGTAATCATAGAACATATGGAACCATTCCTAAAGCATGTGACAACGATCTCCTCCATTGGCTATTATCTGAAAAACACGTGAGATCCTTTTGAAATGGATCGACTCCGACAGCAGTGCGATTTCTCCAGCCAGTGTACAGTGTTAACTCGCGATCATTTCAGTGTGAACATTGGGACAGTGTTAACGTGCGGTCATTTCAGTGTGAACATCGGGACAGTGTTAACGTGCGGTCATTTCAGTGTGGACATCGGGACAGTGTTAACGTGCGGTCATTTCAGTGTGAACATCGGGACAGTGTTAACGTGCGGTCATTTCAGTGTGAACATCGGGACAGTGTTAACGTGCGGTCATTTCAGTGTGAAAAGCTAACTACTTTATTACACTTGCCAATAACACAAGATGATGCAATGTGTTGCCTTCCTGTCAGTTGGTCATGGTGAGATCAGAACACTGTGTAGAAGTACTTGTCTTAGATTAATCGGTCATGTTTTCGTATAGGAGCTCTGCAAATGACTCTGGATAGCTTGACAAGATAATGTCCAAAGTGATTCATGTAAAGATTATGGAGAAACAGGCAACATAAAGTGTTTCCTATAAGAGTCGGGAGCATCCAGTATCAAAGTGCAGTAGTGCTTGTTTGTTCTGTTGTGGACACAGCCTTCTACTGGCCACGTTTCTGTCTTGATATGGGAAACTCTCCTCTCGCCTCAACGACAACAGAACGTCAGCAGTCAGACATCTCACAACCTCAGCTCTGTAACGGATCATTAAGCCCCAATTCACAGTTAAACTAAACAGTGTGTTTTCTATCTCTGATTGGATTTGAAGGCGTTTGCAAACATCCATCAAGGGAGTCTACCTTTGGATCATTTAACTGAATCACGTTCTCTATTCATTTATAAACACTTTAAGCTTCATTTAATGTCCCAAGGCTTTTTGTGTAGGAATTAAAGGAACTGTTTGCCTGTAATGTGAGAATGCACAAGCTATTCATTGGGAGGATGTTACTTCCAGATGAGGGTTTTATCTCTCTGCATACTTCCTTGATAATACAGCTGCTCTTCCGTTGCTGTCAATCCCCTTTATCAGTCTGCATGGCTGTCTGTCCATCTGTCTGACGGACTGTTATATTTGGGTCAGTCACAGCCTGGCGCCCATATCTGAGAACCACTATTACTATCACATATGGGCAGACTTTGATAGGAGTACTGCCCACAGGGGGAGATACAGAGACACACACACACTCACTCATACACACACACGCACACGCACACACAAACAGCCTGCCAGGCTAGCTTACTAACTGACTGCCATATCCTGCTCTTCTGTGCTCTGCTCTGCCCTATTCTAGCTCTGCTCTGCCCTATTCTAGCTCTGCTCTGTCCTCTTCTGGCTCTGTTATGTCCTCTTCTGGCTCTGCTCTGTCCTCTTCTGGATCTGCTCTGTCCTCTTCTGGATCTGCTCTGTCCTCTTCTGGCTCTGCTCTGTCTTCTTTTGGCTCTGTTATGTCCTCTTCTGGATCTGCTCTGTCCTCTTCTGGATCTGCTCTGTCCTCTTCTGGCTCTGCTCTGTCTTCTTTTGGCTCTGTTATGTCCTCTTCTGGATCTGCTCTGTCCTCTTTTGTGCTCTGCTCTGTCCTCTTCTGTGCTCTGCTCTGTCCTCTTCTGTGCTCTGCTCTGTCCTCTTCTGTGCTCTGCTCTGTCCTCTTCTGTGCTCTGCTAACTAAACTCCTCTATCATGCTTCCTAGGCTCCTATCCTGAGCAGCCGACTGGCGTCACTTTCCAAAACTCAGGGGGCTCTAAGCTCCAAAAGTGTGTGTCAGGATGCATTATCATCTCAAACTCAAGAGTGGGGACTGGCAGGCTCTCCAGCAACCTTGGTTAATCCCATTTTACACTTTCCCACGTTTTGACAAGTCTGTCCTCCCCTTATATCAAAACACTCTGACGGTCGTGGCTCGACTCGCTCGGTCAGCTCTGGGGCTGAAAGTCAGTAACATTCCATGCAATGGCCTGCTGGGTTGTGAGAGTCTAGTGCTTTGAGGGAAACAGTGTTTTCTTTACTCCTCTGACACTGACCGTTGCCTTTCTCTCTCTCTCCCTCCCTGCCCTGTCTCTCTCTCTCTCTCTCTCTCTCTCTCTCTCCTCCCCTGCCCTGTCTCTCTCTCTCTCTCCTCTCTCTCTCTCTCTCTCTCTCTCTCTCTCCTGTCTCTCTCATCTCTCTCTCTCTCTCTCTCTCTCTCTCTCTCTCTCTCTCTCTCTCTCTCTCTCTCTCTCTCTCTCTCTCTCTCTCTCTCTCTCTCTCTCTCCCTCCCCTGCCCTGTCTCTCTCTCTCTCGCTCTCTCTCTCCCCCTGCCCTGCCCTGTCTCTCTCTCTCTCTCCCTCCACCTGCCCTGTCTCTCTCTCTCTCTCTCTCTCTCTCTCTCTCTGCTCTCTCTCTCTCTCTCTCCCTCCAACTGCCCTGTCTCTCTCTCTCTCTCTCTCTCTCTCTCTCTCTCTCTCTCTCTCTCTCTCTCTCTCTCTCTCTCTCTCTCTCTCTCTCTCTCTCTCTCTCTCTCTCTCTCTCTCTCTCTCTCTCTCTCTCTCTCTCTCTCTCTCTCTCTCTCTCTCTCTCTCTCTCTCTCACTCTCTCTCCCTCCCCCTGCCCTGTCTCTCTCATCTCGCTCTCTCTCTCCTCTCTCGCTCTCTCTCTCTCTCCCTCCACCTGCCCTGTCTCTCTTCTCTCTCTCTCTCTCCACAACAGTCATCATCGCTCCCAAGGACTGCTCCGACTACAACATGCTAAAGGAGAGGAGGAACGGCGTCTACCGGGTCACGCCAGACCCCAGGAACGGCACGTTCGAAGTCTACTGCAATATGGAGTCGTTCGGCGGCGGCTGGACCCTGGTGCAGCAGCGCCTCAATGGCAGCGTCAGCTTCAACCGCTCCTGGGCTGAGTACAAGGTTAACAAACCCATTTGACAAAACTCTTTGACAGAACGTGGTCAGTAACATTCCATGCAATGGCCTGCTGGCCTGTGAGAATCAAGGAAAACAGGGGTTGTGTCCCAAATGGCACCCTATTCCCTATATAGTGCACTACCTTTGACCAGGCACTATGTAGGGAATAGCGTGCCATTTGGGACAGATTTGACTCCTCTGACACTGACCTTTACCTTTTTCTCTCTCCCTCTCCCTCCTCCTGCCCTGTCTCTCTCCTCTCTCTCTGTCTCTCTCTCTCTGTCTCTCTCTCTGTCTGTCTCTCTCTCTCTGTCTGTCTCTCTCTCTGTCTCTCTCTCTGTCTCTGTCTCTAGAGGGGCTTTGGTGACCCCCGGGGAGAGTTCTGGTTGGGCAACGACCGCATCCACCTCCTGACCAAGGCCAAAGACATGGTGCTGCGCATCGAACTGGAAGACTTCCAAGGGGTGCGGGAGTATGCCAAGTTCGACCAGTTCTACGTGGCCAACGAGTTCCTGAGGTACCGCTTATCCATCAGCGGGTACAGTGGCACGGCCGGCAACGCACTGCACATGAAGCACTTCAACCACGACCAGAAGTTCTTCACCACGCCAGACAGAGACAACGACATGTACCCGTCAGGGAACTGCGGCGCGTACTACAGCTCAGGGTGGTGGTTCGACGCCTGCATGTCAGCCAATCTCAATGGGAAATACTACCACAAGAGATACAAGGGCGTGAGGAACGGCATCTTCTGGGGAACATGGCACAACATGTCCAGCGAAGCATACCCCACCAACTACAGGCAGGCCTTCAAGACGGTCAAAATGATGATACGGCCAAAGAACTACGCTCCGTAAAGGATGGGAAAACGGAAAACGACCCGGAAAGATCAGAAACTCTTTTTTCTTCTCAACGTTCTGCTCCTTTGACCTCTCCGTCAAGTTTAAGCACATGGTTCAGAGACAGTCTGAGACACTTGGGTTTACGCTAATAAAACAGCAATGAAATCTTCAAAAGATTGGAAAAGTCTCCGGCGAAGATAAGTGTATGATATCACAGTCATAGTAAATGTCTGGCTATCGGTCCAACAACATAATACGGACCATGTGCTACTGAACTAACAAAAGCAACAAAAGGGAGTCAGATAATTACATTGGTTGACTGCAGGCACTGCAACTGTTTCCAGACATCTGTACGTCCAAAGCGTTTTCTGTATAATACTGCCACCTAGCTTTATGTCATTACATTGCATCCTCATCTAGAAAACTAAAGGCGCAAGTTCAAGGAGGAAATGTACAGTATTTATTTTTGAAAGTATTATAGCTTTTATATAACTAATATATGGACTGTATTTTCATGCAGTACACATAGATCGCCTAAGATGAGTACCCCAAAAAGCATTGTATTGGGAATAAAAAGCATTGTATTGGGAATAAAAAGTATAGTATTGGGAATGAAAAGCATTGTATTGGGAATAAAAAGTATAGTATTGGGAATGAAAAGCATTGTATTGGGAATGAAAAGCATTGTATTGGGAATAAAAAGTATAGTATTGGGAATGAAAAGCATTGTATTGGGAATGAAAAGCATTGTATTGGGAATAAAAAGTATAGTATTGGGAATGAAAAGCATTGTATTGGGAATAAAAAGTATAGTATTGGGAATAAAAAGCATTGTATTGGGAATGAAAAGCATTGTATTGGGAATAAAAAGTATAGTATTGGGAATAAAAAGCATTGTATTGGGAATGAAAAGCATTGTATTGGGGTTGACAAGTTGACCACAGAGAAGTAAAACATGGAGCATTGTGACTTGTATGAAAGGGTTTAAAGTGTAGGCCTATTTGAATAGAATAATTGTGACTTGTATGAAAGGGTTTAAAGTGTAGGCCTATTTGAATAGAATAATTGTGACTTGTATGAAAGGGTTTAAAGTGTAGGCCTAGTTGAATAGAATTTGAATGTGGCTTGACTATAGAACTGTATGTACACTAGAAGTATGTTTATTCACCTATTATCCTATTCAATAAAGTATTTACTTTTTATATAAAAACATGAAGAAAGTTTTTACAGATTTGCACTGAGTACTGAATGTTTTCTTATCCATATCCCGCATGAAACACAGCAGGCAAATAGCCCTGACCTAGCCTATATCTGCCAACCATCAGCAGGCAAATAGCCCTGACCTAGCCTATATCTGCCAACCATCAGCAGGCAAATAACCCTGACCTAGCCTATATCTGCCAACCATCAGCAGGGGTTGAGGGCTGAACTATATTTGTAAGCTCATAATAATGTGTATGGTAGTGTATGTAAATCAAACAATTGCCTGGGTGCTGTAGTGCACAGCAATAGAAATAACCACACACGCTTGCATACTCCTACAGCTTACATTGGAGTATACAACAGTGTACTGGTATTACTATTCATTTTCCCTTCATAAGGGTTCAGCATTGGCTGATGTTTTATTCATTTTCCCTTCAGAAGGGTTCAGGATTGGCTGATGTTTTATTCATTTTCCCTTCATAAGGGTTCAGCATTGGCTGATGTTTTATTCATTTTCCCTTCATAAGGGTTCAGCATTGGCTGATGTTTTATTCATTTTCCCTTCATAAGGGTTCAGCATTGGCTGATGTTCAGGATTGGCTGATGTTTTATTCATTTTCCCTTCATAAGGGTTCAGCATTGGCTGATGTTTTATTCATTTTCCCTTCATAAGTGTTCAGCATTGGCTGATGTTTTATTCATTTTCCCTTCAGAAGGGTTCAGGATTGACTGATGTTTTATTAATTTTCCCTTCAGAAGGGTTCAGGATTGGCGGATGTTTTATTAATTTTCCCTTCAGAAGGGTTCAGGATTGGCTGATGTTTTATTAATTTTCCCTTCAGAAGGGTTCAGGATTGGATTATGTTTTTTTAGTATTTACTATTTATTAGGATCTTCCTGGGGTCCAAACAGGAAACATCATAACAAATAAAAGCCATAATATACATAAATATACATAGCACTACATTTACATTACAATTTAGCCATTCAGCAGACGCTCCCATCCAGAGACCCACAGCTAGTGCATTCATCTGGAGATAGACAGGCGAGACAAACACAAACTGTATCACATCTAGTGCATTCATCTGGAGATAGACAGGCGAGACAAACACAAACTGTATCACAGTTGCATCCCAATCACGTATCACATACATAATACAACACAATACATGGTACAATACACAATACATATTACATCAACATGTCTGTGTTTCTTCACAGTCTGTGTCATGCCGTAAGGTGTTCTTTAATCAGGTTTTTATCTGGTTTTATTGCTAGCTTGAGTGACCTGGGGTGGCAGAGAGTTCCATGTAGTTATGGCTATATTTAATACTGTGTGTTTCCCAGCCTCTGTTCTGGACCTGTGGACTGTGAAGAGACCTCTGGTTTCAACTGGTCATGGTGACAGAGTTCTAGCAACTATGGTGGATGCATAACTAGGTCAGCGCAGTAGGAGTCAGCTCGGCTTGGCTCCGTTTGTCTCAGTAGTGTGAAAAGGGTATGTGTTACCTGGTCTAAGCACTGGAAGGCTGGGCTGGCAGAGACGTGAGTGGGGCCCAGGGCCAGGCTCTCCTCCTGTAGGGCAGCATCAGGAGCCAGGGCTGATAGAGGAGTAGTCTCCTCCTGGGTTTGCTCCTCCTCACCACCTCCTCCACTGGGAGGGTTGGTCTGCTCCCCAGCTTGGCTCATAGTGGCCCTGTCACACACACATGCAGACAGACACGCAGACAGACACGCAGACAGACAGATACGCACACAGACAGACACGCAGATAGAGACTGCAGACAGACAGAGACAGCAGACAGACACGCAGACAGACACGCACGCAGACAGAGACAGCAGACAGACAGAGACAGCAGACAGACAGCAGACAGACAGCAGACAGAGATAGCAAGACAGCAAGAGACAGCAGACAACCAAAGACAGCCAACAGACAGAGACAGCCGACAGACAGCAAGAGACAGCAGACAGACAGTGAGCAGACAAACAGAGACAGCCGACAGACAGAGACAGCAGACAAACAGAGACAGCAGACAGACAGACAGAGACAGCAGGCAACAGACAACAGACAGACAGAGACAGCAGACAGACAGACAGACAGACAGACAGACAGAGACAGCAGACAGACAGAGACAGCAGGCAGCAGACAGGAGACAGCAGAAAGGAGACAGCAGACAGATAGCCAGAGACAGCAGACAGACAGAGACAGCAGACAGGAGACAGCAGCTAGACAGCCAGAGACAGCAGACAGACAGCCAGAGACAGCAGACAAACAGAGACAGCAGACAGACAGACAGAGACAGCAGGCAGCAGACAACAGACAGACAGAGACAGCAGACAGACAGACAGACAGACAGACAGACAGAGACAGCAGACAGACAGAGACAGCAGACAGACAGAGACAACAGGCAGCAGACAGGAGACAGCAGACAGACAGAGACAGCAGACAGACAGAAATAGCAAGACAGCAAGAGACAGCAGACAGCCAGAGACAGCCGGCAGACAGCAAGAGACAGCAGACAGACAGAGACAGCAGACAGACAGAGACAGCAGAAAGGAGACAGCAGACAGACAGAGACAGCAGACAGATAGCCAGAGACAGCAGACAGACAGAGACAGCAGACAGACAGAGATAGCAAGACAGCAAGAGACAGCCGACAGACAGAGACAGCCGACAGACAGAGACAGCCGACAGACAGCAAGAGACAGCAGACAGACAGAGACAGCAGACAGACAGAGACAGCAGAAAGGAGACAGCAGACAGACAGAGACAGCAGACAGATAGCCAGAGACAGCAGACAGGAGACAGCAGATAGACAGCCAGAGACAGCAGACAGACAGCCAGAGACAGCAGACAAACAGAGACAGCAGACAGACAGAGACAACAGGCAGCAGACAGGAGACAGCAGACAGCCAGAGACAGCAGACAGACAGCCAGAGACAGCAGACAGACAGACAGCAGACAGAGATAGCAAGACAGCAAGAGACAGCAGACAGCCAGAGACAGCCGACAGACAGCAAGAGACAGCAGACAGACAGCAAGAGACAGCAGACAGACAGAGACAGCAGACAGACAGAGACAGCAGACAGGAGACAGCAGATAGACAGCCAGAGACAGCAGACAGACAGCCAGAAACAGCAGACAAACAGAGACAGCAGACAGACAGACAGAGACAGCATGCAGCAGACAACAGACAGACAGAGACGGCAGACAGACAGACAGACAGACAGAGACAGCAGACAGACAGAGACAACAGGCAGCAGACAGGAGACAGCAGACAGCCAGAGACAGCAGACAGACAGCCAGAGACAGCAGACAGACAGACAGCAGACAGACAGCAGACAGAGATAGCAAGACAGCCAGAGACAGCCGACAGACAGCAAGAGACAGCAGACAGACAGCAAGAGACAGCAGACAGACAGAGACAGCAGACAGGAGACAGCAGATAGACAGCCAGAGACAGCAGACAGACAGACAGCCAGAGACAGCAGACAAACAGAGACAGCAGACAGACAGACAGAGACAGCAGGCAGCAGACAACAGACAGACAGAGACAGCAGACAGACAGACAGACAGACAGAGACAGCAGACAGACAGAGACAACAGGCAGCAGACAGGAGACAGCAGACAGCCAGAGACAGACAGCCAGAGACAGCAGACAGACAGAGACAGCAGACAGGAGACAGCAGGCAGACTTTATTGGCTTTGCAAAGTATTTACAGGAATATACAAAGTCTTAGCCTTGTGTATTCTATCCACTCTACATTACACTGATGAAAGACAGACTGCTGCAACCCTCATAGCCTCCAGCTCCAGTCTTTCACCTAGGATGTGTCCCAAATGGCACCCTATTCCTTATAGTGTAGTACATTTTAACAGGCCACATATGGGACGCATGGGTCCTGGTCAAACGTAGTCCACTATAGGGAATAGGATGCCATTTGGGATATAGCTCAGTGTTCTGGAACCTACAGAAAATACTAGACCCAGCTGCTTTGCTGGACCCCTCTAAACCATGGCTGCTGGCCCAGTGGGCCTCTTACAGTAAGTAAAGTCACTATCCTCTCCAGACTTACTTCCCACTGAGCACAGGCGTCAGTTCAATGTCTAGTTTTGATTAACATTTGGTTGAGTGTCAACTAACGTGAACTCAACGTGAAATCAACACATTTTGCCCAATTGTTAGGCCTAAGAAGTATACAATAAATACTAGTAGAAAGACTATTGAACCCGTTTCAACTGGAGACTAGGCCTGTGTTCAGGGCTCTAAATGAACCTCTTCCACTCCTAACTCATTTTTCTAGAAGCGCACCACTGTTTGTGTTCATTTGCAAGGTGCAATGTCAATGATCCTTGTTCTATCTGTGATATTACGTTACTAGCTAGAGAGCATTGGATTTAGATGATACGAATGAATCATTTTAGACAAACAGAACCGAAAACTTCGCTGCCTACTGAAAACTACTAGTTACAACTATTTGACCAGACTCGTGTTAGCTAGCTTGGGAAAGAAGAAATAGCAATAGGTAGCTAACGTTAACTGTTACAATTAACGTTACAGTATGTTGTTCTTACCTGTAACAGGCACTTTATCCACCTGTGACTTCAAGTATGTCAAAATAATGATCCAGCATTATGTCAAACCATGCCATAAAAGTTAGGTCTGGGAAGTAGAGCTATTTGTAAATGTTGTTGCTAGCTAAACTACAACATTCTTCAGAAAATCTCAGCCTCTCTGTTTTGTTGAATGCCTTGAAAACGTTGCCATAACAACGACGCCCCAACATCATTTTCAGCTAGACTGAAAAACCTGTTTTTAAACTTTTAAAAACAGGAACATTACAATAAGTTACGTAAAATACTAGCTATATTTAAATTGTTGAATTAAAGCAGTGCATGCACTGTATTTATTTGTCGTTAAGAAAAATGTATTGATCATATTGAATCGCATGCTTGCAGGGGCAAACAGACAGCTATATTCCGGCAGAGGGCGCCAAGTATTCATTATCATGAGTACAGAGAATGTTCTCCACAAGTTGAGCTGGGGTAACCTTTCTGTCCTGCATCATCAAGATCTGCTCGTTATTTGAACCAAGCCAACCAACCCCTGTCCTGGAGGCATCCTCTGTAGGAGGCATATACATACACAGGAAATAACTCTAAGGATTGTTATGGATCGCACCAAGAACTGTTGAGTTTGGAGAGTTTTGGTCCAGGCAATGGGTTTTTGTGATATATATTTAAAGAAGTTTATTTACTCTGACGCAATTTAATTTGAACACCCTGGAGTTGAGACCAGGGCCTGTATTCATAAAGCGTCCCAGAGTAGGACTCCTGATCTAGGATCAGTACCTCCTGTCTATATAATCATATTCATTATGATCTAAAAGGCAACATTTATCCTAGATCAGTACTCCTACACTGTGACTCTTTGTGAAGACGGGCCCAGAACAGCTGGAGAGTTCCCTTCTCTCCATTGTCACATGGTGACATCACCCTCTCAGCTCAGGATAAACTGTGGAAAATCATTTACAGTTTTTTGCCCATTGCTTACACACTAAAACCGAATGCTTAGACCAAAGCCTCAATACCTAAACTTCTTGTAGCATACCTTAAACACAGTGTAACCATAGCTTAAACACAATGTCATGTTTGCACTTTGTTTGCAATTCTGTAACACACTTATTGCGAAACACTACACACGTTTTCTTACATTAGACACTTTGTTCAAAAACGAAAATCACCTGTTATCATTGGGAAAACACTCTGTTCAAAATGCAAAACTCATCTGGCAATTGTATGCACTTACATACACACCTGAAAACACTTGCACAGAAAACAGAACACCAATCAGTCTGAGCCTTAGCACTACAAATAGGCCTCAGGTAAGCCATTTTTAGAACTTTGCAAGCATGGAGGCAATGAGAGTCAGAGTAAGAGGAGGACAAAGAGAGAGAGGAGTCGGATGTGGAAGAGGACGTGGAAGAGGACGAGGACCAGTGCGGAGACGTATATCAGATGACATCAGGGCTACTCTGGTGGACCATGTGATAAATCATGGCCTGTCCATGAGAACTGCCGCATGAGTTCGTCTACGTGGATGAGGCAGGCTTCAATCTGGCCAAAACCAGGCGTCGGGGCCGTAACGTAGTTGGACAAAGGGCTGTTGTAAATGTCCCTGGGCAGCGTGGGGGAAATATCACCTTGTGTGCTGCAATTCGTGTCCAAGGAGTCCTGCATCATCATGCCACTCTAGGTCCCTACAATACAGGACAGATCATTGCATTTCTAGATGCACTACATGCAGTTGTGCAGGACAGACCACAGCAGCCCAGGTTTGTTGTCATCTGGGATAATGTTAGTTTCCACCGGGCTGCTCTGGTCCGAGATTGGTTCAACAACCATAATCATTTCACAGTTTTATACCTGCCCCCTTACAGCCCCTTTCTAAATGCAATCGAGGAATTATTTTCAGCGTGGTTGAAAATACTCATGTATGTGATACTCATGTATGTGAGTTGTCAATCTCCAAGTACTATGTCTGATTGGCTTGTGTGTTGAGTTTTGACATAATGAGCCAAATTCTGCAAAAAGTGTGTAAGCAATAGGCAAAAACTGTAAGATAATTGTTCTTTCCCCTGGATCCAAAAGTAGTCTTGATTCCTCTCCTTGTTTTATAGGTCCTCTATGCAAATGAATCTGGGTCCATTCATTGTTCTTTAATCTTAAATCACATAGAAAAGATTCACACATCAAAATCTTTGTGAAACACTCCAGATGGTGCTTGTGGTGTGTGTGTGTGTGTGTGTGTGTGTGTGTGTGTGTGTGTGTGTGTGTGTGTGTGTGTGTGTGTGTGTGTGTGTGTGTGTGTGTTACAGTTTTCTCAATTGTTTACACACAAATACTGGTACTTGAGACACAATGACCACAACATGTAACTCATGCACAAACCCCTGAACCAATTCCTGCTAAACTACAAGCACAATTCCTGCTTTACACTCAAATTGCAGTTCTAAAACACACTTTTTTTTCAAAACACTACACACAATTCTTTGCATTTGGCACAATTTTCATGCAGAAAATCTCTTGTTTTCACAATGAACACACTGCCATTCAAATATGCACACTGACTCATCACATGGGCAAACACCACGTCACACAGTTTTACAATTAGCAATCAGAGCTTTAGCATAAAAGGGCAACAGGTGAGCTCTTCTGTTTTGGAGCAATGGATGCCAACATTGAAACAGAGGCAGAGCCAGAGGAGTGAGAGTAAGAGGAGTAGGACGGGGAGGACAAGGACGAGGGCAGGACGAGGAAGGCCAAGGACCGTAATCTCTGATGAGATCCGAGCCACTTTGGTTGATCATGTGGTCAACCATGGTCTAACAATGAGGAGGCTGGGCAAAGAGTACAGCCAAATTTGAGCAGGTACACTGTAGCATCCATCATCCGACTTTCGAAATGAGAATAGGTAAGAAATCTACTCTCACTAGAAAATTGCAGTACTGCATATCAATACAGTACTCAATGAGTACAGTAGTACAGTATTGCCTGTGGACTGTTCTCTGTAGGACTAAAAATAAAGTATGTTTCAAGTATTTGGGAAATGTATTCCTACTTTGTATTTACAGTATTTTTACTATTTGTTTGGCAGAACTGAAAGATTACCAACACAAGGTGGTCAGGAACGTGTTCTGTCTCCTGAACAGGAAACTGAAATTATGAACATGGTCTAGAAAATAACGCCATAACATTACGGCAAATACAAAGAAAATAATAGAAAACAATGAGAGATATTTCAAAATATTGATAGGGTAAGCTTATCAACACTGGACCGTGTCTTGCGCAGAAATAATCTCAGAATGAAGCAGGTCTACAGGGTGCCATTTGAACGCAATTCAGAAAGAGTCAAAGAATTGCGATATAACTATGTGCAAGTGAGTTCTATACAAACCCACAATTGATGCATACTCTCAACACTGTATAAATTATACATATTTCAGTATTGTAATCATAACGATTGTGCTTCACAATAGTGACCACTCCATGTCTATTTCTGATATTGTCATGTGTGTTTGGTGAGACTCCTTGAGCTAGAGGTGGCTGCAGTGGAGCACCAGTTCATCTTTCATTGATGAGGTTGGATTCAACCTCACAAAAGACGAAAGAGGGAAGGAATATCATCGGCCAGCGTGCCATTGTTCAAGTCCCTGGCCAGCGCGGAGGGAACATCACAATGTGTGCAGCGATTACCCACCACGGCGTCATCCATCACCATGCTACCCTTTGGCCCCTACAACACCGCCCATCTGATCACATTCCTGGACACCCTACACAACACACTCATTCCACCAGATCAGGTAGATGTAGCCCAGAGCAGCTCAGGTACGTTTGTCATTTGGGACAACGTAAGTTTCCACAGGGCTGCTCTGGTTCGTAACTGGTTCACTGCCCACCCACGCTTTTTAGTTGTTTATCTCCCTCCATATTCTCCATTCTCTTTTTTTCTGCCTGGAGATGGAAAGTGTATGACCGAAATCCACAAACGCGTATACCTTCTTCTCCAAGCTATGGAAGACGCATGTGGAGATATAGCAGCTGATGCTTTTCATGGCTGGAATCGCCATGCTAGGCGATATTTCCCCGCTGCTTGTCCAGGGAAAACATTGCTTGTGATGTGGATGAGGTGCTGTGGCCAGACCACAACAGAAGAGAGGATGCAGCATAGTTTTTTTTTTTTTACTGTAACTGTATACATTAAATTCTTCTGTTTTGTATGTAGAGCACTGTATGTGCATCTTTGTGTTGGTTGGGAATGGATGTACACTGTGTACATTGTTTTTGTGGGAAAAATAAAATATATTTGTTACTGTGTATTTGTGTGTTCTGAGTATAAAAACAATATTCTCAAATATTTTACAACACACTTATGTATGTACTGTCTGTAAAAATGGCAACACTGAACCAAAAAAGGTTTAAGTCATTATGATGAATGGAGAAGAAGTGTTTTCCATTCATCATAGTGTTTTACATTGAGCACATCAGTGTTCAACTGGTTCTTATAAATGTCTATTCATATGATGGTTTGTGTGTGTCATTTGAAAACAAAATACAATTTTGATAAGAAATAACATTGTTTTGAATGTAAAGTTTCATTTTGCTGGAGAATTGAGGGGTTTTGCCCATTGTGTGTGTGTTTTTGATTTGTGTGTAGAGTTCTGAGAATATGAGGCATGCTTTCAGAAAATGTGTGTAAACAATCGAGAAAAACTGTAAAGGGGTAGTAGGATTTGGCAGGTCCCATGAAGCAGGATTCTCATTTTGGGAGAGACCTTTATAGTGGCCCTGTACTGACCATAAATGCTCATAGAAAGACTTGATCCTCTGTCCTGTGACTACTGTAGTAGGTTCTTTGAGACAATATATACTGGTTGGCCTTTGGCTCAGATGTTGACTGAGGTTTTTCATGATCTATTTATAGTTCATAAGAACATCTCATTAATCACTGATCTGGTCGTTTTTGGTCCAGTAGAGGGTTCGCTCCCAGCAATAACCTTGACTTCCATCACATTTCTGGACTGATTTCTGGAACCTGCCCATGTTTTTGTTTTCTATAACATTATGCCCTTCAAGTGAATTATAATTTTGGCAAGTAAAACAAGTTCCTGCACTTCTCAGAAATTATTTTTAGATTTGTGTATAACTCAGAATTTCAAATGCCTTGAGGGCATGCAGCTAAGTTAGGACAGTAGATTTAGCTATCTGTTCACAATTTAGAAGGTCAGGTTGCCCAGCCCGGCGGAGATACAATCTTCGGCAAAATCATTCGCAAGGAGATTCCTGCAAAAATATTATTTGAAGATTGTTTTTCTTATCAATTCACATTCCGTCATGGTAAACTGTCAACAATACTACTTCATTGAGTTATGTTTGTTACTAACTCCTAATAATGTAGCAGTACAGGAAAACAACGCTCTGTGCTGTATTCAGTAAACACAACAGGTGGTGGTACACCACTGCCAGTAAAGATGAAGGAATGTGCACCATTCCATACAGACGTATTTAGTTTACTTTCTGAGTAGGTTTTCTATCTAACTTTTGCATAGGGTGTGTCTCGACCTGTTCTGACCATCCAGCCTGTCTTTAGGGCTCTTTAGTGGTTTAGTGTCCTCCTTGGTGGTCAGTGCAGTCATACAAACTTGTTCCTGGTAAAGTGGTACAGTGGTGAAGTGTGTTTTCTTCTCATGACTTCCAGAGAGAACTCTATTTATAGTAGGTCTAATGCTTGTCCTTAGAATAGTGCTGAACAGGGCTTGTTCTTAGAATAGTGATGAACAGGGCTTGTTCTCAGAATAGTGCTGAACAGGGCTTGTTCTTAGAATAGTGATGAACAGGGCTTGTTCTCAGAATAGTGCTGAACGGGGCTTGTTCTTAGAACAGTGCTGAACAGTGCTTGTTTTTAGAATAGTGATGAACGGGGCTTGTTCTTAGAATAGTGCTGAACAGGGCTTGTTATTAGAATAGTGCTGAACAGGGCTTGTTCTTAGAATAGTGCTGAACAGGGCTTGTTCTTAGAATAGTGCTGAACAGTGCTTGAAGTGGATTAAAAGTACATCGTATTTATGTACCAGGGTTTGTATTTGAGCCGATATTCTCTAAAGAGGTGCCGGCACTCAAACAGTAGAACATTTGAGATTCTCTGTACAAGCTAGCACTGCTCCACTTTGAACACTGGTGCGGCAGGAAAGAGCGTTGGGCAGGTAAGTGAAATGTTGCTGGTTTGAATCCCTGAGCTGGAAACATCTGCTGTTCTGCCCTTGAACATGGCAGTTACTGTACATTTTTGTAGACGCTGTTATCCAGAGCAACTTACATTAGTGAGTGTGTACATTTTAATACTGGTCTTTCATGGGAATCAAACCCACAACCCTGGCGTTGCAAGCACCATGCTCTACCAACTGAGTTACATGGACCACAGTCCTTCCCCGCACCTCTAATTCAGAGGGTTTGGGTTAAATGCGAAAGGCATTTTGGTTGAATACATTTAGTTGTGCAACTGACTAGGTCTTTCCTTTCCCTAACCAGATGCAGAACAACTCATGAGTGATGATTGTTTGTGAACATGTGTTCTCATTGCTGTACAGATGTAGGATCTTAATTTGAGCCAGTTCGCTACAGCAGTAAAAATAACCCAGCAGCTACAGGAAATGTGGATTATAATTTATGATTTATTTTGTAGGGGTTGATACATTTTCCGTTAGGGCAGCATTTGAAACTGGAAATTATAAACATTAGAAGCCTTTTTAAACCTCAAATACACTACAAGTTTGCATTTCCTGCTGTGGAGGAACATTCCGGCATCAACATGATGATGAAATTAAGATACGGCATCTGTATCAATATAATAGAGTATCTTGGAGAGATTTTAAAACAACCAAAATTATTTTAAGTGATCTGGTTGCAGCTGTGTATAACCATACGCTGGTCGAGTGACAATCTCTTACAGCTGTTCTATGGCTATGTGAAGCCTGTCTCATTCATATGATCACCCTGGGTGGTGTGTTTCATAAAGCTTATCATCCCATGAATCACTATGGCTGAAGAAAATAATCAGAGAAAAAGTTATGTATCCTATACACTCCTTTTCTTTTGTACCTGTGTATTGTAGTCATAACAAAAGCAGAAACAAATTGGGGGTAATTTTATGGTCCTTTTGCAGGCTCTTTCAAGTTAGGCAGTGTTCTGCTTTCAATATCCCAACTAATCCAAGTTGGGTTTTCTTCCAGACCCTTATTCTGCACAGTGAGGAGTACCAACTGACGAAATCAGGAGAGTATCTGCAGATACTTCATACAATCTATTAAAGCCTTTCGAGAGGTTTTCATTCAACTCTTTTTAATAGTTACTGTATAACTTCTCTGGGAGCAGTGCATGAGGTGACCGTTTTGGAGAGCCTGGCGTGCCCAAAGTAAAATGCCTCCCATTTAGGCCCAGAAAATAGGATATGCATATATTTAGTACCATTGGATAGGAAACACTCTGAATTTTCCAAAACTGTTAACCATTTGTCTGTGAATGAATCAGAACGCATATAACAGGCAAAACCCTGAGGAATCTCTGTCCTGGAAAAAGTGATTTTGACACATTGCTCATTTGGGAACCCCTCCCTATTGAAAATGACCATATATAGGCATATGAATGCAGTACACGTCGCTTCCTTATGATGTCAACAGCCTCGAGACGGTGTTTCCCTCCATTTTGGATGAATTTAGAGCAGAGAAAAACAGCAAACAATGAAGACCCTCGTTCTGAGAAAAGTTCCGTGGCGCGACGAGAAGTCACGGAGTGTCTTTAGTAGCCTCGTTATTGATCAGTTTATATTCCGGCTGATTTATAATAGTAAATATACGTAAAAGTGTTCCTAAGGATACATTTCAAACTATGTTTGATTGTTCTTGGACAAGTTTATAGGTATAATTTGAACGAGTTCGCGCTGCGTTTCATGGACTAGTGGAGGCTGTCGTTTCTGATTATAACGCTACGAACCAAATGGAGGATTTATGGATAAAAGACGTTACTTTTTCTAACAAAAGAACCATGGATTGTCTTCGTTGGACACTTAGGATGACCTCAGCAGAAGTTCTTCAACAGGTAATTGATTTGTTTTTGCTGTGAAATGTGTTATGTGTGTGCCATGATGGCTAATCGATACATGGCTATTGGAAAAATATGTGAGGCGCTAGCCTCAAACAATGAAATGTGCTGCTTTCGCCGTAAAGCCTTTTTGAAATCTGACAACGCTGTGATATTGCCAAGAAACATAGCTTTTGATGAGTATGGAACACTTGCATATTGGTGGATGTTTAATAATTCTATTTTGGGATTTTGAATTTGGCGCTTTAGATTTTCGCTGGTAGTGTCGGGACGAGCCCGCTAGCGACCCAGTAATCCCTGACTGGATAACAAATCGTCTTCCTCGCATCAAAGTGTTGCTGAACAAAGGACAGAAATTGAAATTGAAAACAGCCACGAGATTCTTTGTGCGTCGCGCCGACAGAAATAAACATCTCTCCGAGAAGAAGGGCGGGGGTGTATGTTTCATGATTAACCACTCATGGTGTAATTGTAACAACATCCAGGAACTCTAGTCCTTTTGTTCATCTGACCTAGAATTCCACGTGTTCAAATGCCGACCGTATTATCTCCCAAGAGAATTCTCGTCGGTTATTGTCACAGCCGTGTATATCCCCCCCTCAAGCCGATACCACGACGGCCCTCAAAGAACTTCACATGACTTTATGCAAACTGGAAACCATATATCCCGAGGCTGCATTTATTGTAGCTAGGGATTTTAACAAAGCAAATTTGAGAACAAGGCTACCTAAATTCTATCAGCATATTGACTGTAGTACTCGGCTGGTAAAACTCTGCTTCACTGCTACTCGAACTTCCGCGATGAATACAAGGCCCTCCCCCGCCCTCCCTTTAGCAAATCTGACCACGACCACGAGTTTTTCTTCTGCCTTCCTTTAGGCAGAAACTCAAACAGGATGTACCCGTGACAAGGACTATTCAATGCTGGTCTGACCAATCGGAATCCACGCTTCAAGATTGTTTTGATCACGCGGACTGGGACGTGTTCTGGGTAGCCTCAGAGAATAATATTGATTTATACGCTGACTCTGTGAGTGAGTTTATAAGGAAGTGCATAGGAGATGTTGTGCCCACTGTGACTATTAAAACCTACCCTAACCAGAAACCGTGGATAGATGGCAGCATTCGCGCAAAGTGCAAACCATCGCATTTAATCATGGAAAGTTGACTGGGAATATGGCCGAATACAAACAGTGTAGTTATTGACTTCAATTTGCGTACCGCCCCAATAGGTCCACAGACGATGCAATCGTCATCACACTGCACACTGCCCTATCCCACCTGGACAAGAGAAATACCTATGTAAGGATACTGTTCATCGACTACAACTCAGCATTCAACACCATAGTACCCTCCAAGCTAATCATTAAGCTTGAGGCCCTGGGTCCCAACCCCGCCCTGCGCAATTGGGTCCTGGACTTCCTGACGGGCCGCCCCCAGCTGGTGAAGGTAGGAAACAACATCTTTGCTGATCCTCAGCACTGGGGCCCCACAAGGGTGCGTGCTCAGCCCCCTCATGTACTCCCTGTTCACCCATGACTGCATGGCCATGCACGCCTCCAACTCAATCATCAACTTTGCAGACGGCACAATAGTAGTAGGCTTGATTACCAACAACGACGAGACAGCCTATGGAGGAAGTGAGGTTACTCGGAGTGTGGCGTCAGGAAAACAACCTCTCACTCAATGTCAACAAAACAAAGGAGATCATCGTGGACTTCAGGAAACAGCAGAGGGAGCACCCCCCCCTATCCACGTCGACGGGACAGCAGTGGAGAAGGTGGAAAGTTTTAAGTTCCTCGGCAACACATCACTGACAAACTGAAATGGTCCACCCACACAGACAATGTGGTGAAGAAGGCGCAACAGCGCCTCTTCAACCTCAGGAGGCTGAAGAAATGTAAAACCCTCACAAACTTTTACAGATGCACAATTGAGAGCATCCTGTTGGGCTGTATCACCGCCTGGTATGGCAACTGCACCGCCCATAACCTCAGGTCTCTCCAGAGGGTGGTGCGGTCTGCACAACGCATCACCGGGGGCAAACTACCTGCCCTCCAGGACACCTACACCACCCGATGTCACAGGAAGGCCAAAAAGATCATCAAGGACAACAACCACCCGAGCCACTGCCTGTTCACCCCGCTACCATCCAGAAGGCGAGGTCAGTACAGGTGCATCAAAGCTGGGACAGAGAGATAGAAGCTATTTTTCAATCTTAAGGCCATCAGACTGTTAAACAGCCATCACTAACACAGTGAGGCTGCTGTCTACATACAGACTTGAAATCATTGGCCACTTTAATAAATGGAATACTAGTCACGTTAATAATGCCACTTTAATAATGTTTACATATCTTGCATTACTCATCTCATATGTATATATTGTATTTTAACAAATCTATTGCATTTTGCCTATGCCGCTCGGTCATTGCTCATCCATATATTTATACGTATGTATGTATTCTTATTCCATTCCTTTACTTAGATTTGTGTGTATTAGGTAGTTGTTGTGGAATTGTTAGATTACTGGATAGATATTACTGCACTGTCAGAACTAGAAGCATAAGCATTTCGCTACACTTGCAATAAGATCTGCTAACCTGGAATGTTTTTAATTGACATTCACAGGCAGTGATCTTCAGACTCTCTCCCCAGGTAGCAAAACATCAGATAATTGGACAGCTTGACTGAAGAAATTGTTTCCCCCTTTTTTTTCAGACATACCAAACAACACGTTTCCAAACGTGAGAAAGCTCTGAGACTAACAGCTCTGCATATTTGTGTTGGACGTATCCTCGCTCACTGAGATGCTTACAGTGCTGTTTAGAACCTCAGAGTCATGTCTGGCTCCTGTGATGTCACGGGGCTCCGCTGGCTAACATTGGACCTTCAGGATCATTCAGAACACATGCCACTATAGAAACCCACCTCGTACATCAGATGGCCCACAATCCCTGCATGTGTGAATCACTCATGGTGTCTATGAACCAAGACATCGGTTTCTGTTCAGGATCGTATGGACTGACTTAATTAATGTACTTTAGCAGGTCAAGGACTAACTCCTCAGCTTCATGTGTTGAGGTGCAGAGAGGAAGAGGAAGAGGTAGTAAAGCCGTGGAACAGCTGTTTGAAAGGACCCGAAGACGTTCCATGTTTTATGGAGAAGCATCACAGATCAAACAGATAGTCGAAGGGGTTAGGGGAAGGATGTGCCTAAATCCCTTTAGGATCAGTCAAGTGTGTGTGTGTGTGTTAGTAATGTAAACCTCATTCATTTCAGAAAAAAACGGCTTTTATTTCATGAACAGGTCTAAATCGCACATTTAGAACAAATCTACCTCGGGCCTCCCGAGTGGCGCAGCGGTCTGGGAAGTCACTACAGATCTGGGTTCGACCCCGGGCTGTGTCGCAGCCGGCCGCGACCATGAAGCGGCACATAATTGTCTGGGTTAGGGAGGGTTTGGCCGGCTGGGATGTCCTTGTCCCATTGCGCTCTAGTGACTCCTTGTGGTGGCTGCGCACATGCATGTTGACTTCGGTCACCAGCTGTATGGTGTTTCCTCCGACATATTGGTGCTTCAGAGGACGCACGGCTCTCGACCTTCGCCTCTCCCGAGTCCGTACGGGAGTTGCAGCGATGGGACAAGACTGTAACTACCAATTGGATATCATATATCAAAATATATCAACCTCTACTTTTTCAAAAAAGTATATCCACAAGGAAATATTCTTGTAACGAAAACAGCAACAACTGTCCTGCATTGGTTATGCTGGTGGGAATCCAACTGTCCTGCATTGGTTATGCTGGTGGGAATCCAACTGTCCTGCATTGGTTATGCTGGTGGGAATTCGAAAGTTAAAAAAATCTGATACAGACTGAATTGGAATGTTCTGCGATAATATAAACGTTATCTTCTAATTTCCAACTCTGTCCTATTAACTCAACCTGGTGACCTCATATTTCTTTGGTCTGGGGTCTCTCAGAGGCTTCGGCAGCAGCTCCATCTCCTCCTCCTCTGTCTCGGCCACTAGCTCCTGAGCCGTCTGTCCCTGTCCTGTATCACCCTTCCCTGGCTGTGGATCCTTATCCTTGGGACACTCTCCGTTGTAGGTCTTGACATAATTCTCCACGGGCCAGCCCCTGAACTCCAGAGGCTCGGTGCAGACTAGGCCAGAGTAGGCCACCCCTGGGTGATGCTTCAGCCAGTAGATCAGGTAGTGGATGTTGTAGTCACAGACCCAGGGGTTATCCCCCAGATTCAGCATCCTGAGGAAGTACAGGTCCTCCAACACTCCGTACTGGAAGTAGTGCAGGCTGTTGTTGGACAGGTCCAGCTCTCGCAGGTATAAGAGCCCCGCAAACGCAGCTATGGAGAGGGGGAGAAATGCAGGATGTTAAGGGTTAGTTAGAGGGACAGGAAATGTCAATGAATCTTATAGCTCAAGTCTCAATGGAAGAAATTCCTACTGGACAGGTACAGGAGCCCAGTGGATGCAGCTGAAGAGGGGGGAGGTCAGTTGCTACTTCAATTCATCTTATACAGTAGCACTCAGTGGAGCATTTCAGTGGAAGTAATGTCCACTAATGGACATGAAACTGAATGATTACCTGGAACTAATGTTCCACTGTAACACGTGAAAGAGTAACAGCTTCCATAACTCATTTCCGACTGCCTTTTCAGCACCTCCAATTCAAACACATGCTGATATTAAGTTTGACTAAGTTTGACCCCATCACCTAGTCTCAGCTCTAATTCATGCTGAAGTTAGCCTGTTGATGTGCCTACGATGTGCCTAATGGCTAGTAGACATCTGTAAGATGTGTGTCCTGCAGTGTAGCCCTGAGTAATGGTGGCAGTGCAGGCTAGCACCATAAAGATAGGCCTACTGTATTTAGCACTGTCTCCAGAGTGACCCTCCTGTTAACACTCCCACAAACCCCCTCAGGGAATTACTGAGAATTACTGAGAATTACTGTCTGGTTTCTACTGGTTTGTTTGTGCAACTCAATGAGACAATAGTTCTGGTCTATTTTTTTAAACCAGTTTGGGCTTGCTACAGAGCTTTGCTTCTCACAGTCCCTGAGAAAACTGAGGGAGAATTTTGTGAATACTTAATGAGGATTGTGTTCAATTTGCAGTTGCTTTCTCTATCCAGAACGGATTGGCTTTTTATCCATAACAATTTAATTTCTTTCTCCTCGATCATAATAGTTAATGACTGTGTGTTTACAGTACTGGTTGTCATAGTTGGTCGGAATTAACCACCATTAATTACTTGTTAACAACTCAGGGAAATACTCTAATGTCAATCGTTTACATATGTTCCGCAATAATTAAAGATAAGGGAACTATTTTCCTTCTGTGGCAAAGCTTCCTGGCTATGTGACCAGTTCTTGTGAGCCTGGGAATAATGAGACAGCGTTTTTTTCCAGTTCTCAAACATAACAGAACTAGAAGGTAGTGTAGTGATTCCTCGGCAAATAGAGAACCTTGTAAGTTTTACAAACGAGGTGGAGCATGTTTATGGCATCGTAGGCTCCTTTAACAAGTCAGATGTAACTGTGTGAGAAGCTAATGAGCATTAAGGGTTGTTATGTATGTGTGGAATTGATCCAAACTCAACGCTGCCTAGTATGGTATATAAAGTACTGGTATGGTATATAAAGTACTGGTATGGTATATAAAGTACTGGTATGGTATATAAAGTACTGGTATGGTATATAAAGTATTGGTATGGTATATAAAGTACTGATATGGTATATAAAGTACTGGTATGATATATAAAGTACTGGTATGGTATATAAAGTACTGGTATGGTATATAAAGTACTGGTATGGTATATAAAGTATGTGAGTTTTTTATTTGTCTTTCTTCTGCCTCTTTTTCCACGTTACCCCAGGGATAATGAGACAGCGGTTTTTTCCAGTTCTCAAACATAACAGAACTAGAAGGTAGTGTAGTGATTCCTCGGCAAATAGAGAACCTTGTAAGTTTTACAAACGAGGTGGAGCATGTTTATGGCCTAGTATGGTATATAAAGTACTGGTATGGTATATAAAGTACTGGTATGGTATATAAAGTACTGGTATGGTATATAAAGTATGTGAGTTTTTTATTTGTCTTTCTTCTGCCTCTTTTTCCACGTTACCCCAGGGATTCTAACGATTCTATCTCAAGTTCAAGGTTCTCCTCTGATTCCTCTTTTGACCTCTTTCTTTGTCTAGGGCTCAATTACAATGGGGGACCTGTAAGAACATGTATGCACTCACTACTGTAAGTCACAATGCAAAACAATCTAATAATACAAAAATAATATATATCTCAGATTGCTTTATCTTACGAAATGCTTCTTCAGGTGTTGTGAGATCTGATCGTCTGTGCAGCATGACTTGGAACCCGTCCATACTGAGTGTGCTGCTGGAAGGAAGTGGATGGTCTCTCCTCACCTGTGTCGATCTGATCCAGACTGTTACTGCTGAGGTTGAGAAGCTTCAGGTCCCTGGCAGCAACAAACTCCTTGGGCCGGAGCTGAGTGATGCTGTTACTGGACAAGTCCATCCTCACAATGTCTGACGGGAGACCTGAGGGGATGTTCTTCAGTTCTGGGGAGGGGGAATATGGAGGTCAGTGAGAGGTTAATAACCAGACATGTTTACAATGGCCAAATCAGCTAGCTATCATACTGCATGAAAACATGAACGATAACATAAGCGGACACACAAGGAACTTTTGGGCATATGGGATTTTTCTTCAACCCAATGCATGCTTGTTGATCGCCAGAGTGACTGAAATTTGGATTCCTACATATGTGAATTCCGAGTGTGCCCTGAGAATATGAAGATGGCCTCCCCTTTCTATAGTCACTCTGTAGCCATGTTGTAGGTCTGTGCCAAGCAGGACTTATTCACAGCACTCTGGGTTCCCTTAGCCTTTGAAGGCTATGAAACATGAAGGCTGACGTATGAAACAGGGTTTCCCACAGGCTTAAAAGTCCTCTGCGAGAGCTTCTGTCTTTTTTTTGTGATCGCCAGCAGCCTTTACCATAGAAGGAAAATGTCTGCAAGAGCCATTGTTCTCAATGTAGAGTTTAAAATAAAGACTAAGACATGAAGACTAAGTAGGTGGTCCCTAAAATGCATACAACTTCTATCGACAATTCCTAATGAATGATGTCTTTGGAACCGGTTTTCTAAGTCATGTTCACAATGAAAGGAGCTATGCTCTAAAACTAAAACGCCTAGCTGAGAATGAACCTAGCTGTGGTGGGGTGGAAAACCTTTCTGTGTTTGTCAAAGTCCATGTGCAGTCTTGGACTGCTTCCAGTAGGCCACATCCTGAGCACGGTTTATCATTCAGGAACTGTCACAGACCTTAACGACAGACAGCTGCTCTAATATCATAACAGCATAGGACATCCATCATCTTCCACTATAAGGAAATGAGATTAGCGCTCCAAGGCGTGTAGACGAGGGTGCTGCTGCTGGAGCATTCACAGCAACACAACAGAGGCAGAAGCTGCGTTCTCAATGACACCCTATTCCCTATATAGTACACTACTTTTGTCCATATCCCTATGGGCCATG
Organism: Brachymystax lenok tsinlingensis; assembly: GCA_030435695.1. Lineage (NCBI taxonomy): Eukaryota > Metazoa > Chordata > Actinopteri > Salmoniformes > Salmonidae > Brachymystax > Brachymystax lenok. The sequence goes on along the minus strand of CM059783.1, from coordinate 23,461,931 downwards.
GTAGGGCTCTGGTTAAAAGTAGTGCACTATATAGGGAATAGGGTGCCATTTGGGATGCATACAGAGATGTTCCCTCTTCCCTATCGATCAAACCCCTGCCTCACAACACCTGTGATATGCTTTAGTTCAGACTACAGCAGTGAGTGGGGAAACATGCAGATGGTTGGGAAAAGTAAAGGTCATTCAGGCATAACAGTTTTCGTGAGGGCCGCTGTGGCTAGGTATACCCATATATTTTTTTTTTCTTGGACTACCATATATATATTAACCTGTATTTAACTAGGCAAGTCAGTTATGAACAAATTCTTCTTTACAATGACGGCCTAGGAACAGTGGGTTAACTGCCTTGTTCAGGGGCAGAACGACAGATTTATACCTTGTCAGTTAGAGGATTCAATCCACCAACCGGCCCTAGCCTTTTGGGGGCCCTAAGCAAAATGTTGTCATGGGGCGGAGAGGAGATTTAGCAATGTTATAACAAATTCCATGCAATTCTACTCATTTTGCCATAGGTTGGAGAGAAATGTTTGCAGTTTTTAAGATGATATCTGAGTGTGAGTGACTAGCAAAATCACTGGGGGCCCACCGGTCTGCAATTTGACCATGCTTACTAGAAGGTTAGATAGCTGGCCACTAGACTAACTTGCCAAGCTAAAAACTGAAGCTGTCAGTGACTGACATAACAACAAAACAACTGCTGATGCAACTATCAACAGGAAGTTTATTTGAAATGTTTTTAGAAATGTTTCCGCAGGCCAACAAAAGAGGGGGACGCGGCCAGTTGCCCATCCCTGATATAGTTGATTAAAATCAGATGTTGTTTACAGACAGCAGGAAACTAAACCTATATAGCCATTCATTTAGGTTGGAAATGCACAGTGCTGCTTTTACAGAGTAAGGTGCCAAACATGCCTGTATATCAAGGAAAGTCCATGCTGCTGTGGAGGAGAGGAGACTACCAGCAGAATATGACTCATCATGCTGTGGAGGAGAGGAGACTACCAGCAGAATATTACTCATCATGCTGTGGAGGAGAGGAGACTACCAGCAGAATATGACTCATCATGCTGTAGAGGAGAGGAGACTACCAGCAGAATGACTCATCATGCTGTGGAGGAGAGGAGACTAACAGCTAAATATGACTCATCATGCTGTGGAGGAGAGGAGACTAACAGCAGAATATTACCCATCATGCTGTGGAGGAGAGGAGACTAACAGCAGAATATGACTCATCATGCTGTGGAGAAGAGGAGAGGAGACTACCAGCAGAATATTACTCATCATGCTGTGGAGGAGAGGAGACTACCAGCAGAATATGACTCATCATGCTGTGGAGGAGAGGAGACTACCAGCAGAATATGACTCATCATGCTGTGGAGGAGAGGAGACTACCAGCAGAATATTACTCATCATGCTGTGGAGGAGAGGAGGCTAACAGCAGAATATGAGTCATTATGCTGTGGAGGAGAGGAAACTACCAGCAGAATATTACTCATCATGCTGAGGAGGAGAGGAGACTAACAGCAGAATATGAGTCATTATGCTGTGGAGGAGAGGAGACTAACAGCAGAATATGAGTCATTATGCTGTGGAGGAGAGGAGTCTACCAGCAGAATATTAATCATCATGCCTTGGAGAAGAGGATACTACCAGCAGAATATTACTCATCATGCTGTGGAGGAGAGGAGACTACCAGCAGAATATTACTCATCATGCTGTGGAGGAGAGGAGACTACCAGCAGAATATGACTCATCATGCTGTGGAGGAGAGGAGACTACCAGCAGAATATGACTCATCATGCTGTGGAGGAGAGGAGACTACCAGCAGAATATTACTCATCATGCTGTGGAGGAGAGGAGACTACCAGCAGAATATTACTCATCATGCTGTGGAGGAGAGGAGACTACCAGCAGAATATTACTCATCATGCTGTGGAGGAGAGGAGACTACCAGCAGAATATTACTCATCATGCTGTGGAGGAGAGGAGACTACCAGCAGAATATTACTCATCATGCTGTGGAGGAGAGGAGACTACCAGCAGAATATGACTCATCATGCTGTGGAGGAGAGGAGACTACCAGCAGAATATTACTCATCATGCTGTGGAGGAGAGGAGACTACCAGCAGAATATTACTCATCATGCTGTGGAGGAGAGGACTACCAGCAGAATATTACTCATCATGCTGTGGAGGAGAGGAGACTACCAGCAGAATATTACTCATCATGCTGTGGAGGAGAGGAGACTACCAGCAGAATATTACTCATCATGCTGTGGAGGAGAGGAGACTACCAGCAGAATATTACTCATCATGCTGTGGAGGAGAGGAGACTACCAGCAGAATATTACTCATCATGCTGTGGAGGAGAGGAGACTACCAGCAGAATATTACTCATCATGCTGTGGAGGAGAGGAGACTACCAGCAGAATATTACTCATCATGCTGTGGAGGAGAGGGAGACTACCAGCAGAATATGACTCATCATGCTGTGAGGAGAGGAGACTACCAGCAGAATATTACTCATCATGCTGTGGAGGAGAGGAGACTACCAGCAGAATATTACTCATCATGCTGTGGAGGAGAGGAGACTACCAGCAGAATATTACTCATCATGCTGTGGAGGAGAGGAGACTACCAGCAGAATATTACTCATCATGCTGTGGAGGAGAGGAGACTACCAGCAGAATATTACTCATCATGCTGTGGAGGAGAGGAGACTACCAGCAGAATATTACTCATCATGCTGTGGAGGAGAGAGGAGACTACCAGCAGAATATTACTCATCATGCTGTGGAGGAGAGGAGACTACCAGCAGAATATGACTCATCATGCTGTGGAGGAGAGGAGACTACCAGCAGAATATTACTCATCATGCTGTGGAGGAGAGGAGACTACCAGCAGAATATTACTCATCATGCTGTGGAGGAGAGGAGACTACCAGCAGAATATTACTCATCATGCTGTGGAGGAGAGGAGACTACCAGCAGAATATTACTCATCATGCTGTGGAGGAGAGGAGACTACCAGCAGAATATTACTCATCATGCTGTGGAGGAGAGGAGACTACCAGCAGAATATTACTCATCATGCTGTGGAGGAGAGGAGACTACCAGCAGAATATTACTCATCATGCTGTGGAGGAGAGGAGACTACCAGCAGAATATTACTCATCATGCTGTGGAGGAGAGGAGACTACCAGCAGAATATTACTCATCATGCTGTGGAGGAGAGGAGACTACCAGCAGAATATTACTCATCATGCTGTGGAGGAGAGGAGACTACCAGCAGAATATTACTCATCATGCTGTGGAGGAGAGGAGACTACCAGCAGAATATTACTCATCATGCTGTGGAGGAGAGGAGACTACCAGCAGAATATTACTCATCATGCTGTGGAGGAGAGGAGACTACCAGCAGAATATTACTCATCATGCTGTGGAGGAGAGGAGACTACCAGCAGAATATTACTCATCATGCTGTGGAGGAGAGGAGACTACCAGCAGAATATTACTCATCATGCTGTGGAGGAGAGGAGACTACCAGCAGAATATTACTCATCATGCTGTGGAGGAGAGGAGACTACCAGCAGAATATTACTCATCATGCTGTGGAGGAGAGGAGACTACCAGCAGAATATTACTCATCATGCTGTGGAGGAGAGGAGACTACCAGCAGAATATTACTCATCATGCTGTGGAGGAGAGGAGACTACCAGCAGAATATTACTCATCATGCTGTGGAGGAGAGGAGACTACCAGCAGAATATTACTCATCATGCTGTGGAGGAGAGGAGACTACCAGCAGAATATTACTCATCATGCTGTGGAGGAGAGGAGACTACCAGCAGAATATTACTCATCATGCTGTGGAGGAGAGGAGACTACCAGCAGAATATTACTCATCATGCTGTGGAGGAGAGGAGACTACCAGCAGAATATTACTCATCATGCTGTGGAGGAGAGGAGACTACCAGCAGAATATGACTCATCATGCTGTGGAGGAGAGGAGACTACCAGCAGAATATGACTCATCATGCTGTGGAGGAGAGGAGACTACCAGCAGAATATTACTCATCATGCTGTGGAGGAGAGGAGACTACCAGCAGAATATTACTCATCATGCTGTGGAGGAGAGGAGACTACCAGCAGAATATTACTCATCATGCTGTGGAGGAGAGGAGACTACCAGCAGAATATTACTCATCATGCTGTGGAGGAGAGGAGACTACCAGCAGAATATTACTCATCATGCTGTGGAGGAGAGGAGACTACCAGCAGAATATTACTCATCATGCTGTGGAGGAGAGGAGACTACCAGCAGAATATGACTCATCATGCTGTGGAGGAGAGGAGACTACCAGCAGAATATTACTCATCATGCTGTGGAGGAGAGGAGACTACCAGCAGAATATGACTCATCATGCTGTGGAGGAGAGGAGACTACCAGCAGAATATTACTCATCATGCTGTGGAGGAGAGGAGACTACCAGCAGAATATTACTCATTATGCTGTGGAGGAGAGGAGACTACCAGCAGAATATTACTCATCATGCTGTGGAGGAGAGGAGACTACCAGCAGAATATTACTTATCATGCTGTGGAGGAGAGGAGACTACCAGCAGAATATTACTCATCATGCTGTGGAGGAGAGGAGACTACCAGCAGAATATGACTCATCATGCTGTGGAGGAGAGGAGACTACCAGCAGAATATTACTCATCATGCTGTGGAGGAGAGGAGACTACCAGCAGAATATTACTCATCATGCTGTGGAGGAGAGGAGACTACCAGCAGAATATTACTCATCATGCTGTGGAGGAGAGGAGACTACCAGCAGAATATTACTCATCATGCTGTGGAGGAGAGGAGACTACCAGCAGAATATTACTCATCATGCTGTGGAGGAGAGGAGACTACCAGCAGAATATTACTCATTATGCTGTGGAGGAGAGGAGACTACCAGCAGAATATTACTCATCATGAACTACCAGCAGAATATTACTCATCATGCTGTGGAGGAGAGGAGACTACCAGCAGAATATTACTCATCATGCTGTGGAGGAGAGGAGACTACCAGCAGAATATTACTCATCATGCTGTGGAGGAGAGGAGACTACCAGCAGAATATTACTCATCATGCTGTGGAGGAGAGGAGACTACCAGCAGAATATGACTCATCATGCTGTGGAGAGAGGAGACTACCAGCAGAATATTACTCATCATGCTGTGGAGGAGAGGAGACTACCAGCAGAATACTCATCATGCTGTGGAGGAGAGGAGACTACCAGCAGAATATTACTCATCATGCTGTGGAGGAGAGGAGACTACCAGCAGAATATTACTCATCATGCTGTGGAGGAGAGGAGACTACCAGCAGAATATTACTCATCATGCTGTGGAGGAGAGGAGACTACCAGCAGAATATTACTCATCATGCTGTGGAGGAGAGGAGACTACCAGCAGAATATTACTCATCATGCTGTGGAGGAGAGGAGACTACCAGCAGAATATTACTCATTATGCTGTGGAGGAGAGGAGACTACCAGCAGAATATTACTCATCATGCTGTGGAGGAGAGGAGACTACCAGCAGAATATTACTCATCATGCTGTGGAGGAGAGGAGACTACCAGCAGAATATTTAGCATCATGCTGTGGAGGAGAGGAGACTACCAGCAGAATATGACTCATCATGCTGTGGAGGAGAGGAGACTACCAGCAGAATATTTCTCATCATTCTGTGAAGGAGAGGAGACTACCAGCAGAATATTAAGCATCATGCTGTGGAGGAGAGGAGACTACCAGCAGAATATGACTCATCATGCTGTGGAGGAGAGGAGACTACCAGCAGAATATGACTCATCATGCTGTGGTGGAGAGGAGACTACCAGCAGAATATGACTCATCATGCTGTGGAGGAGAGGAGACTACCAGCAGAATATTACTCATCATGCTGTGGAGGAGAGGAGACTACCAGCAGAATATTACTCATTATGCTGTGGAATAGAGGAGACTACCAGCAGAATATTACTCATCATGCTGTGGAGGAGAGGAGACTACCAGCAGAATATTACTCATTATGCTGTGGAATAGAGGAAACTACCAGCAGAATATTACTTATCATGCTGTGGAGGAGAGGAGACTACCAGCAGAATATGACTCATCATGCGGTGGAGGAGAGGAGACTACCAGCAGAATATGACTCATCATGCTGTGGAGGAGAGGAGACTACCAGCAGAATATTACTCATCATGCTGTGGAGGAGAGGAGACTACCAGCAGAATATTACTCATCATGCTGTGGAGGAGAGGAGACTACCAGCAGAATATGACTCATCATGCTGTGGAGGAGAGGAGACTACCAGCAGAATATTACTCATCATGCTGTGGAGGAGAGGAGACTACCAGCAGAATATTACTCATCATGCTGTGGAGGAGAGGAGACTACCAGCAGAATATTACTCATCATGCTGTGGAGGAGAGGAGACTACCAGCAGAATATTACTCATCATGCTGTGGAGGAGAGGAGACTACCAGCAGAATATTACTCATCATGCTGTGGAGGAGAGGAGACTACCAGCAGAATATTACTCATTATGCTGTGGAGGAGAGGAGACTACCAGCAGAATATTACTCATCATGCTGTGGAGGAGAGGAGACTACCAGCAGAATATTACTCATCATGCTGTGGAGGAGAGGAGACTACCAGCAGAATATTACTCATCATGCTGTGGAGGAGAGGAGACTACCAGCAGAATATGACTCATCATGCTGTGGAGGAGAGGAGACTACCAGCAGAATATTACTCATCATGCTGTGGAGGAGAGGAGACTACCAGCAGAATATTACTCATCATGCTGTGGAGAGGAGACTACCAGCAGAATATTACTCATCATGCTGTGGAGGAGAGGAGACTACCAGCAGAATATTACTCATTATGCTGTGGAGGAGAGGAGACTACCAGCAGAATATTACTCATCATGCTGTGGAGGAGAGGAGACTACCAGCAGAATATGACTCATCATGCTGTGGAGGAGAGGAGACTACCAGCAGAATATTACTCATCATGCTGTGGAGGAGAGGAGACTACCAGCAGAATATTACTCATTATGCTGTGGAGGAGAGGAGACTACCAGCAGAATATGACTCATCATGCTGTGGTGGAGAGGAGACTACCAGCAGAATATTACTCATCATGCTGTGGAGGAGAGGAGACTACCAGCAGAATATTACTCATTATGCTGTGGAGGAGAGGAGACTACCAGCAGAATATTACTCATCATGCTGTGGAGGAGAGGAGACTACCAGCAGAATATTAATTATCATGCTGTGGAGGAGAGGAGACTACCAGCAGAATATTACTCATCATGCTGTGGAGGAGAGGAGACTACCAGCAGAATATTACTCATTATGCTGTGGAGGAGAGGAGACTACCAGCAGAATATTACTCATCATGCTGTGGAGGAGAGGAGACTACCAGCAGAATATTACTCATCATGCTGTGGAGGAGAGGAGACTACCAGCAGAATATTAAGCATCATGGTTTGGAGGAGAGGAGACTACCAGCAGAATATGACTCATCATGCTGTGGAGGAGAGGAGACTACCAGCAGAATATTACTCATCATTCTGTGAAGGAGAGGAGACTACCAGCAGAATATGACTCATCATGCTGTGGAGGAGAGGAGACTACCAGCAGAATATTACTCATCATGCTGTGGAGGAGAGGAGACTACCAGCAGAATATTACTCATTATGCTGTGGAGGAGAGGAGACTACCAGCAGAATATTACTCATCATGCTGTGGAGGAGAGGAGACTACCAGCAGAATATTAATTATCATGTTGTGGAGGAGAGGAGACTACCAGAATATTACTCATCATGCTGTGGAGGAGAGGAGACTACCAGCAGAATATTACTCATCATGCTGTGGTGGAGAGGAGACTACCAGCAGAATATGACTCATCATGCTGTGGAGGAGAGGAGACAACCAGCAGAATATTACTCATTATGCTGTGGAGGAGAGGAGACTACCAGCAGAATATTACTCATTATGCTGTGGAGGAGAGGAGACTACCAGCAGAATATTACTCATCATGCTGTGGAGGAGAGGAGACTACCAGCAGAATATTTAGCATCATGCTGTGGAGGAGAGGAGACTACCAGCAGAATATGACTCATCATGCTGTGGAGGAGAGGAGACTACCAGCAGAATATTTCTCATCATTCTGTGAAGGAGAGGAGACTACCAGCAGAATATTAAGCATCATGCTGTGGAGGAGAGGAGACTACCAGCAGAATATGACTCATCATGCTGTGGAGGAGAGGAGACTACCAGCAGAATATGACTCATCATGCTGTGGTGGAGAGGAGACTACCAGCAGAATATGACTCATCATGCTGTGGAGGAGAGGAGACTACCAGAATATTACTCATCATGCTGTGGAGGAGAGGAGACTACCAGCAGAATATTACTCATTATGCTGTGGAATAGAGGAGACTACCAGCAGAATATTACGCATCATGCTGTGGAGGAGAGGAGACTACCAGCAGAATATTACTCATTATGCTGTGGAATAGAGGAAACTACCAGCAGAATATTACTTATCATGCTGTGGAGGAGAGGAGACTACCAGCAGAATATGACTCATCATGCGGTGGAGGAGAGGAGACTACCAGCAGAATATTACTCATCATGCTGTGGAGGAGAGGAGACTACCAGCAGAATATTACTCATCATGCTGTGGAGGAGAGGAGACTACCAGCAGAATATTACTCATCATGCTGTGGAGGAGAGGAGACTACCAGCAGAATATTACTCATCATGCTGTGGAGGAGAGGAGACTACCAGCAGAATATTACTCATCATGCTGTGGAGGAGAGAGACTACCAGCAGAATATTACTCATCATGCTGTGGAGGAGAGGAGACTACCAGCAGAATATTACTCATTATGCTGTGGAGGAGAGGAGACTACCAGCAGAATATTACTCATCATGCTGTGGAGGAGAGGAGACTACCAGCAGAATATTACTCATCATGCTGTGGAGGAGAGGAGACTACCAGCAGAATATTACTCATCATGCTGTGGAGGAGAGGAGACTACCAGCAGAATATTACTCATTATGCTGTGGAGGAGAGGAGACTACCAGCAAGCAGAATATTACTCATCATGCTGTGGAGGAGAGGAGACTACCAGCAGAATATTACTCATCATGCTGTGGAGGAGAGGAGACTACCAGCAGAATATTACTCATCATGCTGTGGAGGAGAGGAGACTACCAGCAGAATATTACTCATCATGCTGTGGAGGAGAGGAGACTACCAGCAGAATATTACTCATCATGCTGTGGAGGAGAGGAGACTACCAGCAGAATATTACTCATCATGCTGTGGAGGAGAGGAGACTACCAGCAGAATATTACTCATCATGCTGTGGAGGAGAGGAGACTACCAGCAGAATATTACTCATTATGCTGTGGAGGAGAGGAGACTACCAGCAGAATATTACTCATCATGCTGTGGAGGAGAGGAGACTACCAGCAGAATATTTAGCATCATGCTGTGGAGGAGAGAGACTACCAGCAGAATATGACTCATCATGCTGTGGAGGAGAGGAGACTACCAGCAGAATATTTCTCATCATTCTGTGAAGGAGAGGAGACTACCAGCAGAATATTAAGCATCATGCTGTGGAGGAGAGGAGACTACCAGCAGAATATGACTCATCATGCTGTGGAGGAGAGGAGACTACCAGCAGAATATGACTCATCATGCTGTGGTGGAGAGGAGACTACCAGCAGAATATGACTCATCATGCTGTGGAGGAGAGGAGACTACCAGCAGAATATTACTCATCATGCTGTGGAGGAGAGGAGACTACCAGCAGAATATTACTCATTATGCTGTGGAATAGAGGAGACTACCAGCAGAATATTACTCATCATGCTGTGGAGGAGAGGAGACTACCAGCAGAATATTACTCATCATGCTGTGGAGGAGAGGAGACTACCAGCAGAATATTACTCATCATGCTGTGGAGGAGAGGAGACTACCAGCAGAATATTACTCATCATGCTGTGGAGGAGAGGAGACTACCAGCAGAATATTACTCATCATGCTGTGGAGGAGAGGAGACTACCAGCAGAATATTACTCATCATGCTGTGGAGGAGAGGAGACTACCAGCAGAATATTACTCATCATGCTGTGGAGGAGAGGAGACTACCAGCAGAATATTACTCATCATGCTGTGGAGGAGGAGACTACCAGCAGAATATTAAGCATCATGCTGTGGAGGAGAGGAGACTACCAGCAGAATATGACTCATCATGCTGTGGAGGAGAGGAGACTACCAGCAGAATATTACTCATCATGCTGTGAAGGAGAGGAGACTACCAGCAGAATATTACTCATCATGCTGTGGAGGAGAGGAGACTACCAGCAGAATATTACTCATCATGCTGTGGAGGAGAGGAGACTACCAGCAGAATATGACTCATCATGCTGTGGAGGAGAGGAGACTACCAGCAGAATATTACTCATCATGCTGTGGAGGAGAGGAGACTACCAGCAGAATATTACTCATCATGCTGTGGAGGAGAGGAGACTACCAGCAGAATATGACTCATCATGCTGTGGAGGAGAGGAGACTACCAGCAGAATATTACTCATCATGCTGTGGAGGAGAGGAGACTACCAGCAGAATATTACTCATCATGCTGTGGAGGAGAGGAGACTACCAGCAGAATATGACTCATCATGCTGTGGAGGAGAGGAGACTACCAGCAGAATATTACTCATCATGCTGTGGAGGAGAGGAGACTACCAGCAGAATATTACTCATCATGCTGTGGAGGAGAGGAGACTACCAGCAGAATATTACTCATTATGCTGTGGAGGAGAGGAGACTACCAGCAGAATATTACTCATCATGCTGTGGAGGAGAGGAGACTACCAGCAGAATATGACTCATCATGCTGTGGAGGAGAGGAGACTACCAGCAGAATATTACTCATCATGCTGTGGAGGAGGAGACTACCAGCAGAATATTACTCATTATGCTGTGGAGGAGAGGAGACTACCAGCAGAATATTACTCATCATGCTGTGGAGGAGAGGAGACTACCAGCAGAATATTACTCATTATGCTGTGGAGGAGAGGAGACTACCAGCAGAATATTACTCATCATGCTGTGGAGGAGAGGAGACTACCAGCAGAATATTACTCATTATGCTGTGGAGGAGAGGAGACTACCAGCAGAATATTACTCATCATGCTGTGGAGGAGAGGAGACTACCAGCAGAATATTTAGCATCATGCTGTGGAGGAGAGGAGACTACCAGCAGAATATGACTCATCATGCTGTGGAGGAGAGGAGACTACCAGCAGAATATTACTCATCATGCTGTGAAGGAGAGGAGACTACCAGCAGAATATTAAGCATCATGCTGTGGAGGAGAGGAGACTACCAGCAGAATATGACTCATCATGCTGTGGAGGAGAGGAGACTACCAGCAGAATATGACTCATCATGCTGTGGAGGAGAGGAGACTACCAGCAGAATATGACTCATCATGCTGTGGAGGAGAGGAGACTACCAGCAGAATATTACTCATCATGCTGTGGAGGAGAGGAGACTACCAGCAGAATATTACTCATTATGCTGTGGAATAGTGGAGACTACCAGCAGAATATGACTCATCCTGCTGTGGTGGAGAGGAGACTACCAGCAGAATATTACTCATCATGCTGTGGAGGAGAGGAGACTACCAGCAGAATATTACTCATCATGCTGTGGAGGAGAGGAGACTACCAGCAGAATATTACTCATCATGCTGTGGAGGAGAGGAGACTACCAGCAGAATATTACTTATCATGTTGTGGAGGAGAGGAGACTACCAGAATATTACTCATCATGCTGTGGAGGAGAGGAGACTACCAGCAGAATATTACTCATCATGCTGTGGAGGAGAGGAGACTACCAGCAGAATATTACTCATCATGCTGTGGAGGAGAGGAGACTACCAGCAGAATATTACTCATCATGCTGTGGAGGAGAGAGACTACCAGCAGAATATTAAGCATCATGCTGTGGAGGAGAGGAGACTACCAGCAGAATATGACTCATCATGCTGTGGTGGAGAGGAGACTACCAGCAGAATATTACTCATCATGCTGTGGAGGAGAGGAGACTACCAGCAGAATATGACTCATCATGCTGTGGTGGAGAGAGACTACCAGCAGAATATTACTCATCATGCTGTGGAGGAGAGGAGACTACCAGCAGAATATTACTCATCATGCTGTGGAGGAGAGGAGACTACCAGCAGAATATGACTCATCATGCTGTGGTGGAGAGGAGACTACAAGCAGAATATGACTCATCATGCTGTGGAGGAGAGGAGACAACCAGCAGAATATTACTCATTATGCTGTGGAGGAGAGGAGACTACCAGCAGAATATTACTCATTATGCTGTGGAGGAGAGGAGACTACCAGCAGAATATTACTCATCATGCTGTGGAGGAGAGGAGACTACCAGCAGAATATTTAGCATCATGCTGTGGAGGAGAGGAGACTACCAGCAGAATATGACTCATCATGCTGTGGAGGAGAGGAGACTACCAGCAGAATATTTCTCATCATTCTGTGAAGGAGAGGAGACTACCAGCAGAATATTAAGCATCATGCTGTGGAGGAGAGGAGACTACCAGCAGAATATGACTCATCATGCTGTGGAGGAGAGGAGACTACCAGCAGAATATGACTCATCATGCTGTGGTGGAGAGGAGACTACCAGCAGAATATGACTCATCATGCTGTGGAGGAGAGGAGACTACCAGAATATTACTCATCATGCTGTGGAGGAGAGGAGACTACCAGCAGAATATTACTCATTATGCTGTGGAATAGAGGAGACTACCAGCAGAATATTACGCATCATGCTGTGGAGGAGAGGAGACTACCAGCAGAATATTACTCATTATGCTGTGGAATAGAGGAAACTACCAGCAGAATATTACTTATCATGCTGTGGAGGAGAGGAGACTACCAGCAGAATATTACTCATCATGCTGTGGAGGAGAGGAGACTACCAGCAGAATATGACTCATCATGCTGTGGAGGAGAGGAGACTACCAGCAGAATATTACTCATCATGCTGTGGAGGAGAGGAGACTACCAGAATATTACTAATCATGCTGTGGAGGAGAGGAGACTACCAGCAGAATATTACTCATTATGCTGTGGAATAGTGGAGACTACCAGCAGAATATGACTCATCCTGCTGTGGTGGAGAGGAGACTACCAGCAGAATATTACTCATCATGCTGTGGAGGAGAGGAGACTACCAGCAGAATATTACTCATTATGCTGTGGAGGAGAGGAGACTACCAGCAGAATATTACTCATCATGCTGTGGAGGAGAGGAGACTACCAGCAGAATATTACTTATCATGCTGTGGAGGAGAGGAGACTACCAGAATATTACTCATCATGCTGTGGAGGAGAGGAGACAACCAGCAGAATATTACTCATTATGCTGTGGAAGAGAGGAGACTACCAGCAGAATATTACTCATCATGCTGTGGAGGAGAGGAGACTACCAGCAGAATATTACTCATCATGCTGTGGAGGAGAGGAGACTACCAGCAGAATATTACTCATCATGCTGTGGAGGAGAGGAGACTACCAGCAGAATATGACTCATCATGCTGTGGAGGAGAGGAGACTACCAGCAGAATATTTCTCATCATTCTGTGAAGGAGAGGAGACTACCAGCAGAATATGACTCATCATGCTGTGGTGGAGAGGAGACTACCAGCAGAATATTACTCATCATGCTGTGGAGGAGAGGAGACTACCAGCAGAATATGACTCATCATGCTGTGGTGGAGAGGAGACTACAAGCAGAATATGACTCATCATGCTGTGGAGGAGAGAGACAACCAGCAGAATATTACTCATTATGCTGTGGAGGAGAGGAGACTACCAGCAGAATATTACTCATTATGCTGTGGAGGAGAGGAGACTACCAGCAGAATATTACTCATCATGCTGTGGAGGAGAGGAGACTACCAGCAGAATATTTAGCATCATGCTGTGGAGGAGAGGAGACTACCAGCAGAATATGACTCATCATGCTGTGGAGGAGAGGAGACTACCAGCAGAATATTTCTCATCATTCTGTGAAGGAGAGGAGACTACCAGCAGAATATTAAGCATCATGCTGTGGAGGAGAGGAGACTACCAGCAGAATATGACTCATCATGCTGTGGAGGAGAGGAGACTACCAGCAGAATATGACTCATCATGCTGTGGTGGAGAGGAGACTACCAGCAGAATATGACTCATCATGCTGTGGAGGAGAGGAGACTACCAGAATATTACTCATCATGCTGTGGAGGAGAGGAGACTACCAGCAGAATATTACTCATTATGCTGTGGAATAGAGGAGACTACCAGCAGAATATTACGCATCATGCTGTGGAGGAGAGGAGACTACCAGCAGAATATTACTCATTATGCTGTGGAATAGAGGAAACTACCAGCAGAATATTACTTATCATGCTGTGGAGGAGAGGAGACTACCAGCAGAATATTACAGATCATGCTGTGGAGGAGAGGAGACTACCAGCAGAATATGACTCATCATGCGGTGGAGGAGAGGAGACTACCAGCAGAATATTACTCATCATGCTGTGGAGGAGAGGAGACTACCAGCAGAATATTACTCATCATGCTGTGGAGGAGAGGAGACTACCAGCAGAATATGACTCATCATGCTGTGGAGGAGAGGAGACTACCAGCAGAATATTACTCATCATGCTGTGGAGGAGAGGAGACTACCAGCAGAATATTACTCATTATGCTGTGGAGGAGAGGAGACTACCAGCAGAATATTACTCATCATGCTGTGGAGGAGAGGAGACTACCAGCAGAATATTACTTATCATGTTGTGGAGGAGAGGAGACTACCAGCAGAATATTACTCATCATGCTGTGGAGGAGAGGAGACTACCAGCAGAATATTAATTATCATGTTGTGGAGGAGAGGAGACTACCAGAATATTACTCATCATGCTGTGGAGGAGAGGAGACTACCAGCAGAATATGACTCATCATGCTGTGGTGGACAGGAGACTACAAGCAGAATGTGACTCATCATGCTGTGGAGGAGAGGAGACAACCAGCAGAATATTACTCATTATGCTGTGGAGGAGAGGAGACTACCAGCAGAATATTACTCATCATGCTGTGGAGGAGAGGAGACTACCAGCAGAATATTTCTCATTATGCTGTGGAAGAGAGGAGACTACCAGCAGAATATTACTCATCATGCTGTGGAGGAGAGGAGACTACCTGCAGAATATGACTCATTATGCTGTGGAAGAGAGGAGACTACCAGCAGAATATTACTCATCATGCTGTGGAGGAGAGGAGACTACCAGCAGAATATTACTTATTATGCTGTGGTTGAAAGGAGACTACCAGCAGAATATTACTCATCATGCTGTGGAGGAGAGGAGACTACCAGCAGAATATTACTCATCATGCTGTGGTGGAGAGTAGACTACCAGCAGAATATTACTCATCATGCTGTGGAGGAGAGGAGACTACCAGCAGAATATTACTCATCATGCTGTGGAGGAGAGGAGACTACCAGCAGAATATTACTCATTATGATGTGGAGGAGAGGAGACTACCAGCAGAATATTAAGCATCATGCTGTGGAGGAGAGGAGACTACCAGCAGAATATTAATTATCATGTTGTGGAGGAGAGGAGACTACCAGAATATGACTCATCATGCTGTGGAGGAGAGGAGACTACAAGCAGAATATGACTCATCATGCTGTGGTGGAGAGGAGACTACAAGCAGAATGTGACTCATCATGCTGTGGAGGAGAGGAGACAACCAGCAGAATATTACTCATTATGCTGTGGAGGAGAGGAGACTACCAGCAGAATATTACTCATCATGCTGTGGAGGAGAGGAGACTACCAGCAGAATATTACTCATCATGCTGTGGAGGAGAGGAGACTACCAGCAGAATATTAAGCATCATGCTTTGGAGGAGAGGAGACTACCAGCAGAATATGACTCATCATGCTGTGGAGGAGAGGAGACTACCAGCAGAATATTTCTCATCATTCTGTGAAGGAGAGGAGACTACCAGCAGAATATTAAGCATCATGCTGTGGAGGAGAGGAGACTACCAGCAGAATATGACTCATCATGCTGTGGAGGAGAGGAGACTACCAGCAGAATATGACTCATCATGCTGTGGTGGAGAGGAGACTACCAGCAGAATATGACTCATCATGCTGTGGAGGAGAGGAGACTACCAGAATATTACTCATCATGCTGTGGAGGAGAGGAGACTACCAGCAGAATATTACTCATTATGCTGTGGAATAGAGGAGACTACCAGCAGAATATTACGCATCATGCTGTGGAGGAGAGGAGACTACCAGCAGAATATTACTCATTATGCTGTGGAATAGAGGAAACTACCAGCAGAATATTACTTATCATGCTGTGGAGGAGAGGAGACTACCAGCAGAATATTACAGATCATGCTGTGGAGGAGAGGAGACTACCAGCAGAATATGACTCATCATGCGGTGGAGGAGAGGAGACTACCAGCAGAATATTACTCATCATGCTGTGGAGGAGAGGAGACTACCAGCAGAATATTACTCATCATGCTGTGGAGGAGAGGAGACTACCAGCAGAATATGACTCATCATGCTGTGGAGGAGAGGAGACTACCAGCAGAATATTACTCATCATGCTGTGGAGGAGAGGAGACTACCAGCAGAATATTACTCATTATGCTGTGGAGGAGAGGAGACTACCAGCAGAATATTACTCATCATGCTGTGGAGGAGAGGAGACTACCAGCAGAATATTACTTATCATGTTGTGGAGGAGAGGAGACTACCAGAATATTACTCATCATGCTGTGGAGGAGAGGAGACTACCAGCAGAATATTAATTATCATGTTGTGGAGGAGAGGAGACTACCATAATATTACTCATCATGCTGTGGAGGAGAGGAGACTACCAGCAGAATATGACTCATCATGCTGTGGTGGAGAGGAGACTACAAGCAGAATGTGACTCATCATGCTGTGGAGGAGAGAGACAACCAGCAGAATATTACTCATTATGCTGTGGAGGAGAGGAGACTACCAGCAGAATATTACTCATCATGCTGTGGAGGAGAGGAGACTACCAGCAGAATATTTCTCATTATGCTGTGGAAGAGAGGAGACTACCAGCAGAATATTACTCATCATGCTGTGGAGGAGAGGAGACTACCAGCAGAATATGACTCATTATGCTGTGGAAGAGAGGAGACTACCAGCAGAATATTACTCATCATGCTGTGGAGGAGAGGAGACTACCAGCAGAATATTACTCATTATGCTGTGGTTGAGAGGAGACTACCAGCAGAATATTACTCATCATGCTGTGGAGGAGAGGAGACTACCAGCAGAATATTACTCATCATGCTGTGGTGGAGAGTAGACTACCAGCAGAATATTACTCATCATGCTGTGGAGGAGAGGAGACTACCAGCAGAATATTACTCATCATGCTGTGGAGGAGAGGAGACTACCAGCAGAATATTACTCATTATGCTGTGGAGGAGAGGAGACTACCAGCAGAATATTAAGCATCATGCTGTGGAGGAGAGGAGACTACCAGCAGAATATTAATTATCATGCTTGTGGAGGAGAGGAGACTACCAGCAGAATATGACTCATCATGCTGTGGAGGAGAGGAGACTACCAGCAGAATATGACTCATCATGCTGTGGTGGAGAGGAGACTACAAGCAGAATGTGACTCATCATGCTGTGGAGGAGAGGAGACAACCAGCAGAATATTACTCATTATGCTGTGGAGGAGAGGAGACTACCAGCAGAATATTACTCATCATGCTGTGGAGGAGAGGAGACTACCAGCAGAATATTACTCATCATGCTGTGGAGGAGAGGAGACTACCAGCAGAATATTAAGCATCATGCTTTGGAGGAGAGGAGACTACCAGCAGAATATGACTCATCATGCTGTGGAGGAGAGGAGACTACCAGCAGAATATTACTCATCATGCTGTGGAGGAGAGGAGACTACCAGCAGAATATTACTCATCATGCTGTGGAGGAGAGGAGACTACCAGCAGAATATTACTCATCATGCTGTGGAGGAGAGGAGACTACCAGCAGAATATTACTCATTATGCTGTGGAGGAGAGGAGACTACCAGCAGAATATTACTCATCATGCTGTGGAGGAGAGGAGACTACCAGCAGAATATTAATTATCATGTTGTGGAGGAGAGGAGACTACCAGCAGAATATGACTCATCATGCTGTGGAGGAGAGGAGACTACCAGCAGAATATGACTCATCATGCTGTGGTGGAGAGGAGACTACAAGCAGAATGTGACTCATCATGCTGTGGAGGAGAGGAGACAACCAGCAGAATATTACTCATTATGCTGTGGAGGAGAGGAGACTACCAGCAGAATATTACTCATCATGCTGTGGAGGAGAGGAGACTACCAGCAGAATATTACTCATCATGCTGTGGAGGAGAGGAGACTACCAGCAGAATATTAAGCATCATGCTGTGGAGGAGAGGAGACTACCAGCAGAATATGACTCATCATGCTGTGGAGGAGAGGAGACTACCAGCAGAATATTTCTCATCATTCTGTGAAGGAGAGGAGACTACCAGCAGAATATTAAGCATCATGCTGTGGAGGAGAGGAGACTACCAGCAGAATATGACTCATCATGCTGTGGAGGAGAGGAGACTACCAGCAGAATATGACTCATCATGCTGTGGTGGAGAGGAGACTACCAGCAGAATATGACTCATCATGCTGTGGAGGAGAGGAGACTACCAGAATATTACTCATCATGCTGTGGAGGAGAGGAGACTACCAGCAGAATATTACTCATTATGCTGTGGAATAGAGGAGACTACCAGCAGAATATTACGCATCATGCTGTGGAGGAGAGGAGACTACCAGCAGAATATTACTCATTATGCTGTGGAATAGAGGAAACTACCAGCAGAATATTACTCATCATGCTGTGGAGGAGAGGAGACTACCAGCAGAATATTACAGATCATGCTGTGGAGGAGAGGAGACTACCAGCAGAATATGACTCATCATGCGGTGGAGGAGAGGAGACTACCAGCAGAATATTACTCATCATGCTGTGGAGGAGAGGAGACTACCAGCAGAATATTAATTATCATGCTGTGGAGGAGAGGAGACTACCAGCAGAATATTACTCATCATGCTGTGGAGGAGAGGAGACTACCAGCAGAATATGACTCATCATGCTGTGGTGGAGAGGAGACTACCAGCAGAATATGACTCATCATGCTGTGGAGGAGAGGAGACTACCAGCAGAATATTACTCATTATGCTGTGGAGGAGAGGAGACTACCAGCAGAATATTACTCATCATGCTGTGGAGGAGAGGAGACTACCAGCAGAATATTACTCATTATGCTGTGGAAGAGAGGAGACTACCAGCAGAATATTACTCATCATGCTGTGGAGGAGAGGAGACTACCAGCAGAATATGACTCATTATGCTGTGGAAGAGAGGAGACTACCAGCAGAATATTACTCATCATGCTGTGGAGGAGAGGAGACTACCAGCAGAATATTACTTATTATGCTGTGGTTGAAAGGAGACTACCAGCAGAATATTACTCATCATGCTGTGGAGGAGAGGAGACTACCAGCAGAATATTACTTATTATGCTGTGGAGGAGAGGAGACTACCAGCAGAATAACTTATCATGTTGTGGAGGAGAGGAGACTACCAGCAGAAAATTTCTCATTATGCTGTGGAGGAGAGGAGACTACCAGTAGAATATTACTCATCATGCTGTGGAGGAGAGGAGACTACCAGCAGAATACGACTCATTATGCTGTGGAAGAGAGGAGACTACCAGCAGAATATTACTCATCATGCTGTGGAGGAGAGGAGACTACCAGCAGAATATTACTCATTATGCTGTGGAGGAGGAGACTACCAGCAGAATATTACTCATCATGCTGTGGAGGAGAGGAGACTACCAGCAGAATATGACTCATCATGCTGTGGTGGAGAGGAGACTACCAGCAGAATATTACTCATCATGCTGTGGAGGAGAGGAGACTACCAGCAGAATATTACTCATTATGCTGTGGAGGAGAGGAGACTACCAGCAGAATATTACTCATCATGCTGTGGAGGAGAGGAGACTACCAGCAGAATATTAATTATCATGCTGTGGAGGAGAGAGAGACTACCAGCAGAATATTACTCATCATGCTGTGGAGGAGAGGGAGACTACCAGCAGAATGTGACTCATCATGCTGTGAAGGAGAGGAGACTACCAGCAGAATATTACTCATTATGCTGTGGAGGAGAGGAGACTACCAGCAGAATATTACTCATCATGCTGTGGAAGAGAGGAGACTACCAGCAGAATATGACTCATTATGCTGTGGAAGAGAGCAGACTACCAGCAGAATATTACTCATCATGCTGTGGAGGAGAGGAGACTACCAGCAGAATATTAATTATCATGCTGTGGAGGAGAGGAGACTACCAGCAGAATATTACTCATCATGCTGTGGAGGAGAGGAGACTACCAGCAGAATATGACTCATCATGCTTTGGTGGAGAGGAGACTACCAGTAGAATATTACTCATCATGCTGTGGAGGAGAGGAGACTACCAGCAGAATATGACTCATCATGCTGTGGAGGAGAGGAGACTACCAGCAGAATATTTCTCATCATTCTGTGAAGGAGAGGAGACTACCAGCAGAATATTAAGCATCATGCTGTGGAGGAGAGGAGACTACCAGCAGAATATGACTCATCATGCTGTGGAGGAGAGGAGACTACCAGCAGAATATTACTCATTATGCTGTGGAGGAGAGGGACTACCAGCAGAATATTACTCATCATGCTGTGGAGGAGAGGAGACTACCAGCAGAATATGACTCATCATGCTGTGGTGGAGAGGAGACTACCAGCAGAATATTACTCATCATGCTGTGGAGGAGAGGAGACTACCAGCAGAATATTACTCATTATGCTGTGGAGGAGAGAAGACTACCAGCAGAATATTACTCATCATGCTGTGGAGGAGAGGAGACTACCAGCAGAATATTAATTATCATGTTGTGGAGGAGAGGAGACTACCAGCAGAATATTACTCATCATGCTGTGGAGGAGAGGAGACTACAAGCAGAATGTGACTCATCATGCTGTGAAGGAGAGGAGACAACCAGCAGAATATTACTCATTATGCTGTGGAGGAGAGGAGACTACCAGCAGAATATTACTCATCATGCTGTGGAGGAGAGGAGACTACCAGCAGAATATTACTTGTTATGCTGTGGAGGAAAGGAGACTACCAGCAGAATATTACTCATCATGCTGTGGAAGAGAGGAGACTACCAGCAGAATATGACTCATTATGCTGTGGAAGAGAGCAGACTACCAGCAGAATATTACTCATCATGCTGTGGAGGAGAGGAGACTACCAGCAGAATATTAATTATCATGTTGTGGAGGAGAGGAGACTACCAGCAGAATATTACTCATCATGCTGTGGAGGAGAGGAGACTACCAGCAGAATATGACTCATCATGCTTTGGTGGAGAGGAGACTACCAGTAGAATATTACTCATCATGCTGTGGAGGAGAGGAGACTACCAGCAGAATATGACTCATCATGCTGTGGAGGAGAGGAGACTACCAGCAGAATATTTCTCATCATGCTGTGGAAGGAGAGAGAGACTACCAGCAGAATATTAAGCATCATGCTGTGGAGGAGAGGAGACTACCAGCAGAATATGACTCATCATGCTGTGGAGGAGAGGAGACTACCAGCAGAATATTACTCATTATGCTGTGGAGGAGAGGAGACTACCGGCAGAATATTACTCATCATGCGGTGGAGGAGAGGAAACTACCAGCAGAATATTACTTATCATGCTGTGGAATAGAGGAGACTACCAGCAGAATATTACTCATCATGCGGTGGAGGAGAGGAGACTACCAGCAGAATATTACTCATCATGCTGTGGAGGAGAGGAGACTACCAGCAGAATATTACTCATCATGCTGTGGAGGAGAGGAGACTACCAGCAGAATATTACTCATCATGCTGTGGAGGAGAGGAGACTACCAGCAGAATATTACTCATCATGCTGTGGAGGAGAGGAGACTACCAGCAGAATATGACTCATCATGCTGTGGTGGAGAGGAGACTACCAGCAGAATATTACTCATCATGCTGTGGAGGAGAGGAGACTACCAGCAGAATATTACTCATTATGCTGTGGAGGAGAGGAGACTACCAGCAGAATATTACTCATCATGCTGTGGAGGAGAGGAGACTACCAGCAGAATATTAATTATCATGTTGTGGAGGAGAGGAGACTACCAGCAGAATATTACTCATCATGCTGTGGAGGAGAGGAGACTACCAGCAGAATATGACTCATCATGCTGTGGTGGAGAGGAGACTACAAGCAGAATGTGACTCATCATGCTGTGAAGGAGAGGAGACAACCAGCAGAATATTACTCATTATGCTGTGGAGGAGAGGAGACTACCAGCAGAATATTACTCATCATGCTGTGGAGGAGAGGAGACTACCAGCAGAATATTACTCATTATGCTGTGGAAGAGGAGACTACCAGCAGAATATTACTCATCATGCTGTGGAGGAGAGGAGACTACCAGCAGAATATTACTCATTATGCTGTGGAGGAGAGGAGACTACCAGCAGAATATTACTCATCATGCTGTGGAGGAGAGGAGACTACCAGCAGAATATTACTCATCATGCTGTGGAGGAGAGGAGACTACCAGCAGAATATTAATTATCATGTTGTGGAGGAGAGGAGACTACCAGCAGAATATTACTCATCATGCTGTGGAGGAGAGGAGACTACCAGCAGAATATGACTCATCATGCTGTGGTGGAGAGGAGACTACAAGCAGAATGTGACTCATCATGCTGTGGAGGAGAGAGACAACCAGCAGAATATTACTCATTATGCTGTGGAGGAGAGGAGACTACCAGCAGAATATTACTCATCATGCTGTGGAGGAGAGGAGACTACCAGCAGAATATTTCTCATTATGCTGTGGAAGAGAGGAGACTACCAGCAGAATATTACTCATCATGCTGTGGAGGAGAGGAGACTACCAGCAGAATATTACTCATTATGCTGTGGAGGAGAGGAGACTACCAGCAGAATATTACTCATCATGCTGTGGAGGAGAGGAGACTACCAGCAGAATATGACTCATCATGCTGTGGTGGAGAGGAGACTACCAGCAGAATATTACTCATCATGCTGTGGAGGAGAGGAGACTACCAGCAGAATATTACTCATCATGCTGTGGAGGAGAGGAGACTACCAGCAGAATATTACTCATCATGCTGTGGAGGAGAGGAGACTACCAGCAGAATATTACTCATTATGCTGTGGAGGATAGGAGACTACCAGCAGAATATTACTCATCATGCTGTGGAGGAGAGGAGACTACCAGCAGAATATTACTCATTATGCTGTGGAGGAGAGGAGACTACCAGCAGAATATTACTCATCATGCTGTGGAGGAGAGGAGACTACCAGCAGAATATTTCTCATCATTCTGTGAAGGAGAGGAGACTACCAGCAGAATATTAAGCATCATGCTGTGGAGGAGAGGAGACTACCAGCAGAATATGACTCATCATGCTGTGGAGGAGAGGAGACTACCAGCAGAATATTACTCATTATGCTGTGGAGGAGAGGAGACTACCAGCAGAATATTACTCATCATGCGGTGGAGGAGAGGAAACTACCAGCAGAATATTACTTATCATGCTGTGGAATAGAGGAGACTACCAGCAGAATATTACTCATCATGCGGTGGAGGAGAGGAGACTACCAGAATATTACTCATCATGCTGTGGAGGAGAGGAGACTACCAGCAGAATATTACTTATTATGCTTTGGAGGAAAGGAGACTACCAGCAGAATATTACTCATCATGCTGTGGAAGAGAGGAGACTACCAGCAGAATATGACTCATCATGCTGTGGTGGAGAGGAGACTACCAGCAGAATATTACTCATCATGCTGTGGAGGAGAGAGACTACCAGCAGAATATTACTTATCATGCTGTGGAATAGAGGAGACTACCAGCAGAATATTACTCATCATGCTGTGGAGGAGAGGAGACTACCAGCAGAATATTACTCATCATGCTGTGGAGGAGAGGAGACTACCAGCAGAATATTACTTATCATGCTGTGGAGGAGAGGAGACTACCAGCAGAATATTACTCATCATGCTGTGGAGGAGAGGAGACTACCAGCAGAATATGACTCATCATGCTGTGGTGGAGAGGAGACTACCAGCAGAATATTACTCATCATGCTGTGGAGGAGAGGAGACAACCAGCAGAATATTACTCATTATGCTGTGGAGGAGAGGAGACTACCAGCAGAATATTACTCATCATGCGGTGGAGGAGAGGAGACTACCAGCAGAATATTACTCATTATGCTGTGGAGGAGAGGAGACTACCAGCAGAATATTACTCATCATGCTGTGGAGGAGAGGAGACTACCAGCAGAATATTACTCATTATGCTGTGGAGGAGAGGAGACTACCAATGGAATATTACTCATCATGCTGTGGAGGAGAGGAGACTACCAGCAGAATATTTCTCATCATTCTGTGAAGGAAAGGAGACTACCAGCAGAATATTAAGCATCATGCTGTGGAGGAGAGTAGACTACCAGCAGAATATGACTCATCATGCTGTGGAGGAGAGGAGACTACCAGCAGAATATTACTCATTATGCTGTGGAGGAGAGGAGACTACCAGCAGAATATTACTCATCATGCGGTGGAGGAGAGGAAACTAACCGCAGAATATTACTTATCATGCTGTGGAATAGAGGAGACTACCAGCAGAATATTACTCATCATGCTGTGGAGGAGAGGAGACTACCAGCAGAATATGACTCATCATGCTGTGGTGGAGAGGAGACTACAAGCAGAATGTGACTCATCATGCTGTGGAGGAGAGGAGACAACCAGCAGAATATTACTCATTATGCTGTGGAGGAGAGGAGACTACCAGCAGAATATTACTCATCATGCTGTGGAGGAGAGGAGACTACCAGCAGAATATTTCTCATTATGCTGTGGAATAGAGGAGACTACCAGCAGAATATTACTCATCATGCTGTGGAGGAGAGGAGACTACCAGCAGAATATTACTCATTATGCTGTGGAGGAGGAGACTACCAGCAGAATATTACTCATCATGCTGTGGAGGAGAGGAGACTACCAGCAGAATATTAATTATCATGTTGTGGAGGAGAGGAGACTACCAGCAGAATATTACTCATCATGCTGTGGAGGAGAGGAGACTACCAGCAGAATATGACTCATCATGCTGTGGTGGAGAGGAGACTACCAGCAGAATATTACTCATCATGCTGTGGAGGAGAGGAGACTACCAGCAGAATATTACTCATTATGCTGTGGAGGAGAGAAGACTAACAGCAGAATATTACTCATCATGCTGTGGAGGAGAGGAGACTACCAGCAGAATATTAATTATCATGTTGTGGAGGAGAGGAGACTACCAGCAGAATATTACTCATCATGCTGTGGAGGAGAGGAGACTACCAGCAGAATATGACTCATCATGCTTTGGTGGAGAGGAGACTACAAGCAGAATGTGACTCATCATGCTGTGAAGGAGAGGAGACAACCAGCAGAATATTACTCATTATGCTGTGGAGGAGAGGAGACTACCAGCAGAATATTACTCATCATGCTGTGGAGGAGAGGAGACTACCAGCAGAATATTTCTCATTATGCTGTGGAAGAGAGGAGACTACCAGCAGAATATTACTCATCATGCTGTGGAGGAGAGGAGACTACCAGCAGAATATTACTTATTATGCTGTGGAGGAAAGGAGACTACCAGCAGAATATTACTCATCATGCTGTGGAGGAGAGGAGACTACCAGCAGAATATGACTCATCATGCTGTGGTGGAGAGGAGACTACCAGCAGAATATTACTCATCATGCTGTGGAGGAGAGGAGACTACCAGCAGAATATTACTCATCATGCTGTGGAGGAGAGGAGACTACCAGCAGAATATTAATTATCATGTTGTGGAGGAGAGGAGACTACCAGCAGAATATTACTCATCATGCTGTGGAGGAGAGGAGACTACCAGCAGAATATGACTCATCATGCTTTGGTGGAGAGGAGA
This sequence comes from Brachymystax lenok tsinlingensis, assembly GCA_030435695.1. NCBI lineage: Eukaryota > Metazoa > Chordata > Actinopteri > Salmoniformes > Salmonidae > Brachymystax > Brachymystax lenok. The sequence goes on along the minus strand of CM059783.1, from coordinate 23,435,593 downwards.
CTACAAGCAGAATGTGACTCATCATGCTGTGAAGGAGAGGAGACAACCAGCAGAATATTACTCATTATGCTGTGGAGGAGAGGAGACTACCAGCAGAATATTACTCATCATGCTGTGGAGGAGAGGAGACTACCAGCAGAATATTTCTCATTATGCTGTGGAAGAGAGGAGACTACCAGCAGAATATTACTCATCATGCTGTGGAGGAGAGGAGACTACCAGCAGAATATTACTTATTATGCTGTATAGGAAAGGAGACTACCAGCAGAATATTACTCATCATGATGTGGAAGAGAGGAGACTACCAGCAGAATATGACTCATCATGCTGTGGTGGAGAGGAGACTACCAGCAGAATATTACTCATCATATTGTGGATGAGAGGAGACTACCAGCAGAATATTACTCATTATGCTGTGGAGGAGAGGAGACTACCAGCAGAATATTACTCATCATGCGGTGGAGGAGAGGAGACTACCAGCAGAATATTACTCATCATGCTGTGGAGGAGAGGAGACTACCAGCAGAATATTACTCATCATGCTGTGGAGGAGAGGAGACTACCAGCAGAATATTTCTCATCATTCTGTGAAGGAGAGGAGACTACCAGCAGAATATTAAGCATCATGCTGTGGAGGAGAGGAGACTACCAGCAGAATATGACTCATCATGCTGTGGAGGAGAGGAGACTACCAGCAGAATATTACTCATTATGCTGTGGAGGAGAGGAGACTACCAGCAGAATATGACTCATCATGCTGTGGAGGAGAGGAGACTACCAGCAGAATATTACTCATCATGCTGTGGAGGAGAGGAGACTACCAGCAGAATATGACTCATCATGCTGTGGTGGAGAGGAGACTACCAGCAGAATATTACTCATCATATTGTGGAGGAGAGGAGACTACCAGCAGAATATTACTCATTATGCTGTGGAGGAGAGGAGACTACCAGCAGAATATTACTCATCATGCTGTGGAGGAGAGGAGACTACCAGCAGAATATTACTCATCATGCTGTGGAGGAGAGGAGACTACCAGCAGAATATTACTCATTATGCTGTGGAGGAGAGGAGACTACCAGCAGAATATTACTCATCATGCTGTGGAAGAGAGGAGACTACCAGCAGAATATGACTCATCATGCTGTGGTGGAGAGGAGACTACCAGCAGAATATTACTCATCATATTGTGGAGGAGAGGAGACTACCAGCAGAATATTACTTATCATGCTGTGGAATAGAGGAGACTACCAGCAGAATATTACTCATCATGCGGTGGAGGAGAGGAGACTACCAGAATATTACTCATCATGCTGTGGAGGAGAGGAGACTACCAGCAGAATATTACTTATTATGATGTGGAGGAGAGGAGACTACCAGCAGAATATTACTCATCATGCTGTGGAGGAGAGGAGACTACCAGCAGAATATGACTCATCATGCTGTGGTGGAGAGGAGACTACCAGCAGAATATTACTCATCATGCTGTGGAGGAGAGGAGACAACCAGCAGAATATTACTCATTATGCTGTGGAGGAGAGGAGACTACCAGCAGAATATTACTCATCATGCTGTGGAGGAGAGGAGACTACCAGCAGAATATTACTCATTATGCTGTGGAGGAGAGGAGACTACCAGCAGAATATTACTCATCATGCTGTGGAGGAGAGGAGACTACCAGCAGAATATTACTCATTATGCTGTGGAGGAGAGGAGACTACCAGCAGAATATTACTCATCATGCTGTGGAGGAGAGGAGACTACCAGCAGAATATTTCTCATCATTCTGTGAAGGAGAGGAGACTACCAGCAGAATATTAAGCATCATGCTGTGGAGGAGAGGAGACTACCAGCAGAATATGACTCATCATGCTGTGGAGGAGAGGAGACTACCAGCAGAATATTACTCATTATGCTGTGGAGGAGAGGAGACTACCAGCAGAATATGACTCATCATGCTGTGGAGGAGAGGAGACTACCAGCAGAATATTACTTATCATGCTGTGGAATAGAGAGGCTACCAGCAGAATATGACTCATCATGCTGTGGTGGAGAGGAGACTACCAGCAGAATATTACTCATCATGCTGTGGAGGAGAGGAGACTACCAGCAGAATATTACTCATTATGCTGTGGAGGAGAGGAGACTACCAGCAGAATATTACTCATCATGCTGTGGAGGAGAGGAGACTACCAGCAGAATATTACTCATCATGCTGTGGAGGAGAGGAGACTACCAGCAGAATATTACTTATTATGCTTTGGAGGAAAGGAGACTACCAGCAGAATATTACTCATCATGCTGTGGAAGAGAGGAGACTACCAGCAAAATATGACTCATCATGCTGTGGTGGAGAGGAGACTACCAGCAGAATATTACTCATCATATTGTGGAGGAGAGGAGACTACCAGCAGAATATTACTTATCATGCTGTGGAATAGAGGAGACTACCAGCAGAATATTACTCATCATGCGGTGGAGGAGAGGAGACTACCAGAATATTACTCATCATGCTGTGGAGGAGAGGAGACTACCAGCAGAATATTACTTATTATGATGTGGAGGAGAGGAGACTACCAGCAGAATATTACTCATCATGCTGTGGAGGAGAGGAGACTACCAGCAGAATATGACTCATCATGCTGTGGTGGAGAGGAGACTACCAGCAGAATATTACTCATCATATTGTGGAGGAGAGGAGACAACCAGCAGAATATTACTCATTATGCTGTGGAGGAGAGGAGACTACCAGCAGAATATTACTCATCATGCGGTGGAGGAGAGGAGACTACCAGCAGAATATTACTCATTATGCTGTGGAGGAGAGGAGACTACCAGCAGAATATTACTCATCATGCTGTGGAGGAGAGAGACTACCAGCAGAATATTACTCATTATGCTGTGGAGGAGAGGAGACTACCAGCAGAATATTACTCATCATGCTGTGGAGGAGAGGAGACTACCAGCAGAATATTTCTCATCATTCTGTGAAGGAAGGAGACTACCAGCAGAATATTAAGCATCATGCTGTGGAGGAGAGTAGACTACCAGCAGAATATGACTCATCATGCTGTGGAGGAGAGGAGACTACCAGCAGAATATTACTCATTATGCTGTGGAGGAGAGGAGACTACCAGCAGAATATTACTCATCATGCGGTGGAGGAGAGGAAACTAACCGCAGAATATTACTTATCATGCTGTGGAATAGAGGAGACTACCAGCAGAATATTACTCATCATGCTGTGGAGGAGAGGAGACTACCAGCAGAATATGACTCATCATGCTGTGGTGGAGAGGAGACTACAAGCAGAATGTGACTCATCATGCTGTGAAGGAGAGGAGACAACCAGCAGAATATTACTCATTATGCTGTGAAGGAGAGGAGACTACCAGCAGAATATTACTCATCATGCTGTGGAGGAGAGGAGACTACCAGCAGAATATTTCTCATTATGCTGTGGAATAGAGGAGACTACCAGCAGAATATTACTCATCATGCTTTTGAGGAGAGGAGACTACCAGCAGAATATTACTCATTATGCTGTGGAGGAGAGGAGACTACCAGCAGAATATTACTCATCATGCTGTGGAGGAGAGGAGACTACCAGCAGAATATTAATTATCATGTTGTGGAGGAGAGGAGACTACCAGAATATTACTCATCATGCTGTGGAGGAGAGGAGACTACCAGCAGAATATGACTCATCATGCTGTGGAGGAGAGGAGACTACCAGCAGAATATTACTCATCATGCTGTGGAGGAGAGGAGACTACCAGCAGAATATTAAGCATCATGCTTTGGAGGAGAGGAGACTACCAGCAGAATATGACTCATCATGCTGTGGAGGAGAGGAGACTACCAGCAGAATATTTCTCATCATTCTGTGAAGGAGAGGAGACTACCAGCAGAATATTACTCATCATGCTGTGGTGGAGAGGAGACTACCAGCAGAATATTACTCATCATGCTGTGGAGGAGAGGAGACTACCAGCAGAATATTACTCATTATGCTGTGGAGGAGAGGAGACTACCAGCAGAATATTACTCATCATGCTGTGGAGGAGAGGAGACTACCAGCAGAATATTACTTATCATGCTGTGGAATAGAGGAGACTACCAGCAGAATATTACTCATCATGCTGTGGAGGAGAGGAGACTACCAGCAGAATATTACTCATCATGCTGTGGAGGAGAGGAGACTACCAGCAGAATATTACTTATTATGCTGTGGAGGAGAGGAGACTACCAGCAGAATATGACTCATCATGCTGTGGAGGAGAGGAGACTACCAGCAGAATATTTCTCATTATGCTGTGGAAGAGAGGAGACTACCAGCAGAATATGACTCATCATGCTGTGGAGGAGAGGAGACTACCAGCAGAATATTACTCATCATGCTGTGGAATAGAGGAGACTACCAGCAGAATATTACTCATCATGCTGTGGAGGAGAGGAGACTACCAGCAGAATATTACTCATCATGCTGTGGAGGAGAGGAGACTACCAGCAGAATATTACTCATCATGCTGTGGAGGAGAGGAGACTACCAGCAGAATATTACTCATCATGTTGTGGAGGAGAGGAGACTACCAGCAGAATATGACTCATCATGCTGTGGAGGAGAGGAGACTACCAGCAGAATATGACTCATCATGCTGTGGTGGAGAGGAGACTACCAGCAGAATATGACTCATCATGCTGTGGAGGAGAGGAGACTACCAGCAGAATATTACTCATTATGCTGTGGAGGAGAGGAGACTACCAGCAGAATATTACTCATCATGCTGTGGAGGAGAGGAGACTACCAGCAGAATATTACTCATTATGCTGTGGAGAGGAGACTACCAGCAGAATATTACTCATCATGCTGTGGAGGAGAGGAGACTACCAGCAGAATATTACTTATTATGCTGTGGAGGAAAGGAGACTACCAGCAGAATATTACTCATCATGCTGTGGAAGAGAGGAGACTACCAGCAGAATATGACTCATCATGCTGTGGTGGAGAGGAGACTACCAGCAGAATATTACTCATCATATTGTGGAGGAGAGGAGACTACCAGCAGAATATTACTCATTATGCTGTGGAGGAGAGGAGACTACCAGCAGAATATTACTTATCATGCTGTGGAATAGAGGAGACTACCAGCAGAATATTACTCATCATGCGGTGGAGGAGAGGAGACTACCAGAATATTACTCATCATGCTGTGGAGGAGAGGAGACTACCAGCAGAATATTACTTATTATGCTGTGGAGGAGAGGAGACTACCAGCAGAATATTACTCATCATGCTGTGGAAGAGAGGAGACTACCAGCAGAATATGACTCATCATGCTGTGGTGGAGAGGAGACTACCAGCAGAATATTACTCATCATATTGTGGAGGAGAGGAGACTACCAGCAGAATATTACTCATTATGCTGTGGAGGAGAGGAGACTACCAGCAGAATATTACTCATCATGCTGTGGAGGAGAGGAGACTACCAGCAGAATATTACTCATTATGCTGTGGAGGAGAGGAGACTACCAGCAGAATATTACTCATCATGCTGTGGAGGAGAGGAGACTACCAGCAGAATATTACTCATTATGCTGTGGAGGAGAGGAGACTACCAGCAGAATATTACTCATCATGCTGTGGAGGAGAGGAGACTACCAGCAGAATATTTCTCATCATTCTGTGAAGGAGAGGAGACTACCAGCAGAATATTAAGCATCATGCTGTGGAGGAGAGGAGACTACCAGCAGAATATTACTCATCATGCTGTGGAGGAGAGGAGACTACCAGCAGAATATTACTCATCATGCGGTGGAGGAGAGGAAACTACCAGCAGAATATTACTTATCATGCTGTGGAATAGAGGAGACTACCAGCAGAATATTACTCATCATGCTGTGGAGGAGAGAGACTACCAGCAGAATATGACTCATCATGCTGTGGAGGAGAGGAGACTACCAGCAGAATGTGACTCATTGTGCTGTGGAGGAGAGGAGACTACCAGCAGAATATTACTCATCATGCTGTGGAGGAGAGGAGACTACCAGCAGAATATTACTCATTATGCTGTGGAGGAGAGGAGACTACCAGCAGAATATTACTCATCATGCTGTGGAGGAGAGGGGACTACCAGCAGAATATTACTTATCATGCTGTGGAGGAGAGGAGACTACCAGCAGAATATTACTCATCATGCTGTGGAGGAGAGGAGACTACCAGCAGAATATGACTCATCATGCTGTGGTGGAGAGGAGACTACAAGCAGAATGTGACTCATCATGCTGTGAAGGAGAGGAGACAACCAGCAGAATATTACTCATTATGCTGTGGAGGAGAGGAGACTACCAGCAGAATATTACTCATCATGCTGTGGAGGAGAGGAGACTACCAGCAGAATATTTCTCATTATGCTGTGGAGGAGGAGACTACCAGCAGAATATTACTCATCATGCTTTTGAGGAGAGGAGACTACCAGCAGAATATTACTCATTATGCTGTGGAGGAGAGGAGACTACCAGCAGAATATTACTCATCATGCTGTGGAGGAGAGGAGACTACCAGCAGAATATTAATTATCATGTTGTGGAGGAGAGGAGACTACCAGAATATTACTCATCATGCTGTGGAGGAGAGGAGACTACCCTCAAAATATGACTCATCATGCTGTGGAGGAGAGGAGACTACAAGCAGAATATTACTCATCATGCTGTGGAGGAGAGGAGACTACCAGCAGAATATTAAGCATCATGCTTTGGAGGAGAGGAGACTACCAGCAGAATATGACTCATCATGCTGTGGAGGAGAGGAGACTACCAGCAGAATATTTCTCATCATGCTGTGGAAGGAGAGGAGACTACCAGCAGAATATTACTCATCATGCTGTGGAGGAGAGGAGACTACCAGCAGAATATTACTCATCATGCTGTGGAGGAGAGGAGACTACCAGCAGAATATTACTCATTATGCTGTGGAGGAGAGGAGACTACCAGCAGAATATTACTCATCATGCTGTGGAGGAGAGGACTACCAGCAGAATATTACTCATCATGCTGTGGAATAGAGGAGACTACCAGCAGAATATTACGCATCATGCTGTGGAGGAGAGGAGACTACCAGCAGAATATTAAGCATCATGCTTTGGAGGAGAGGAGACTACCAGCAGAATATTACTTATTATGCTGTGGAGGAGAGGAGACTACCAGCAGAATAACTTATCATGTTGTGGAGGAGAGGAGACTACCAGCAGAAAATTTCTCATTATGCTGTGGAAGAGAGGAGACTACCAGCAGAATATGACTCATCATGCTGTGGAGGAGAGGAAACTACCAGCAGAATATTACTTATCATGCTGTGGAATAGAGGAGACTACCAGCAGAATATTACTCATCAAGCGGTGGAGGAGAGGAGACTACAAGAATATTACTCATCATGCTGTGGAGGAGAGGAGACTACCAGCAGAATATTACTTATTATGCTGTGGAGGAGAGGAGACTACCAGCAGAATAACTTATCATGTTGTGGAGGAGAGGAGACTACCAGCAGAAAATGTCTCATTATGCTGTGGAAGAGAGGAGACTACCAGCAGAATATGACTCATCATGCTGTGGTGGAGAGGAGACTACAAGCAGAATGTGACTCATCATGCTGTGAAGGAGAGGAGACAACCAGCAGAATATTACTCATTATGCTGTGGAGGAGAGGAGACTACCAGCAGAATATTACTCATCATGCTGTGGAGGAGAGGAGACTACCAGCAGAATATTACTCATTATGCTGTGGAAGAGAGGAGACTACCAGCAGAATATTACTCATCATGCTGTGGAGGAGAGGAGACTACCAGCAGAATATTACTTATTATGCTGTGGAGGAAAGGAGACTACCAGCAGAATATTACTCATCATGCTGTGGAAGAGAGGAGACTACCAGCAGAATATGACTCATCATGCTGTGGTGGAGAGGAGACTACCAGCAGAATATTACTCATCATATTGTGGAGGAGAGGAGACTACCAGCAGAATATTACTCATTATGCTGTGGAGGAGAGGAGACTACCAGCAGAATATTAATTATCATGCTGTGGAATAGAGGAGACTACCAGCAGAATATTACTCATCATGCGGTGGAGGAGAGGAGACTACCAGAATATTACTCATCATGCTGTGGAGGAGAGGAGACTACCAGCAGAATATTACTTATTATGCTGTGGAGGAGAGGAGACTACCAGCAGAATATTACTCATCATGCTGTGGAAGAGAGGAGACTACCAGCAGAATATGACTCATCATGCTGTGGTGGAGAGGAGACTACCAGCAGAATATTACTCATCATATTGTGGAGGAGAGGAGACTACCAGCAGAATATTACTCATTATGCTGTGGAGGAGAGGAGACTACCAGCAGAATATTACTCATCATGCGGTGGAGGAGAGGAGACTACCAGCAGAATATTACTCATTATGCTGTGGAGGAGAGGAGACTACCAGCAGAATATTACTCATCATGCTGTGGAGGAGAGGAGACTACCAGCAGAATATTACTCATTATGCTGTGGAGGAGAGGAGACTACCAGCAGAATATTACTCATCATGCTGTGGAGGAGAGAGACTACCAGCAGAATATTTCTCATCATTCTGTGAAGGAGAGGAGACTACCAGCAGAATATTAAGCATCATGCTGTGGAGGAGAGGAGACTACCAGCAGAATATTACTCATTATGCTGTGGAGGAGAGGAGACTACCAGCAGAATATTACTCATCATGCGGTGGAGGAGAGGAAACTACCAGCAGAATATTACTTATCATGCTGTGGAATAGAGGAGACTACCAGCAGAATATTACTCATCATGCGGTGGAGGAGAGGAGACTACCAGCAGAATATGACTCATCATGCTGTGGTGGAGAGGAGACTACAAGCAGAATGTGACTCATTGTGCTGTGGAGGAGAGGAGACTACCAGCAGAATATTACTCATCATGCTGTGGAGGAGAGGAGACTACCAGCAGAATATTTCTCATTATGCTGTGGAAGAGAGGAGACTACCAGCAGAATATTACTCATCATGCTGTGGAGGAGAGGAGACTACCTGCAGAATATGACTCATTATGCTGTGGAAGAGAGGAGACTACCAGCAGAATATTACTCATCATGCTGTGGAGGAGAGGAGACTACCAGCAGAATATTACTTATTATGCTGTGGAGGAGAGGAGACTACCAGCAGAATATTACTCATCATGCTGTGGAGGAGAGGAGACTACCAGCAGAATATGACTCATCATGCTGTGGTGGAGAGGAGACTACCAGCAGAATATTACTCATCATGCTGTGGAGGAGAGGAGACTACCAGCAGAATATTACTCATTATGATGTGGAGGAGAGGAGACTACCAGCAGAATATTACTCATCATGCTGTGGAGGAGAGGAGACTACCAGCAGAATATTAATTATCATGTTGTGGAGGAGAGGAGACTACCAGAATATTAATCATCATGCTGTGGAGGAGAGGAGACTACAAGCAGAATATGACTCATCATGCTGTGGTGGAGAGGAGACTACAAGCAGAATGTGACTCATCATGCTGTGGAGGAGAGGAGACAACCAGCAGAATATTACTCATTATGCTGTGGAGGAGAGGAGACTACCAGCAGAATATTACTCATCATGCTGTGGAGGAGAGGAGACTACCAGCAGAATATTTCTCATTATGCTGTGGAAGAGAGGAGACTACCAGCAGAATATTACTCATCATGCTGTGGAGGAGAGGAGACTACCAGCAGAATATGACTCATTATGCTGTGGAAGAGAGGAGACTACCAGCAGAATATTACTCATCATGCTGTGGAGGAGAGGAGACTACCAGCAGAATATTACTCATCATGCTGTGGTGGAGAGGAGACTACCAGCAGAATATTACTCATCATGCTGTGGAGGAGAGGAGACTACCAGCAGAATATTACTCATTATGCTGTGGAGGAGAGGAGACTACCAGCAGAATATTACTCATCATGCTGTGGAGGAGAGGAGACTACCAGCAGAATATTAATTATCATGTTGTGGAGGAGAGGAGACTACCAGCAGAATATTACTCATCATGCTGTGGAGGAGAGGAGACTACCAGCAGAATATGACTCATCATGCTGTGGTGGAGAGGAGACTACAAGCAGAATGTGACTCATCATGCTGTGAAGGAGAGGAGACAACCAGCAGAATATTACTCATTATGCTGTGGAGGAGAGGAGACTACCAGCAGAATATTACTCATCATGCTGTGGAGGAGAGGAGACTACCAGCAGAATATTTCTCATTATGCTGTGGAAGAGAGGAGACTACCAGCAGAATATTACTCATCATGCTGTGGAGGAGAGGAGACTACCAGCAGAATATTACTCATTATGCTGTGGAAGAGAAGAGACTACCAGCAGAATATGACTCATCATGCTGTGGAGGAGAGGAGACTACCAGCAGAATATTACTTATTATGCTGTGGAGGAGAGGAGACTACCAGCAGAATATGACTCATTATGCTGTGGAGGAGAGGAGACTACCAGCAGAATATTTCTCATCATTCTGTGAAGGAGAGGAGACTACCAGCAGAATATTAAGCATCATGCTGTGGAGGAGAGGAGACTACCAGCAGAATATGACTCATCATGCTGTGGAGGAGAGGAGACTACCAGCAGAATATTACTCATTATGCTGTGGAGGAGAGGAGACTACCAGCAGAATATTACTCATCATGCGGTGGAGGAGAGGAAACTACCAGCAGAATATTACTTATCATGCTGTGGAATAGAGGAGACTACCAGCAGAATATTACTCATCATGCTGTGGAGGAGAGGAGACTACCAGCAGAATATTACTCATCATGTTGTGGAGGAGAGGAGACTACCAGCAGAATATTACTTATTATGCTGTGGAGGAGAGGAGACTACCAGCAGAATATTACTTATCATGTTGTGGAGGAGAGGAGACTACCAGCAGAATATTTCTCATTATGCTGTGGAAGAGAGGAGACTACCAGCAGAATATTACTCATCATGCTGTGGAGGAGAGGAGACTACCAGCAGAATATGACTCATTATGCTGTGGAAGAGAGGAGACTACCAGCAGAATATTACTCATCATGCTGTGGAGGAGAGGAGACTACCAGCAGAATATTACTTATTATGCTGTGGAGGAGAGGAGACTACCAGCAGAATATTACTTATTATGCTGTGGAGGAGAGGAGACTACCAGCAGAATATGACTCATCATGCTGTGGAGGAGAGGAGACTACCAGCAGAATATGACTCATCATGCTGTGGAGGAGAGGAGACTACCAGCAGAATATTACTTATTATGCTGTGGAGGAAAGGAGACTACCAGCAGAATATTACTCATCATGCTGTGGAGGAGAGGAGACTACCAGCAGAATATGACTCATCATGCTGTGGAGGAGAGGAGACTACCAGCAGAATATTACTCATTATGCTGTGGAGGAGAGGAGACTACCAGCAGAATATTACTCATCATGCGGTGGAGGAGAGGAGACTACCAGCAGAATATTACTCATTATGCTGTGGAGGAGAGGAGACTACCAGCAGAATATTACTCATCATGCTGTGGAGGAGAGGAGACTACCAGCAGAATATTACTCATTATGCTGTGGAGGAGAGGAGACTACCAGCAGAATATTACTCATCATGCTGTGGAGGAGAGGAGACTACCAGCAGAATATTAATTATCATGTTGTGGAGGAGAGGAGACTACCAGAATATTACTCATCATGCTGTGGAGGAGAGGAGACTACCAGCAGAATATGACTCATCATGTTGTGGTAGAGAGGAGACTACAAGCAGAATGTGACTCATCATGCTGTGGAGGAGAGGAGACAACCAGCAGAATATTACTCATTATGCTGTGGAGGAGAGGAGACTACCAGCAGAATATTACTCATCATGCTGTGGAGGAGAGGAGACTACCAGCAGAATATTACTCATCATGCTGTGGAGGAGAGGAGACTACCAGCAGAATATTTCTCATTATGCTGTGGAAGAGAGGAGACTACCAGCAGAATATAACTCATCATGCTGTGGAGGAGAGGAGACTACCTGCAGAATATGACTCATTATGCTGTGGAGGAGAGGAGACTACCAGCAGAATATTAATTATCATGTTGTGGAGGAGAGGAGACTACCAGAATATTACTCATCATGCTGTGGAGGAGAGGAGACTACCAGCAGAATATGACTCATTATGCTGTGGAAGAGAGGAGACTACCAGCAGAATATTACTCATCATGCTGTGGAGGAGAGGAGACTACCAGCAGAATATTACTTATTATGCTGTGGAGGAGAGGAGACTACCAGCAGAATATTACTCATCATGCTGTGGAGGAGAGGAGACTACCAGCAGAATATGACTCATCATGCTGTGGTGGAGAGGAGACTACCAGCAGAATGTGACTCATCATGCTGTGGAGGAGAGGAGACTACCAGCAGAATATTACTCATTATGCTGTGGAGGAGAGGAGACTACCAGCAGAATATTACTCATCATGCTGTGGAGGAGAGGAGACTACCAGCAGAATATTACTCATTATGCTGTGGAGGAGAGGAGACTACCAGCAGAATATTACTCATCATGCTGTGGAGGAGAGGAGACTACCAGCAGAATATGACTCATCATGCTGTGGAAGAGAGGAGACTACCAGCAGAATATTACTCATCATGCTGTGGAGGAGAGGAGACTACCAGCAGAATATTACTCATTATGCTGTGGAGGAGAGGAGACTACCAGCAGAATATTACTCATTATGCTGTGGAGGAGAGGAGACTACCAGCAGAATATGACTCATCATGCTGTGGAGGAGAGGAGACTACCAGCAGAATATGACTCATCATGCTGTGGAGGAGAGGAGACTACCAGCAGAATATTACTCATCATGCTGTGGAGGAGAGGAGACTACCAGCAGAATATTACTCATCATGCTGTGGAGGAGAGGAGACTACCAGCAGAATATGACTCATCATGCTGTGGAGGAGAGGAGACTACCAGCAGAATATTACTCATCATGCTGTGGAGGAGAGGAGACTACCAGCAGAATATTACTCATCATGCTGTGGAGGAGAGGAGACTACCAGCAGAATATTACTCATTATGCTGTGGAGGAGAGGAGACTACCAGCAGAATATTACTCATCATGCTGTGGAGGAGAGGAGACTACCAGCAGAATATTACTCATTATGCTGTGGAGGAGAGGAGACTACCAGCAGAATATTACTCATCATGCTGTGGAGGAGAGGAGACTACCAGCAGAATATTAATTATCATGTTGTGGAGGAGAGGAGACTACCAGAATATTACTCATCATGCTGTGGAGGAGAGGAGACTACCAGCAGAATATGACTCATCATGCTGTGGTAGAGAGGAGACTACAAGCAGAATGTGACTCATCATGCTGTGGAGGAGAGGAGACTACCAGCAGAATATTACTCATTATGCTGTGGAGGAGAGGAGACTACCAGCAGAATATTACTCATCATGCTGTGGAGGAGAGGAGACTACCAGCAGAATATTACTCATCATGCTGTGGAGGAGAGGAGACTACCAGCAGAATATTTCTCATTATGCTGTGGAAGAGAGGAGACTACCAGCAGAATATAACTCATCATGCTGTGGAGGAGAGAGACTACCTGCAGAATATGACTCATTATGCTGTGGAGGAGAGGAGACTACCAGCAGAATATTAATTATCATGTTGTGGAGGAGAGGAGACTACCAGAATATTACTCATCATGCTGTGGAGGAGAGGAGACTACCTGCAGAATATGACTCATTATGCTGTGGAAGAGAGGAGACTACCAGCAGAATATTACTCATCATGCTGTGGAGGAGAGGAGACTACCTGCAGAATATTTCTTATTATGCTGTGGAGGAAAGGAGACTACCAGCAGAATATTACTCATCATGCTGTGGAGGAGAGGAGACTACCAGCAGAATATGACTCATCATGCTGTGGTGGAGAGGAGACTACCAGCAGAATATGACTCATTATGCTGTGGAGGAGAGGAGACTACCAGCAGAATATTAATTATCATGTTGTGGAGGAGAGGAGACTACCAGAATATTACTCATCATGCTGTGGAGGAGAGGAGACTACCAGCAGAATATGACTCATCATGCTGTGGTGGAGAGGAGACTACAAGCAGAATGTGACTCATCATGCTGTGGAGGAGAGGAGACAACCAGCAGAATATTACTCATTATGCTGTGGAGGAGAGGAGACTACCAGCAGAATATTACTCATCATGCTGTGGAGGAGAGGAGACTACCAGCAGAATATTACTCATTATGCTGTGGAGGAGAGGAGACTACCAGCAGAATATTACTCATCATGCTGTGGAGGAGAGGAGACTACCAGCAGAATATTAATTATCATGTTGTGGAGGAGAGGAGACTACCAGAATATTACTCATCATGCTGTGGAGGAGAGGAGACTACCAGCAGAATATGACTCATCATGCTGTGGTGGAGAGGAGACTACAAGCAGAATGTGACTCATCATTCTGTGGAGGAGAGGAGACAACCAGCAGAATATTACTCATTATGCTGTGGAGGAGAGGAGACTACCAGCAGAATATTACTCATCATGCTGTGGAGGAGAGGAGACTACCAGCAGAATATTTCTCATTATGCTGTGGAAGAGAGGAGACTACCAGCAGAATATAACTCATCATGCTGTGGAGGAGAGGAGACTACCTGCAGAATATGACTCATTATGCTGTGGAAGAGAGAGACTACCAGCAGAATATTACTCATCATGCTGTGGAGGAGAGGAGACTACCTGCAGAATATTTCTTATTATGCTGTGGAGGAAAGGAGACTACCAGCAGAATATTACTCATCATGCTGTGGAGGAGAGGAGACTACCAGCAGAATATGACTCATCATGCTGTGGTGGAGAGGAGACTACCAGCAGAATATTACTCATCATGCTGTGGAGGAGAGGAGACTACCAGCAGAATATTACTCATTATGCTGTGGAGGAGAGGAGACTACCAGCAGAATATTACTCATTATGCTGTGGAGGAGAGGAGACTACCAGCAGAATATTACTCATTATGCTGTGGAGGAGAGGAGACTACCAGCAGTATATTATTTATCATAGTGTGGAGGAGAGGAGACTACCAGCAGAATATTAAGCATCATGCTGTGGAGGAGAGGAGACTACCAGCAGAATATTACTCATCATGCTGTGGAGGAGAGGAGACTACCAGCAGAATATTTCTCATCATTCTGTGAAGGAGAGGAGACTACCAGCAGAATATTAAGCATCATGCTGTGGAGGAGAGGAGACTACCAGCAGAATATGACTCATCATGCTGTGGAGGAGAGGAGACTACCAGCAGAATATGACTCATCATGCTGTGGTGGAGAGGAGACTACCAGCAGAATATGACTCATCATGCTGTGGAGGAGAGGAGACTACCAGAATATTACTCATCATGCTGTGGAGGAGAGGAGACTACCAGCAGAATATTACTCATTATGCTGTGGAATAGAGGAGACTAACAGCAGAATATTACGCATCATGCTGTGGAGGAGAGGAGACTACCAGCAGAATAGTAATCATCATGCTGTGGAGGAGAGGAAACTACCAGCAGAATATTACTTATCATGCTGTGGAGGAGAGGGGACTACCAGCAGAATATTACTTATTTTGCTGTGGAGGAAAGGAGACTACCAGCAGAATATTACAGATCATGCTGTGGAGGAGAGGAGACTACCAGCAGAATATTACTCATCATGCTGTGGTGGAGTGGAGACTACAAGCAGAATGTGACTCATCATGCTGTGAAGGAGAGGAGACAACCAGCAGAATATTACTCATTATGCTGTGGAGGAGAGGAGACTACCAGCAGAATATTACTCATCATGCTGTGGAGGAGAGGAGACTACCAGCAGAATATTTCTCATTATGCTGTGGAAGAGAGGAGACTACCAGCAGAATATTACTCATCATGCTGTGGAGGAGAGAGACTACCAGCAGAATATTACTCATTATGCTGTGGAAGAGAAGAGACTACCAGCAGAATATGACTCATCATGCTGTGGAGGAGAGGAGACTACCAGCAGAATATTACTTATTATGCTGTGGAGGAGAGGAGACTACCAGCAGAATATGACTCATTATGCTGTGGAGGAGAGGAGACTACCAGCAGAATATTTCTCATCATTCTGTGAAGGAGAGGAGACTACCAGCAGAATATTAAGCATCATGCTGTGGAGGAGAGGAGACTACCAGCAGAATATGACTCATCATGCTGTGGAGGAGAGGAGACTACCAGCAGAATATTACTCATTATGCTGTGGAGGAGAGGAGACTACCAGCAGAATATTACTCATCATGCTGTGGAGGAGAGGAAACTACCAGCAGAATATTACTTATCATGCTGTGGAATAGAGGAGACTACCAGCAGAATATTACTCATCATGCTGTGGAGGAGAGGAGACTACCAGCAGAATATTACTTATTATGCTGTGGAGGAGAGGAGACTACCAGCAGAATATTACTTATCATGTTGTGGAGGAGAGGAGACTACCAGCAGAATATTTCTCATTATGCTGTGGAGGAGAGGAGACTACCAGCAGAATATTACTCATCATGCTGTGGAGGAGAGGAGACTACCAGCAGAATATGACTCATTATGCTGTGGAAGAGAGGAGACTACCAGCAGAATATTACTCATCATGCTGTGGAGGAGAGGAGACTACCAGCAGAATATTACTTATTATGCTGTGGAGGAGAGGAGACTACCAGCAGAATATTACTCATTATGCTGTGGAGGAGAGGAGACTACCAGCAGAATATGACTCATCATGCTGTGGAGGAGAGGAGACTACCAGCAGAATATGACTCATCATGCTGTGGAGGAGAGGAGACTACCAGCAGAATATTACTTATTATGCTGTGGAGGAAAGGAGACTACCAGCAGAATATTACTCATCATGCTGTGGAGGAGAGGAGACTACCAGCAGAATATGACTCATCATGCTGTGGTGGAGAGGAGACTACCAGCAGAATATTACTCATCATATTGTGGAGGAGAGGAGACTACCAGCAGAATATTACTCATTATGCTGTGGAGGAGAGGAGACTACCAGCAGAATATTACTCATCATGCTGTGGAGGAGAGGAGACTACCAGCAGAATATTACTCATTATGCTGTGGAGGAGAAGAGACTACCAGCAGAATATTACTCATCATGCTGTGGAGGAGAGGAGACTACCAGCAGAATATTACTCATTATGCTGTGGAGGAGAGGAGACTACCAGCAGAATATTACTCATCATGCTGTGGAGGAGAGGAGACTACCAGCAGAATATTAATTATCATGTTGTGGAGGAGAGGAGACTACCAGAATATTACTCATCATGCTGTGGAGGAGAGGAGACTACCAGCAGAATATGACTCATCATGCTGTGGTAGAGAGGAGACTACAAGCAGAATGTGACTCATCATGCTGTGGAGGAGAGGAGACAACCAGCAGAATATTACTCATTATGCTGTGGAGGAGAGGAGACTACCAGCAGAATATTACTCATCATGCTGTGGAGGAGAGGAGACTACCAGCAGAATATTACTCATCATGATGTGGAGGAGAGGAGACTACCAGCAGAATATTTCTCATTATGCTGTGGAAGAGAGGAGACTACCAGCAGAATATAACTCATCATGCTGTGGAGGAGAGGAGACTACCTGCAGAATATGACTCATTATGCTGTGGAGGAGAGGAGACTACCAGCAGAATATTAATTATCATGTTGTGGAGGAGAGGAGACTACCAGCAGAATATTACTCATCATGCTGTGGAGGAGAGGAGACTACCAGCAGAATATGACTCATCATGCTGTGGTGGAGAGGAGACTACAAGCAGAATGTGACTCATCATGCTGTGGAGGAGAGGAGACAACCAGCAGAATATTACTCATTATGCTGTGGAGGAGAGGAGACTACCAGCAGAATATTACTCATCATGCTGTGGAGGAGAGGAGACTACCAGCAGAATATTACTCATTATGCTGTGGAGGAGAGGAGACTACCAGCAGAATATTACTCATCATGCTGTGGAGGAGAGGAGACTACCAGCAGAATATTAATTATCATGTTGTGGAGGAGAGAGACTACCAGAATATTACTCATCATGCTGTGGAGGAGAGGAGACTACCAGCAGAATATTACTCATTATGCTGTGGAGGAGAGGAGACTACCAGCAGAATATTACTCATCATGCTGTGGAGGAGAGGAGACTACCAGCAGAATATTACTCATTATGCTGTGGAGGAGAGGAGACTACCAGCAGAATATTACTCATCATGCTGTGGAGGAGAGGAGACTACCAGCAGAATATTTCTCATTATGCTGTGGAAGAGAGGAGACTACCAGCAGAATATTACTCATCATGCTGTGGAGGAGAGGAGACTACCAGCAGAATATGACTCATTATGCTGTGGAAGAGAGGAGACTACCAGCAGAATATTACTCATCATGCTGTGGAGGAGAGGAGACTACCAGCAGAATATTACTTATTATGCTGTGGAGGAGAGGAGACTACCAGCAGAATATTACTTATTATGCTGTGGAGGAGAGGAGACTACCAGCAGAATATGACTCATCATGCTGTGGAGGAGAGGAGACTACCAGCAGAATATGACTCATCATGCTGTGGAGGAGAGGAGACTACCAGCAGAATATTACTTATTATGCTGTGGAGGAAAGGAGACTACCAGCAGAATATTACTCATCATGCTGTGGAGGAGAGGAGACTACCAGCAGAATATGACTCATCATGCTGTGGTGGAGAGGAGACTACCAGCAGAATATTACTCATCATATTGTGGAGGAGAGGAGACTACCAGCAGAATATTACTCATTATGCTGTGGAGGAGAGGAGACTACCAGCAGAATATTACTCATCATGCTGTGGAGGAGAGGAGACTACCAGCAGAATATTACTCATTATGCTGTGGAGGAGAAGAGACTACCAGCAGAATATTACTCATCATGCTGTGGAGGAGAGGAGACTACCAGCAGAATATTACTCATTATGCTGTGGAGGAGAGGAGACTACCAGCAGAATATTACTCATCATGCTGTGGAGGAGAGGAGACTACCAGCAGAATATTAATTATCATGTTGTGGAGGAGAGGAGACTACCAGAATATTACTCATCATGCTGTGGAGGAGAGGAGACTACCAGCAGAATATGACTCATCATGCTGTGGTGGAGAGGAGACTACAAGCAGAATGTGACTCATCATGCTGTGGAGGAGAGGAGACAACCAGCAGAATATTACTCATTATGCTGTGGAGGAGAGGAGACTACCAGCAGAATATTACTCATCATGCTGTGGAGGAGAGGAGACTACCAGCAGAATATTACTCATTATGCTGTGGAGGAGAGGAGACTACCAGCAGAATATTACTCATCATGCTGTGGAGGAGAGGAGACTACCAGCAGAATATTAATTATCATGTTGTGGAGGAGAGGAGACTACCAGAATATTACTCATCATGCTGTGGAGGAGAGGAGACTACCAGCAGAATATGACTCATCATGCTGTGGTGGAGAGGAGACTACAAGCAGAATGTGACTCATCATGCTGTGGAGGAGAGGAGACAACCAGCAGAATATTACTCATTATGCTGTGGAGGAGAGGAGACTACCAGCAGAATATTACTCATCATGCTGTGGAGGAGAGGAGACTACCAGCAGAATATTTCTCATTATGCTGTGGAAGAGAGGAGACTACCAGCAGAATATAACTCATCATGCTGTGGAGGAGAGGAGACTACCTGCAGAATATGACTCATTATGCTGTGGAAGAGGAGACTACCAGCAGAATATTACTCATCATGCTGTGGAGGAGAGGAGACTACCTGCAGAATATTTCTTATTATGCTGTGGAGGAAAGGAGACTACCAGCAGAATATTACTCATCATGCTGTGGAGGAGAGGAGACTACCAGCAGAATATGACTCATCATGCTGTGGTGGAGAGGAGACTACCAGCAGAATATTACTCATTATGCTGTGGAGGAGAGGAGACTACCAGCAGAATATTACTCATTATGCTGTGGAGGAGAGGAGACTACCAGCAGAATATTAATCATCATAGTGTGGAGGAGAGGAGACTACCAGCAGAATATTAAGCATCATGCTGTGGAGGAGAGGAGACTACCAGCAGAATATGACTCATCATGCTGTGGAGGAGAGGAGACTACCAGCAGAATATTACTCATCATGCTGTGGAGGAGAGGAGACTACCAGCAGAATATTACTCATCATGCTGTGGAGGAGAGGAGACTACCAGCAGAATATGACTCATCATGCTGTGGAGGAGAGGAGACTACAAGCAGAATGTGACTCATCATGCTGTGGAGGAGAGGAGACTACCAGCAGAATATTACTCATTATGCTGTGGAGGAGAGGAGACTACCAGCAGAATATTACTCATCATGCTGTGGAGGAGAGGAGACTACCAGCAGAATATTACTCATTATGCTGTGGAGGAGAGGAGACTACCAGCAGAATATTACTCATCATGCTGTGGAGGAGAGGAGACTACCAGCAGAATATTAATTATCATGTTGTGGAGGAGAGGAGACTACCAGCAGAATATTACTCATCATGCTGTGGAGGAGAGGAGACTACCAGCAGAATATGACTCATCATGCTGTGGTGGAGAGGAGACTACAAGCAGAATGTGACTCATCATGCTGTGGAGGAGAGAGACAACCAGCAGAATATTACTCATTATGCTGTGGAGGAGAGGAGACTACAAGCAGAATATTACTCATCATGCTGTGGAGGAGAGGAGACTACCAGCAGAATATTTCTCATTATGCTGTGGAAGAGAGGAGACTACCAGCAGAATATAACTCATCATGCTGTGGAGGAGAGGAGACTACCTGCAGAATATGACTCATTATGCTGTGGAAGAGAGGAGATAACCAGCAGAATATTACTCATCATGCTGTGGAGGAGAGGAGACTACCTGCAGAATATTTCTTATTATGCTGTGGAGGAAAGGAGACTACCAGCAGAATATTACTCATCATGCTGTGGAGGAGAGGAGACTACCAGCAGAATATGACTCATCATGCTGTGGTGGAGAGGAGACTACCAGCAGAATATTACTCATTATGCTGTGGAGGAGAGGAGACTACCAGCAGAATATTACTCATTATGCTGTGGAGGAGAGGAGACTACCAGCAGAATATTAATCATCATAGTGTGGAGGAGAGGAGACTACCAGCAGAATATTAAGCATCATGCTGTGGAGGAGAGGAGACTACCAGCAGAATATGACTCATCATGCTGTGGAGGAGAGGAGACTACCAGCAGAATATTTCTCATCATTCTGTGAAGGAGAGGAGACTACCAGCAGAATATTAAGCATCATGCTGTGGAGGAGAGGAGACTACTAGCAGAATATGACTCATCATGCTGTGGAGGAGAGGAGACTACCTGCAGAATATGACTCATTATGCTGTGGAGGAGAGGAGACTACCAGCAGAATATTAATTATCATGTTGTGGAGGAGAGGAGACTACCAGAATATTACTCATCATGCTGTGGAGGAGAGGAGACTACCAGCAGAATATGACTCATCATGCTGTGGTGGAGAGGAGACTACAAGCAGAATGTGACTCATCATGCTGTGGAGGAGAGGAGACTACCAGCAGAATATTTCTCATTATGCTGTGGAAGAGAGGAGACTACCAGCAGAATATAACTCATCATGCTGTGGAGGAGAGGAGACTACCTGCAGAATATGACTCATTATGCTGTGGAGGAGAGGAGACTACCAGCAGAATATTAATTATCATGTTGTGGAGGAGAGGAGACTACCAGCAGAATATTACTCATCATGCTGTGGAGGAGAGGAGACTACCAGCAGAATATGACTCATCATGCTGTGGTGGAGAGGAGACTACAAGCAGAATGTGACTCATCATGCTGTGGAGGAGAGGAGACAACCAGCAGAATATTACTCATTATGCTGTGGAGGAGAGGAGACTACCAGCAGAATATTACTCATCATGCTGTGGAGGAGAGGAGACTACCAGCAGAATATTACTCATTATGCTGTGGAGGAGAGGAGACTACCAGCAGAATATTACTCATCATGCTGTGGAGGAGAGGAGACTACCAGCAGAATATTAATTATCATGTTGTGGAGGAGAGGAGACTACCAGAATATTACTCATCATGCTGTGGAGGAGAGGAGACTACCAGCAGAATATGACTCATCATGCTGTGGTGGAGAGGAGACTACAAGCAGAATGTGACTCATCATGCTGTGGAGGAGAGGAGACAACCAGCAGAATATTACTCATTATGCTGTGGAGGAGAGGAGACTACCAGCAGAATATTACTCATCATGCTGTGGAGGAGAGGAGACTACCAGCAGAATATTTCTCATTATGCTGTGGAAGAGAGGAGACTACCAGCAGAATATAACTCATCATGCTGTGGAGGAGAGGAGACTACCTGCAGAATATGACTCATTATGCTGTGGAAGAGAGGAGACTACCAGCAGAATATTACTCATCATGCTGTGGAGGAGAGGAGACTACCTGCAGAATATTTCTTATTATGCTGTGGAGGAAAGGAGACTACCAGCAGAATATTACTCATCATGCTGTGGAGGAGAGGAGACTACCAGCAGAATATGACTCATCATGCTGTGGTGGAGAGGAGACTACCAGCAGAATATTACTCATCATGCTGTGGAGGAGAGGAGACTACCAGCAGAATATTACTCATTATGCTGTGGAGGAGAGGAGACTACCAGCAGAATATTAATCATCATAGTGTGGAGGAGAGGAGACTACCAGCAGAATATTAAGCATCATGCTGTGGAGGAGAGGAGACTACCAGCAGAATATGACTCATCATGCTGTGGAGGAGAGGAGACTACCAGCAGAATATTTCTCATCATTCTGTGAAGGAGAGGAGACTACCAGCAGAATATTAAGCATCATGCTGTGGAGGAGAGGAGACTACTAGCAGAATATGACTCATCATGCTGTGGAGGAGAGGAGACTACCAGCAGAATATTAATTATCATGTTGTGGAGGAGAGGAGACTACCAGCAGAATATTACTCATCATGCTGTGGAGGAGAGGAGACTACCAGCAGAATATGACTCATCATGCTGTGGTGGAGAGGAGACTACAAGCAGAATGTGACTCATCATGCTGTGGAGGAGAGGAGACTACCAGCAGAATATTACTCATTATGCTGTGGAGGAGAGGAGACTACCAGCAGAATATTACTCATCATGCTGTGGAGGAGAGGAGACTACCAGCAGAATATTACTCATTATGCTGTGGAGGAGAGGAGACTACCAGCAGAATATTACTCATCATGCTGTGGAGGAGAGGAGACTACCAGCAGAATATTAATTATCATGTTGTGGAGGAGAGGAGACTACCAGCAGAATATTACTCATCATGCTGTGGAGGAGAGGAGACTACCAGCAGAATATGACTCATCATGCTGTGGTGGAGAGGAGACTACAAGCAGAATGTGACTCATCATGCTGTGGAGGAGAGGAGACAACCAGCAGAATATTACTCATTATGCTGTGGAGGAGAGGAGACTACCAGCAGAATATTACTCATCATGCTGTGGAGGAGAGGAGACTACCAGCAGAATATTTCTCATTATGCTGTGGAAGAGAGGAGACTACCAGCAGAATATAACTCATCATGCTGTGGAGGAGAGGAGACTACCTGCAGAATATGACTCATTATGCTGTGGAAGAGAGGAGACTACCAGCAGAATATTACTCATCATGCTGTGGAGGAGAGGAGACTACCTGCAGAATATTTCTTATTATGCTGTGGAGGAAAGGAGACTACCAGCAGAATATTACTCATCATGCTGTGGAGGAGAGGAGACTACCAGCAGAATATGACTCATCATGCTGTGGTGGAGAGGAGACTACCAGCAGAATATTACTCATCATGCTGTGGAGGAGAGGAGACTACCAGCAGAATATTACTCATTATGCTGTGGAGGAGAGGAGACTACCAGCAGAATATTACTCATTATGCTGTGGAGGAGAGGAGACTACCAGCAGAATATTACTCATTATGCTGTGGAGGAGAGGAGACTACCAGCAGAATATTACTTATCATAGTGTGGAGGAGAGGAGACTACCAGCAGAATATTAAGCATCATGCTGTGGAGGAGAGGAGACTACCAGCAGAATATGACTCATCATGCTGTGGAGGAGAGGAGACTACCAGCAGAATATTTCTCATCATTCTGTGAAGGAGAGGAGACTACCAGCAGAATATTAAGCATCATGCTGTGGAGGAGAGGAGACTACCAGCAGAATATGACTCATCATGCTGTGGAGGAGAGGAGACTACCAGCAGAATATGACTCATCATGCTGTGGTGGAGAGGAGACTACCAGCAGAATATGACTCATCATGCTGTGGAGGAGAGGAGACTACCAGCAGAATATTACTCATCATGCTGTGGAGGAGAGGAGACTACCAGCAGAATATTACTCATCATGCTGTGGAGGAGAGGAGACTACCAGCAGAATAGTAATCATCATGCTGTGGAGGAGAGGAAACTACCAGCACAATATTACTTATCATGCTGTGGAGGAGAGGGGACTACCAGCAGAATATTACTTATTTTGCTGTGGAGGAAAGGAGACTACCAGCAGAATATTACAGATCATGCTGTGGAGGAGAGGAGACTACCAGCAGAATATTACTCATTATGCTGTGGAGGAGAGGAGACTACCAGCAGAATATTACTCATCATGCTGTGGAGGAGAGGAGACTACCAGCAGAATATTACTTATCATGTTGTGGAGGAGAGGAGACTACCAGCAGAATATTAATTATCATGTTGTGGAGGAGAGGAGACTACCAGAATATTACTCATCATGCTGTGGAGGAGAGGAGACTACCAGCAGAATATGACTCATCATGCTGTGGTGGAGAGGAGACTACAAGCAGAATGTGACTCATCATGCTGTGGAGGAGAGGAGACTACCAGCAGAATATTACTCATTATGCTGTGGAGGAGAGGAGACTACCAGCAGAATATTACTCATCATGCTGTGGAGGAGAGGAGACTACCAGAAGAATATGACTCATCATGCTGTGGAGGAGAGGAGACTACCAGCAGAATATTACTCATCATGCTGTGGTGGAGAGGAGACTACCAGCAGAATATTTCTCATTATGCTGAGGAAGAGAGGAGACTACCAGATGAATATGACGCATCATGCTGTGGCGGAGAGGAGACTACCAGCAGAATATTAATCATCATGCTGTGGAGGAGAGTAAACTACCAGCAGAATATTACTCATCATGCTGTTGAGGAGAGGAGACTACCAGCAGAATATTACTCATTATGCTGTGGAGGAAAGGAGACTACCTGCAGAATATTACTCATCGTGTTGTGGAGGATAGGAGACCACCAGAATATTACTCATCATGTTGTGGAGGAGAGGAGACTTCCAGCAGAATATGACTCATCATGCTGTGCAGGAGCGGAGACTACCAGCAGAATATTACTTATTATGCTGTGGAGGAAAGGAGACTACCAGCAGAATATGACTCATCATGCTGTGGAGGAGAGGAGACTACCAGCAGAATATGACTCATCATGCTGTGGAGGAGAGGAGACTACCAGCAGAATATTACTCATCGTGTTGTGGAGGAAAGGAGACCACCAGAATATTACTCATCATGCTGTGGAGGAGAGGAGACTACCAGCAGAATATGACTCATCATGCTGTGCAGGAGCGAGACTACCAGCAGAATATTACTTATTATGCTGTGGAGGAAAGGAGACTACCAGCAGAATATGACTCATCATGCGGTGGAGGAAAGGAGACTACCTGCAGAATATTACTCATCGTGTTGTGGAGGAAAGGAGACCACCAGAATATTACTCATCATGTTGTGGAGGAGAGGAGACTTCCAGCAGAATATGACTCATCATGCTGTGCAGGAGCGGAGACTACCAGCAGAATATTACTTATTATGCTGTGGAGGAAAGGAGACTACCAGCAGAATATGACTCATCATGCTGTGGAGGAGAGGAGACTACCAGCAGAATATGACTCATCATGCTGTGGAGGAGAGGAGACTTCCAGCAGAATATTACTCATCATGTTGTGGAGGAGAGGAGACTACCAGCAGAATATTACTCATTATGCTGTGGAGGAAAGGAGACTACCAGCAGAATATTGCTCATCATGCTGTGGATGAGAGGAGACTACCAGAAAATGACTCATCATGCAGTGGAGGAGAGGAGACTACCAGCAGAATATGACTCATCATGCTATGGTGGAGAGGAGACTACAAGCAGAATGTGACTCATGCTGTGGAGGAGAGGAGACTACCTGTAGAATATGACTCATCATGCCGTGGAGGAGAGGAGACTACCAGCAGAATATGATTCATTATGCTGTGGAAGACAGGAGACTACCAGCAGAATATTACTCATCATGCTATGGTGGAGAGGAGACTACAAGCAGAATGTGACTCATGCTGTGGAGGAGAGGAGACTACCTGTAGAATATGACTCATCATGCTGTGGAGGAGAGGAGACTACCAGCAGAATATTACGCATCATGCTGTGGAGGAGAGGAGACTACCAGCAGAATATTACTCATCATGCTGTGGAGGAGAGGAAACTACCAGCAGAATATTACTTATCATGCTGTGGAATAGAGGAGACTACCAGCAGAATATTACTCATCATGCGGTGGAGGAGAGGAGACTACCAGAATATTACTCATTATGCTGAGGAAGAGAGGAGACTACCAGATGAATTTGACGCATCATGCTGTGGAGGAGAGGAGACTACCAGCAGAATATTACTCATCATGCTGTGGAGGAGAGTAAACTACCAGCAGAATATTACTCATCATGCTGTGGAGGAGAGGAGACTACCAGCAGAATATTACTCATTATGCTGTGGAGGAAAGGAGACTACCAGCAGAATATTACTCATCATGCTGTGGAGGAGAGGAGACTACCAGCAGAATATTACTCATCATGCTGTGGAGGAGAGGAGACTACCAGCAGAATATGACTCATCATGCTGTGGAGGAGAGGAGACTACCAGCAGAATATTACTTATTATGCTGTGGAGGAAGGAGACTACCAGCAGAATATGACTCATCATGCTGTGGAGGAGAGGAGACTACCAGCAGAATATTACTCATCATGCTGTGGAGGAGAGGAGACTACCAGCAGAATATTACTCATCGTGTTGTGGAGGAAAGGAGACCACCAGAATATTACTCATCATGCTGTGGAGGAGAGGAGACTACCAGCAGAATATGACTCATCATGCTGTGGAGGAGAGGAGACTACCAGCAGAATATTACTCATCATGCTGTGGAGGAGAGGAGACTACCAGCAGAATATTACTCATTATGCTGTGGAGGAAAGGAGACTACCTGCAGAATATTACTCATCGTGTTGTGGAGGAAAGGAGACCACCAGAATATTACTCATCATGTTGTGGAGGAGAGGAGACTTCCAGCAGAATATGACTCATCATGCTGTGCAGGAGCGGAGACTACCAGCAGAATATTACTTATTATGCTGTGGAGGAAAGGAGACTACCAGCAGAATATGACTCATCATGCTGTGGAGGAGAGGAGACTACCAGCAGAATATGACTCATCATGCTGTGGAGGAGAGGAGACTACCAGCAGAATATTACTCATCATGTTGTGGAGGAGAGGAGACTACCAGCAGAATATTACTCATTATGCTGTGGAGGAAAGGAGACTACCAGCAGAATATTGCTCATCATGCTGTGGATGAGAGGAGACTACCAGAAAATGACTCATCATGCAGTGGAGGAGAGGAGACTACCAGCAGAATATGACTCATCATGCTATGGTGGAGAGGAGACTACAAGCAGAATGTGACTCATGCTGTGGAGGAGAGGAGACTACCTGTAGAATATGACTCATCATGCCGTGGAGGAGAGGAGACTACCAGCAGAATATTACTCATCATGCTGTGGAGGAGAGGAAACTACCAGCAGAATATTACTTATCATGCTGTGGAATAGAGGAGACTACCAGCAGAATATTACTCATCATGCGGTGGAGGAGAGGAGACTACCAGAATATTACTCATCATGCTGTGGAAGAGAGGAGACAACCAGCAGAATATTACTTATTATGCTGTGGAGGAAAGGAGACTACCAGCAGAATATTACTTATCATGTTGTGGAGGAGAGGAGACTACCAGCAGAATATGACTCATCATGCTGTGGAGGAGAGGAGACTACCAGCAGAATTTTACTCATCATGCTGTGGTGGAGAGGAGACTACCAACAGAATATTTCTCATTATGCTGTGGAAGAGAGGAGACTACCAGCAGAATATTACGCATCATGCTGTGGCGGAGAGGAGACTACCAGCAGAATGTGACTCATCATGCTGTGGAGGAGAGGAGACAACCAGCAGAATATTACTCATTATGCTGTGGAGGAGAGGAGACTACCAGCAGAATATTACTCATCATGCTGTGGAGGAGAGGAGACTACCAGAAGAATATGACTCATCATGCTGTGGAGGAGAGGAGACTACCAGCAGAATATTACTCATCATGCTGTGGTGGAGAGGAGACTACCAGCAGAATATTTCTCATTATGCTGAGGAAGAGAGGACACTACCAGAAGAATATTACTCATCATGCTGTGGAGGAGAGGAGACTACCAGCAGAATATTACTCATTATGCTGTGGAGGAGAGGAGACTACCAGCAGAATATGTCTCATCATGCGGTGGAGGAGAGGAGACTACCAGCAGAATATTACTCATCGTGTTGTGGAGGAAAGGAGACCACCAGAATATTACTCATCATGCTGTGGAGGAGAGGAGACTACCAGCAGAATATGACTCATCATGCTGTGCAGGAGCGGAGACTACCAGCAGAATATTACTTATTATGCTGTGGAGGAAAGGAGACTACCAACAGAATATGACTCATCATGCTGTGGAGGAGAGGAGACTACCAGCAGAATATGACTCATCATGCTGTGGAGGAGAGGAGACTACCAGCAGAATATTACTCATCATGCTGTGGAGAGGAGAGGAAACTACCAGCAGAACATTACTTATCATGCTGTGGAATAGAGGAGACTACCAGCAGAATATTACTCATCATGCGGTGGAGGAGAGGAGAATACCAGAATATTACTCATCATGCTGTGGAAGAGAGGAGACAACCAGCAGAATATTACTTATTATGCTGTGGAGGAAAGGAGACTACCAGCAGAATATTACTTATCATGTTGTGGAGGAGAGGAGACTACCAGCAGAATATGACTCATCATGCTGTGGAGGAGAGGAGACTACCAACAGAATTTTACTCATCATGCTGTGGTGGAGAGGAGACTACCAACAGAATATTTCTCATTATGCTGTGGAAGAGAGGAGACTACCAGCAGAATATTACGCATCATGCTGTGGCGGAGAGGAGACTACCAGCAGAATATTAATCATCATGCTGTGGAGGAGAGGAAACTACCAGCAGAATAATACTTATCATGCTGTGGAGGAGAGGAAACTACCAGCAGAAAATTACTTATCATGCTGTGGAGGAGAGGACACTACCAGAAGAATATTACTCATCATGCTGTGGAGGAGAGGAGACAACCAGCAGATTATTACTCATCATGCTGTTGTGGAGAGGAGACTACCAGCAGAATATTACTCATTATGCTGTGGAGGAAAGGAGACTACCAGCAGAATATTGCTCATCATGCTGTGGAGGAGAGGAGACTACCAGAATATTACTCATCATGCAGTGGAGGAGAGGAGACTACCAGCAGAATATGACTCATCATGCTATGGTGGAGAGGAGACTACAAGCAGAATGTGACTCATGCTGTGGAGGAGAGGAGACTACCTGCAGAATATGACTCATTATGCTGTGGAAGACAGGAGACTACCAGCAGAATATTACTCATCATGCTGTGGAGGAGAGGAGACTACCAGCAGAATTTTTATCATCATCCTGTGCAGGAGAGGAGACTACCAGCAGAATATTACGCATCATGCTGTGGAGGAGAGGAGACTACCAGCAGAATATTACTCATCATGCTGTGGAGGAGAGGAGACTACCAGCAGAATATTACTTATCATGCTGTGGAATAGAGGAGACTACCAGCAGAATATTACTCATCATGCGGTGGAGGAGAGGAGACTACCAGAATATTACTCATCATGCTGTGGAAGAGAGGAGACAACCAGCAGAATATTACTTATTATGCTGTGGAGGAAAGGAGACTACCAGCAGAATATTACTTATCATGTTGTGGAGGAGAGGAGACTACCAGCAGAATATGACTCATCATGCTGTGGAGGAGAGGAGACTACCAGCAGAATTTTACTCATCATGCTGTGGTGGAGAGGAGACTACCAACAGAATATTTCTCATTATGCTGTGGAAGAGAGGTGACTACCAGCAGAATATTACGCATCATGCTGTGGCGGAGAGGAGACTACCAGCAGAATATTAATCATCATGCTGTGGAGGAGAGGAAACTACCAGCAGAATAATACTTATCATGCTGTGGAGGAGAGGAAACTACCAGCAGAATATTACTTATCATGCTGTGGAGGAGAGGACACTACCAGAAGAATATTACTCATCATGCTGTGGAGGAGAGGAGACAACCAGCAGAATATTACTCATCATGCTGTTGTGGAGAGGAGACTACCAGCAGAATATTACTCATTATGCTGTGGAGGAAAGGAGACTACCAGCAGAATATTGCTCATCATTCTGTGGAGGAGAGGAGACTACCAGAATATTACTCATCATGCAGTGGAGGAGAGGAGACTACCTGCAGAATATGACTCATCATGCTATGGTGGAGAGGAGACTACAAGCAGAATGTGACTCATGCTGTGGAAGAGAGGAGACTACCTGCAGAATATGACTCATTATGCTGTGGAAGACAGGAGACTACCAGCAGAATATTACTCATCATGCTGTGGAGGAGAAGAGACTACCAGCAGAATTTTTATCATCATCCTGTGCAGGAGAGGAGACTACCAGCAGAATATTACTTATAATGCTGTGGAGGAAAGGAGACTACCAGCAGAATATTACTTATCATGCTGTGGAGGAGAGGAGACTACCAGCAGAATATTACTCATCATGCTGTGGAGGAGAGGAGACTACCAGCAGAATATTACTCATCATGCTGTGGAAGAGAGGAGACTACCAGCAGAATATTATGCATCATGCTGTGGAGGAGAGGAGACTACCAGCAGAATATTAATCATCATGCTGTGGAGGAGAGGAGACTACCAGCAGAATATGACTCATCATGCTGTGGAGGAGAGGAGACTACCAGCAGAATATTACTCATCATGCTGTGGAGGAAAGGAGACTACCAGCAGAATATTACTCATCATGCTGTGGAGGAGAGGAGACTACCAGCAGAATATTACTCATTATGCTGTGGAGGAGAGGAGACTACCAGCAGAATATTAATCATTATGCTGTGGAGGAGAGGAGACTACCAGCAGAATATTACTCATCATACAGTGGAGGAGAGGAGACTACCAGCAGAATATTACTCATCATGTTGTGGAAGAGAGGAGACCACCAGAATATTACTCATCATGCTGTGGAGGAGAGGACACTACCAGCAGAATATTACTTATTATGCTGTGGAGGAAAGGAGACGACCAGCAGAATATTACTCATCATGCTGTGGAGGAGAGGAGACTACCAGCAGAATATGACTCATCATGCTGTGCAGGAGAGGAGACTACCAGCAGAATATTACGTATTATGCTGTGGAGGAGAGGAGACTACCAGCAGAATTTTTCTCATCATCCTGTGCAGGAGAGGAGACTACCAGAAGAATATTACGCATCATGCTGTGGAGGAGAGGAGACTACCAGCAGAATATTACTCATCATGCTGTGGAGGAGAGGAGACTACCAGCAGAATATTACTCATCATGCTGTGGAGGAGAGGAGACTACCAGCAGAATATTACTCATCATGCGGTGGAGGAGAGGAGACTACCAGCAGAATATTACTTATTATGCTGTGGAGGAGAGGAGACTACCAGCAGAATATTACTCATCATGCTGTGGAGGAGAGGAGACTACCAGCAGAATATTACTTATTATGCTGTGGAGGAAAGGAGACTACCAGCAGAATATTACTTATCATGCTGTGGAGGAGAGGAGACTACCAGCAGAATATGACTCATCATGCTGTGGAGGAGAGGAGACTACCAGCAGAATTTTACTCATCATCCTGTGCAGGAGAGGAGACTACCAGCAGAATATTACGCATCATGCTGTGGAGGAGAGGAGACTACCAGCAGAATATTACTCATCATGCTGTGGAGGAGAGGAGACTACCAGCAGAATATTACTTAT
This sequence comes from Brachymystax lenok tsinlingensis, assembly GCA_030435695.1. Classification (NCBI taxonomy): domain Eukaryota; kingdom Metazoa; phylum Chordata; class Actinopteri; order Salmoniformes; family Salmonidae; genus Brachymystax; species Brachymystax lenok. Next base: position 23,403,125 of record CM059783.1, on the reverse strand, counting down.
CATGCTGTGGAATAGAGGAAACTACCAGCAAAATATTACTCATCATGTGGTGGAGGAGAGGAGACTACCAGCAGAATATTACTTAATATGCTGTGGAGGAGATTAGACTACCAGCAGAATATTACTCATCATGCTGTGGAAGAGAGGAGACTACCAGCAGAATATTACTTATTATGCTGTGGAGGAAAGGAGACTACCAGCAGAATATTACTTATCATGCTGTGGAGGAGAGGAGACTACCAGAAGAATATTACTCATCATGCTGTGGAGGAGAGGAGACTACCAGCAGAATATTACTCATCATGCTGTGGAGGAGAGGAGACTACCAGCAGAATATTACTCATCATGCTGTGGAGGAGAGGAGACTACCATCAGAATATTACTTATCATGCTGTGGAGGAGAGGAAACTACCATCAGAATATTACTTATCATGCTGTGGAGGAGAGGAAACTACCAGCAGAATATTACTTATCATGCTGTGGAGGAGAGGAGACTACCAGCAGAATATTACTCATCATGCTGTGGAGGAGAGGAGACTACCAGCAGAATATTACTCATCATGCTGTGGAGGAGAGGAGACTACCAGCAGAATATTACTCATCGTGTTGTGGAGGAGAGGAGACCACCAGAATATTACTCATCATGCTGTGGAGGAGAGGAGACTACCAGCAGAATATGACTCATCATGCTGTGGAGGAGAGGAGACTACCAGCAGAATATGACTCATCATGCTGTGGAGGAGAGGAGACTACCAGCAGAATATGACTCATCATGCTGTGGAGGAGAGGAGACTACCAGCAGAATATTACTCATCATGCTGTGGAGGAGAGGAGACTACCAGCAGAATATTACTCATCATGCTGTGGAGGAGAGGAGACTACCAGCAGAATATTACTCATCATGCTGTGGAGGAGAGACTACCAGCAGAATATTACTTATCATGCTGTGGAGGAGAGAAACTACCAGCAGAATATTACTTATCATGCTGTGGAGGAGAGGAGACTACCAGCAGAATATTACTCATCATGCTGTGGAGGAGAGGAGACTACCAGCAGAATATTACTCATCATGCTGTGGAGGAGAGGAGACTACCAGCAGAATATTACTCATCATGCTGTGGAGGAGAGGAGACTACCAGCAGAATATTACTCATCATGCTGTGGAGGAGAGGAGACTACCAGCAGAATATTACTCATCATGCTGTGGAGGAGGAGACTACCAGCAGAATATTACTCATTATGCTGTGGAGGAGAGGAGACTACCAGCAGAATATTACTCATCATACAGTGGAGGAGAGGAGACTACCAGCAGAATATTACTCATCATGTTGTGGAAGAGAGGCTACCAGCAGAATATTACTTATTATGCTGTGGAGGAAAGGAGACTACCAGCAGAATATTACTCATCATGCTGTGGAGGAGAGGAGACTACCAGCAGAATATGACTCATCATGCTGTGCAGGAGAGGAGACTACCAGCAGAATATTACTCATTATGCTGTGGAGGAGAGGAGACTACCAGCAGAATTTTTCTCATCATCCTGTGCAGGAGAGGAGACTACCAGCAGAATATTACTTATTATGCTGTGGAGGAGAGGAGACTACCAGCAGAATATTACTTATCATGCTGTGGAGGAGAGGAGACTACCAGCAGAATATTACTCATCATGCTGTGGAGGAGAGGAGACTACCAGCAGAATATTACTCATCATGCTGTGGTGGAGAGGAGACTACCAACAGAATATTACTCATTATGCTGTGGAAGAGAGAGACTACCAGCAGAATATTTTGCATCATGCTGTGGAGGAGAGGAGACTACCAGCAGAATATTACTCATCATGCTGTGGAGGAGAGGAGACTACCAGCAGAATATTACTTATCATGCTGTGGAGGAGAGGAAACTACCAGCAGAATATTACTTATCATGCTGTGGAGGAGAGGACACTACCAGAAGAATATTACTCATCATGCTGTGGAGGAGAGGAGACTACCAGCAGAATATTACTCATCATGCTGTGGAGGAGAGGAGACTACCAGCAGAATATTACTCATCATGCTGTGGAGGAGAGGAGACTACCAGCAGAATATTACTTATCATGCTGTGGAGGAGAGGAAACTACCAGCAGAATATTACTTATCATGCTGTGGAGGAGAGGAGACTACCAGCAGAATATTACTCATCATGCTGTGGAGGAGAGGAGACTACCAGCAGAATATTACTCATCGTGTTGTGGAGGAGAGGAGACCACCAGAATATTACTCATCATGCTGTGGAGGAGAGGAGACTACCAGCAGAATATGACTCATCATGCTGTGGAGGAGAGGAGACTACCAGCAGAATATGACTCATCATGCTGTGGAGGAAAGGAGACTACCAGCAGAATATGACTCATCATGCTGTGGAGGAGAGGAGACTACCAGCAGAATATGACTCATCATGCTGTGGAGGAGAGGAGACTACCAGCAGAATATTACTCATCATGCTGTGGAGGAGAGGAGACTACCAGCAGAATATTATGCATCATGCTGTGGAGGAGAGGAGACTACCAGCAGAATATTACTCATCATGCTGTGGAGGAGAGAAACTACCAGCAGAATATTACTCATCATGCTGTGGAGGAGAGAAGACTACCAGCAGAATATTACTCATCATGCTGTGGAGGAGAGGAGACTACCAGCAGAATATTACTCATCATGCTGTGGAGGAGAGGAAGACTACCAGCAGAATATGACTCATCATGCTGTGGAGGAGAGGAGACTACCAGCAGAATATTACTCATCATGCTGTGGAGGAGAGGAGACTACCTGCAGAATATTACTCATCATGCTGTGGAGGAGAGGAGACTACCAGCAGAATATTACTCATTATGCTGTGGAGGAGAGGAGACTACCAGCAGAATATTAATCATCATGCTGTGGCGGAGAGGAGACTACCAGCAGAATATTACTCATCATGCTGTGGAGGAGAGGAGACTACCAGCAGAATATTACTTATCATGCTGTGGAGGAGAGAAACTACCAGCAGAATATTGCTTATCATGCTGTGGAGGGGAGGACACTACCAGAAGAATATTACTCATCATGCTGTGGAGGAGAGGAGACTACCAGCAGAATATTACTCATCATGCTGTGGAGGAGAGGAGACTACCAGCAGAATATTACTCATCATGCTGTGGAAGAGAGGAGACTACCAGCAGAATATTACTTATCATGCTGTGGAGGAAAGGAGACTACCAGCAGAATATTACTTATCATGCTGTGGAGGAGAGGAGACTACCAGCAGAATATGACTCATCATGCTGTGGAGGAGAGGAGACTACCAGCAGAATTTTACTCATCATGCTGTGGTGGAGAGGAGACTACCAGCAGAATATGACTCATTATGCTGTGGAAGAGAGGAGACTACCAGCAGAATATTACTCATCATGCTGTGGCGGAGAGGAGACTACCAGCAGAATATTACTCATCATGCTGTGGAGGAGAGAGACTACCAGCAGAATTTTTCTCATCATCCTGTGCAGGAGAGGAGACTACCAGCAGAATATTACGCATCATGCTGTGGAGGAGAGGAGACTACCAGCAGAATATTACTCATCATGCTGTGGAGGAGAGGAGACTACCAGCAGAATATTACTCATCATGCTGTGGAGGAGAGGAGACTACCAGCAGAATATTACTTATCATGCTGTGGAGGAGAGGAGACTACCAGCAGAATATTACTCATCATGCTGTGGAGGAGAGGAGACTACCAGCAGAATATTACTCATCATGCTGTGGAGGAGAGGAGACTACCAGCAGAATATTACTTATTATGCTGTGGAGGAAAGGAGACTACCAGCAGAATATTACTTATCATGCTGTGGAGGAGAGGAGACTACCAGCAGAATATGACTCATCATGCTGTGGAGGAGAGGAGACTACCAGCAGAATATTACTCATCATGCTGTGGAAGAGAGGAGACTACCAGCAGAATATTATGCATCATGCTGTGGCGGAGAGGAGACTACCAGCAGAATATTAATCATCATGCTGTGGAGGAGAGGAAACTACCATCAGAATATTACTTATCATGCTGTGGAGGAGAGGAAACTACCAGCAGAATATTACTTATCATGCTGTGGAGGAGAGGACACTACCAGAAGAATATTACTCATCATGCTGTGGAGGAGAGAGAAGACTACCAGCAGAATATTACTCATCATGCTGTGGAGGAGAGGAGACTACCAGCAGAATATTACTCATCGTGTTGTGGAGGAGAGAGAGACCACCAGAATATTACTCATCATGCTGTGGAGGAGAGGAGACTACCAGCAGAATATTACTCATTATGCTGTGGAGGAGAGGAGACTACCAGCAGAATATGACTCATCATGCTGTGGAGGAGAGGAGACTACCAGCAGAATATTACTCATCATGCTGTGGAGGAGAGGAGACTACCAGCAGAATATTACTTATCATGCTGTGGAGGAGAGGAGACTACCAGCAGAATATTACTTATCATGCTGTGGAGGAGAGGAGACTACCAGCAGAATATTACTCATCATGCTGTGGAGGAGAGGAGACTACCAGCAGAATATTACTCATCATGCTGTGGAGGAGAGGAGACTACCAGCAGAATATTACTCATCATGCTGTGGAAGAGAGGAGACTACCAGCAGAATATTACTTATTATGCTGTGGAGGAAAGGAGACTACCAGCAGAATATTACTTATCATGCTGTGGAGGAGAGGAGACTACCAGCAGAATATGACTCATCATGCTGTGGAGGAGAGGAGACTACCAGCAGAATTTTACTCATCATGCTGTGGTGGAGAGGAGACTACCAACAGAATATTTCTCATTATGCTGTGGAAGAGAGGAGACTACCAGCAGAATATTTTGCATCATGCTGTGGCGGAGAGGAGACTACCAGCAGAATATTACGTATTATGCTGTGGAGGAGAGGAGACTACCAGCAGAATTTTTCTCATCATCCTGTGCAGGAGAGGAGACTACCAGAAGAATATTACGCATCATGCTGTGGAGGAGAGGAGACTACCAGCAGAATATTACTCATCATGCTGTGGAGGAGAGGAGACTACCAGCAGAATATTACTCATCATGCGGTGGAGGAGAGGAGACTACCAGCAGAATATTACTTATTATGCTGTGGAGGAGAGGAGACTACCAGCAGAATATTACTCATCATGCTGTGGAAGAGAGGAGACTACCAGCAGAATATTACTTATTATGCTGTGGAGGAAAGGAGACTACCAGCAGAATATTACTTATCATGCTGTGGAGGAGAGGAGACTACCAGCAGAATAAGACTCATCATGTTGTGGAGGAGAGGAGACTACCAGCAGAATTTTACTCATCATGCTGTGGTGGAGAGGAGACTACCAACAGAATATTTCTCATTATGCTGTGGAAGAGAGGAGACTACCAGCATAATATTTTGCATCATGCTGTGGCGGAGAGGAGACTACCAGCAGAATATTACTCATCATGCTGTGGAGGAGAGGAAACTACCAGCAGAATATTACTTATCATGCTGTGGAGGAGAGGAAACTACCAGCAGAATATTGCTTATCATGCTGTGGAGGGGAGGACACTACCAGAAGAATATTACTCATCATGCTGTGGAGGAGAGGAGACTACCAGCAGAATATTACTCATCATGCTGTGGAGGAGAGGAAACTACCAGCAGAATATTACTCATCGTGTTGTGGAGGAGAGGAGACCACCAGAATATTACTCATCATGCTGTGGAGGAGAGGAGACTACCAGCAGAATATGACTCATCATGCTGTGGAGGAGAGGAGACTACCAGCAGAATATGACTCATCATGCTGTGGAGGAAAGGAGACTACCAGCAGAATATGACTCATCATGCCGTAGAGGAGAGGAGACTACCAGCAGAATATGACTCATCATGCTGTGGAGGAGAGGAGACTACCAGCAGAATATTACTCATCATGCTGTGGAAGAGAGGAGACTACCAGCAGAATATTATGCATCATGCTGTGGCGGAGAGGAGACTACCAGCAGAATATTAATCATCATGCTGTGGAGGAGAGGAAACTACCAGCAGAATATTACTTATCATGCTGTGGAGGAGAGGAAACTACCAGCAGAATATTACTTATCATGCTGTGGAGGAGAGGACACTACCAGCAGAATATTACTTATCATGCTGTGGAGGAGAGGACACTACCAGAAGAATATTACTCATCATGCTGTGGAGGAGAGAAGACTACCAGCAGAATATTACTCATCATGCTGTGGAGGAGAGGAGACTACCAGCAGAATATGACTTATCATGCTGTGGAGGAGAGGAGACTACCAGCAGAATATTACTCATTATGCTGTGGAGGAGAGGAGACTACCAGCAGAATATTAATCATTATGCTGTGGAGGAGAGGAGACTACCAGCAGAATATTACTCATCATACAGTGGAGGAGAGGAGACTACCAGCAGAATATTACTCATCATGTTGTGGAAGAGAGGACACTACCAGCAGAATATTACTTATTATGCTGTGGAGGAAAGGAGACGACCAGCAGAATATTACTCATCATGCTGTGGAGGAGTGGAGACTACCAGCAGAATATGACTCATCATGCTGTGCAGGAGAGGAGACTACCAGCAGAATATTACGTATTATGCTGTGGAGGAGAGGAGACTACCAGCAGAATTTTTCTCATCATCCTGTGCAGGAGAGGAGACTACCAGCAGAATATTACTTATTATGCTGTGGAGGAGAGGAGACTACCAGCAGAATATTACTTATCATGCTGTGGAGGAGGAGACTACCAGCAGAATATGACTCATCATGCTGTGGAGGAGAGGAGACTACCAGCAGAATTTTACTCATCATGCTGTGGTGGAGAGGAGACTACCAACAGAATATTTCTCATTATGCTGTGGAAGAGAGGAGACTACCAGCAGAATATTTTGCATCATGCTGTGGCGGAGAGGAGACTACCAGCAGAATATTACTCATCATGCTGTGGAGGAGAGGAAACTACCAGCAGAATATTACTTATCATGCTGTGGAGGAGAGGAAACTACCAGCAGAATATTGCTTATCATGCTGTGGAGGGGAGGACACTACCAGAAGAATATTACTCATCATGCTGTGGAGGAGAGGAGACTACCAGCAGAATATTACTCATCGTGTTGTGGAGGAGAGGAGACCACCAGAATATTACTCATCATGCTGTGGAGGAGAGGAGACTACCAGCAGAATATTACTTATCATGCTGTGGAGGAGAGGAAACTACCAGCAGAATATTGCTTATCATGCTGTGGAGGGGAGGACACTACCAGAAGAATATTACTCATCATGCTGTGGAGGAGAGGAGACTACCAGCAGAATATTACTCATCGTGTTGTGGAGGAGAGGAGACCACCAGAATATTACTCATCATGCTGTGGAGGAGAGGAGACTACCAGCAGAATATGACTCATCATGCTGTGGAGGAGAGGAGACTACCAGCAGAATATGACTCATCATGCTGTGGAGGAAAGGAGACTACCAGCAGAATATGACTCATCATGCCGTGGAGGAGAGGAGACTACCAGCAGAATATGACTCATCATGCTGTGGAGGAGAGGAGACTACCAGCAGAATATTACTCATCATGCTGTGGAAGAGAGGAGACTACCAGCAGAATATTATGCATCATGCTGTGGCGGAGAGGAGACTACCAGCAGAATATTAATCATCATGCTGTGGAGGAGAGGAAACTACCAGCAGAATATTACTTATCATGCTGTGGAGGAGAGGAAACTACCAGCAGAATATTACTTATCATGCTGTGGAGGAGAGGACACTACCAGAAGAATATTACTCATCATGCTGTGGAGGAGAGAAGACTACCAGCAGAATATGACTCATCATGCTGTGGAGGAGAGGAGACTACCAGCAGAATATTAATCATCGTGTTGTGTGGAGGAGAGGAGACCACCAGAATATTACTCATCATGCTGTGGAGGAGAGGAGACTACCAGCAGAACATTACTAATTATGCTGTGGAGGAGAGGAGACTACCAGCAGAATATTAATCATCATGCTGTGGCGGAGAGGAGACTACCAGCAGAATATTACTCATCATGCTGTGGAGGAGAGGAAACTACCAGCAGAATATTACTTATCATGCTGTGGAGGAGAGGAAACTACCAGCAGAATATTGCTTATCATGCTGTGGAGGGGAGGACACTACCAGAAGAATATTACTCATCATGCTGTGGAGGAGAGGAGACTACCAGCAGAATATTACTCATCATGCTGTGGAGGAGAGGAAACTACCAGCAGAATATTACTCATCGTGTTGTGGAGGAGAGGAGACCACCAGAATATTACTCATCATGCTGTGGAGGAGAGGAGACTACCAGCAGAATATGACTCATCATGCTGTGGAGGAGAGGAGACTACCAGCAGAATATGACTCATCATGCTGTGGAGGAAAGGAGACTACCAGCAGAATATGACTCATCATGCTGTGGAGGAGAGGAGACTACCAGCAGAATATGACTCATCATGCTGTGGAGGAGAGGAGACTACCAGCAGAATATTACTCATCATGCTGTGGAAGAGAGGAGACTACCAGCAGAATATTATGCATCATGCTGTGGCGGAGAGGAGACTACCAGCAGAATATTATGCATCATGCTGTGGCGGAGAGGAGACTACCAGCAGAATATTAATCATCATGCTGTGGAGGAGAGGAAACTACCAGCAGAATATTACTTATCATGCTGTGGAGGAGAGGAAACTACCAGCAGAATATTACTTATCATGCTGTGGAGGAGAGGACACTACCAGAAGAATATTACTCATCATGCTGTGGAGGAGAGGAGACTACCAGCAGAATATTACTCATCATGCTGTGGAGGAGAGGAGACTACCAGCAGAATATTACTCATCGTGTTGTGGAGGAGAGGAGACCACCAGAATATTACTCATCATGCTGTGGAGGAGAGGAGACTACCAGCAGAATATGACTTATCATGCTGTGGAGGAGAGGAGACTACCAGCAGAATATTACTCATCATGCTGTGGAGGAGAGGAGACTACCAGCAGAATATTACTCATTATGCTGTGGAGGAGAGGAGACTACCAGCAGAATATTAATCATTATGCTGTGGAGGAGAGGAGACTACCAGCAGAATATTACTCATCATACAGTGGAGGAGAGGAGACTACCAGCAGAATATTACTCATCATGTTGTGGAAGAGAGGACACTACCAGCAGAATATTACTTATTATGCTGTGGAGGAAAGGAGACGACCAGCAGAATATTACTCATCATGCTGTGGAGGAGAGGAGACTACCAGCAGAATATGACTCATCATGCTGTGCAGGAGAGGAGACTACCAGCAGAATATTACGTATTATGCTGTGGAGGAGAGGAGACTACCAGCAGAATTTTTCTCATCATCCTGTGCAGGAGAGGAGACTACCAGCAGAATATTACTTATTATGCTGTGGAGGAGAGGAGACTACCAGCAGAATATTACTTATCATGCTGTGGAGGAGAGGAGACTACCAGCAGAATATGACTCATCATGCTGTGGAGGAGAGGAGACTACCAGCAGAATTTTACTCATCATGCTGTGGTGGAGAGGAGACTACCAACAGAATATTTCTCATTATGCTGTGGAAGAGAGGAGACTACCAGCAGAATATTTTGCATCATGCTGTGGCGGAGAGGAGACTACCAGCAGAATATTACTCATCATGCTGTGGAGGAGAGGAGACTACCAGCAGAATATTACTTATCATGCTGTGGAGGAGAGGAAACTACCAGCAGAATATTGCTTATCATGCTGTGGAGGGGAGGACACTACCAGAAGAATATTACTCATCATGCTGTGGAGGAGAGGAGACTACCAGCAGAATATTACTCATCGTGGTTGTGGAGGAGAGGAGACTACCAGCAGAATATTACTCATCATGCTGTGGAGGAGAGGAGACTACCAGCAGAATATGACTCATCATGCTGTGGAGGAGAGGAGACTACCAGCAGAATATGACTCATCATGCTGTGGAGGAAAGGAGACTACCAGCAGAATATGACTCATCATGCCGTGGAGGAGAGGAGACTACCAGCAGAATATGACTCATCATGCTGTGGAGGAGAGGAGACTACCAGCAGAATATTACTCATCATGCTGTGGAAGAGAGGAGACTACCAGCAGAATATTATGCATCATGCTGTGGCGGAGAGGAGACTACCAGCAGAATATGACTCATCATGCTGTGGAGGAGAGGAGACTACCAGCAGAATATGACTCATCATGCTGTGGAGGAAAGGAGACTACCAGCAGAATATGACTCATCATGCCGTGGAGGAGAGGAGACTACCAGCAGAATATGACTCATCATGCTGTGGAGGAGAGGAGACTACCAGCAGAATATTACTCATCATGCTGTGGAAGAGAGGAGACTACCAGCAGAATATTATGCATCATGCTGTGGCGGAGAGGAGACTACCAGCAGAATATTACTTATCATGCTGTGGAGGAGAGGAAACTACCAGCAGAATATTACTTATCATGCTGTGGAGGAGAGGACACTACCAGAAGAATATTACTCATCATGCTGTGGAGGAGAGAAGACTACCAGCAGAATATGACTCATCATGCTGTGGAGGAGAGGAGACTACCAGCAGAATATTAATCATCGTGTTGTGGAGGAGAGGAGACCACCAGAATATTACTCATCATGCTGTGGAGGAGAGGAGACTACCAGCAGAACATTACTAATTATGCTGTGGAGGAGAGGAGACTACCAGCAGAATATTAATCATCATGCTGTGGAGGAGAGGAGACTACCAGCAGAATATTACTCATCATACAGTGGAGGAGAGGAGACTACCAGCAGAATATTACTCATCATGTTGTGGAGGAGAGGAGACCACCAGAATATTACTCATCATGCTGTGGAGGAGAGGAGACTACCAGCAGAATATGACTCATCATGCTGTGCAGGAGAGGAGACTACCAGCAGAATATTACGTATTATGCTGTGGAGGAAAGGAGACTACCAGCAGAATATTACTCATCATGCTGTGCAGGAGAGGAGACTACAAGCAGAATATGACTCATCATGCTGTGGAGGAGAGGAGACTACCAGCAGAATATTACTCATCATGCTGTGGAGGAGAGGAGACTACCAGCAGAATATTACTCGTTATGCTGTGGAGGAGAGGAGACTACCAGCAGAATATTACTCATCATGCTGTGGAGGAAAGGAGACTACCAGCAGAATATTACTTATCATGTTGTGGAGGAGAGGAGACTACCAGCAGAATATTACTTATTATGCTGTGGAGGAAAGGAGACTACCAGCAGAATATTACTCATCGTGCTGTGGAGGAGAGGAGAGTACCAGCAGAATATGACTCATCATGCTGTGCAGGAGAGGAGACTACCAGCAGAATATTACGTATTATGATGTGGAGGAGAAGAGACTACCAGCAGAATATTACTCATCATGCTGTGGAGGAGAGGAGACTACCAGCAGAATATGACTCATCATGCTGTGGAGGAGAGGAGACTACCAGCAGAATATTACTTATCATGTTGTGGAGGAGAGGAGACTACCAGAATATTACTCATCATGCTGTAGAGGAGAAGAGACTACCAGCGGAATATGACTCATCATGCTGTGGTGGAGAGGAGACTACAAGCAGAATGTGACTCATCATGCTGTTTAGGAGAGGAGACTACCAGAATATTACTCATCATGCTGTGGAGGAGAGGAGACAATCAGCAGAATATGACTCATTATGCTGTGGAAGAGAGGAGACTACCAGCAATATATGACTCATCATGCTGTGGAGGAGAGGAGACTAACAGCAGAATATTTCTCATCATGCTGTGAAGGAGAGGAGACTACCAGCAGAATATTATGCATCATGCTGTGGAGGAGAGGAGACTACCAGCAGAATATGACTCATCATACTGTGGAGGAGAGGAGACTACCAGCAGAATAGTACTTATTATGCTGTGGAGGAAAGAGGAGACTACCAGCAGAATATGACTAATCATGCTGTGGAGGAGAGGAGACTACCAGCAGAACATTTCTCATTATGCTGTGAAGGAGAGGAGACTACCAGCAGAATATTACGCATCATGCTGTGGAGGAGAGGAGACTACCAGCAGAATATTACGCATCATGCTGTGGAGGAGAGGAGACTACCAGCAGAATATGACTCATCATGCTATGGTGGAGAGGAGACTACAAGCAGAATATGACACATGCTGTGGAGGAGAGGAGACTACCTGCAGAATATGACTCATCATGCTGTGGAGGAGAGGAAACTACCAGCAGAATATGACTCATTATGCTGTGGAAGACAGGAGACTACCAGCAGAATATTACTCATCATGCTGTGGAGGAGAGGAGACTACCAGAATATTACTCATCATGCTGTGGAGGAGAGGAGACTACCAGCAGAATATTACGCATCATGCTGTGGAGGAGAGGAGACTACCAGCAGAATATGACTCATTATGCTGTGGAAGAGAGGAGACTTCCAGCAGAATATGACTCATCATGCTGTGGAGGAGAGGAGACTACCAGCAGAATATTACGCATCATGCTGTGGAGGAGAGGAGACTACCAGCAGAATATGACTCATCATGCTATGGTGGAGAGGAGACTACAAGCAGAATGTGACACATGCTGTGGAGGAGAGGAGACAACCTGCAGAATATGACTCATCATGCTGTGGAGGAGAGGAAACTACCAGCAGAATATGACTCATTATGCTGTGGAAGACAGGAGACTACCAGCAGAATATTACTCATCATGCTGTGGAGGAGAGGAGACTACCAGCAGAATATTTCTCATCATGCTGTGAAGGAGGAGACTACCAGCAGAATATTATGCATCATGCTGTGGAGGAGAGGAGACTACCAGCAGAATATTACTCATCATGCTGTGGAGGAGAGGAAACTACCAGCAGAATATTACTTATCATGCTGTGGAGGAGAGGAGACTACCAGCAGAATATGACTCATCATGCGGTGGAGGAGAGGAGACCACCAGAATATTACTCATCATGCTGTGGAAGGGAGGAGACTACCAGCAGAATATTACTTATTATGCTGTGGAGGAAAGGAGACTACCAGCAGAATATTACTTATCATGTTGTGGAGGAGAGGAGACTACCAGCAGAATATGACTCATCATGCTGTGGAGGAGAGGAGACTACCAGCAGAATATTACTCATCATGCTGTGGAGGAGAGGAGACTACCAGCAGAATATGACTCATCATGCTGTGGTGGAGAGGAGACTACCAGCAGAATATGACTCATCCTGCTGTGGAGGAGAGGAGACTACCAGAATATTACTCATCATGCGGTGGAGGAGAGGAGACTACCAGCAGAATATGACTAATCATGCTGTGGAGGAGAGGAGACTACCAGCAGAACATTTCTCATTATGCTGTGAAGGAGAGGAGACTACCAGCAGAACATTTCTCATTATGCTGTGAAGGAGAGGAGACTACCAGCAGAATATTACACATCATGCTGTGGAGGAGAGGAGACTACCAGCAGAATATGACTCATTATGCTGTGGAAGAGAGGAGACTACCAGCAGAATATGACTCATCATGCTGTGGAGGAGAGGAGACTACCAGCAGAATATTACGCATCATGCTGTGGAGGAGAGGAGACTACCAGCAGAATATGACTCATCATGCTATGGTGGAGAGGAGACTACAAGCAGAAAATGACACATGCTGTGGAGGAGAGGAGACTACCTGCAGAATATGACTCATCATGCTGTGGAGGAGAGGAAACTACCAGCAGAATATGACTCATTATGCTGTGGAAGACAGGAGACTACCAGCAGAATATTACTCATCATGCTGTGGAGGGAGGAGACTACCAGCAGAATATTACTCATCATGCTGTGGAGGAGAGGAGACTACCAGCAGAATATTACTCATCATGCTGTGGAGGAGAGGAGACTACCAGCAGAATATTACTCATCATGCTGTGGAGGAGAGGAGACTACCAGCAGAATATGACTCATCCTGCTGTGGTGGAGAGGAGACTACCAGCAGAATGTGACTCATCATGCTGTGGAGGAGAGGAGACTACCTGCAGAATATGACTCATCATGCCGTGGAGGAGAGGAAACTACCAGCAGAATATGACTCATTATGCTGTGGAAGAGAGGAGACTACCAGCAGAATATTACTCATCATGCTGTGGAGGAGAGGAGACTACCAGCAGAATATTACTCATCATGCTGTGGAGGAGAGGAGACTACCAGCAGAATATTACTCATCATGCTGTGGAGGAGAGGAGACTACCAGCAGAATATTACTCATCATGCTGTGGAGGAGAGGAAACTACCAGCAGAATATTACTTATCATGCTGTGGAATAGAGGAGACTACCAGCAGAATATTACTCATCATGCGGTGGAGGAGAGGAGACTACCAGCAGAATATGACTCATCATGCTGTGGAGGAGAGGAGACTACCAGCAGAATATTACTCATCATGCTGTGGAGGAGAGGAGACTACCAGCAGAATATGACTCATCATGCTGTGGTGGAGAGGAGACTACCAGCAGAATATGACTCATCCTGCTGTGGAGGAGAGGAGACTACCAGAATATTACTCATCATGCTGTGGAGGAGAGGAGACTACCAGCAGAATATTACTCATTATGCTGTGGAAGAGAGGAGACTACCAGCAGAATATTACTCATCATGCTGTGGAGGAGAGGACACTACCAGAAGAATATTACTCATCATGCTGTGGAGGAGAGGAGACTACCAGCAGAATATTACTCATTATGCTGTGGAGGAGAGGAGACTACCAGCAGAATATTACTCATCATGCAGTGGAGGAGAGGAGACTACCAGCAGAATATTACTCATCATGATGTGGAGGAGAGGAGACCACCAGAATATTACTCATCATGCTGTGGAGAAGAGGAGACTACCAGCAGAATATGACTCATCATGCTGTGCAGGAGAGGAGACTACCAGCAGAATATTACTTATCATGCTGTGGAGGAGAGGAGACTACCAGCAGAATATTACTCATCATGATGTGGAGGAGAGGAGACCACCAGAATATTACTCATCATGCTGTGGGAGAGGAGACTACCAGCAGAATATGACTCATCATGCTGTGCAGGAGAGGAGACTACCAGCAGAATATTACTCATCATGCTGTGGAGGAGAGGAGACTACCAGCAGAATATGACTCATCATGCTGTGCAGGAGAGGAGACTACCAGCAGAATATTACTTATTATGCTGTGGAGGAAAGGAGACTACCAGCAGAATATTACTCATCATGCTGTGGAGGAGAGGAGACTACCAGCAGAATATTACTCATCATGCTGTGGAGGAGAGGAGACTACCAGCAGAATATGACTCATTATGCTGTGGAAGAGAGGAGACTACCAGCAGAATATGACTCATCCTGGTGTGGAGGAGAGGAGACTACCAGCAGAATATTACGCATCATGCTGTGGAGGAGAGGAGACTACCAGCAGAATATGACTCATCATGCTATGGTGGAGAGGAGACTACAAGCAGAATGTGACACATGCTGTGGTGGAGAGGAGACTACCAGCAGAATATGACTCATCCTGCTGTGGAGGAGAGGAGACTACCAGAATATTACTCATCATGCGGTGGAGGAGAGGAGACTACCAGCAGAATATGACTAATCATGCTGTGGAGGAGAGGAGACTACCAGCAGAACATTTCTCATTATGCTGTGAAGGAGAGGAGACTACCAGCAGAATATTACACATCATGCTGTGGAGGAGAGGAGACTACCAGCAGAATATGACTCATTATGCTGTGGAAGAGAGGAGACTACCAGCAGAATATGACTCATCATGCTGTGGAGGAGAGGAGACTACCAGCAGAATATTACGCATCATGCTGTGGAGGAGAGGAGACTACCAGCAGAATATGACTCATCATGCTATGGTGGAGAGGAGACTACAAGCAGAATATGACACATGCTGTGGAGGAGAGGAAACTACCAGCAGAATATGACTCATTATGCTGTGGAAGACAGGAGACTACCAGCAGAATATTACTCATCATGCTGTGGAGGGGAGGAGACTACCAGAATATTACTCATCATGCTGTGGAGGAGAGGAGACTACCAGCAGAATATTACTCATCATGCTGTGGAGGAGAGGAGACTACCAGCAGAATATTACTCATCATGCTGTGGAGGAGAGGAGACTACCAGCAGAATATGACTCATCCTGCTGTGGAGGAGAGGAGACTACCAGCAGAATATTACACATCATGCTGTGGAGGAGAGGAGACTACCAGCAGAATATGACTCATCATGCTATGGTGGAGAGGAGACTACAAGCAGAATGTGACACATGCTGTGGAGGAGAGGAGACTACCTGCAGAATATGACTCATCATGCTGTGGAGGAGAGGAGACTACCAGCAGAATATTACTCATCATGCTGTGGAGGAGAGGAGACTACCAGCAGAATATTTCTCATCATGCTGTGAAGGAGAGGAGACTACCAGCAGAATATTACTCATCATGCTGTGGAGGAGAGGAGACTACCAGCAGAATATTACTCATCATGCTGTGGAGGAGAGGAAACTACCAGCAGAATATTACTTATCATGCTGTGGAATAGAGGAGACTACCAGCAGAATATGACTCATCATGCGGTGGAGGAGAGGAGACTACCAGCAGAATATGACTCATCATGCTGTGGAGGAGAGGAGACTACCAGCAGAATATGACTCATCATGCTGTGGTGGAGAGGAGACTACCAGCAGAATATGACTCATCCTGCTGTGGAGGAGAGGAGACTACCAGAATATTACTCATCATGCTGTGGAGGAGAGGAGACTACCAGCAGAATATTACTCATTATGCTGTGGAAGAGAGGAGACTACCAGCAGAATATTACTCATCATGCTGTGGAGGAGAGGACACTACCAGAAGAATATTACTCATCATGCTGTGGAGGAGAGGAGACTACCAGCAGAATATGACTCATTATGCTGTGGAAGAGAGGAGACTACCAGCAGAATATGACTCATCATGCTGTGGAGGAGAGGAGACTACCAGCAGAATATTACGCATCATGCTGTGGAGGAGAGGAGACTACCAGCAGAATATGACTCATCATGCTATGGTGGAGAGGAGACTACAAGCAGAATATGACACATGCTGTGGAGGAGAGGAAACTACCAGCAGAATATGACTCATTATGCTGTGGAAGACAGGAGACTACCAGCAGAATATTACTCATCATGCTGTGGAGGGAGAGAGACTACCAGCAGAATATTACTCATCATGCTGTGGAGGAGAGGAGACTACCAGCAGAATATTACTCATCATGCTGTGGAGGAGAGGAGACTACCAGCAGAATATTACTCATCATGCTGTGGAGGAGAGGAGACTACCAGCAGAATATGACTCATCCTGCTGTGGAGGAGAGGAGACTACCAGCAGAATATTACTTATCATGCTGTGGAGGAGAGGAGACTACCAGCAGAATATGACTCATCATGCTATGGTGGAGAGGAGACTACAAGCAGAATGTGACACATGCTGTGGAGGAGAGGAGACTACCTGCAGAATATGACTCATCATGCTGTGGAGGAGAGGAGACTACCAGCAGAATATTACTCATCATGCTGTGGAGGAGAGGAGACTACCAGCAGAATATTTCTCATCATGCTGTGAAGGAGAGGAGACTACCAGCAGAATATTACTCATCATGCTGTGGAGGAGAGGAGACTACCAGCAGAATATTACTCATCATGCTGTGGAGGAGAGGAAACTACCAGCAGAATATTACTTATCATGCTGTGGAATAGAGGAGACTACCAGCAGAATATGACTCATCATGCTGTGGAGGAGAGGAGACTACCAGCAGAATATTACTCATCATGCTGTGGAGGAGAGGAGACTACCAGCAGAATATGACTCATCATGCTGTGGTGGAGAGGAGACTACCAGCAGAATATGACTCATCCTGCTGTGGAGGAGAGGAGACTACCAGCAGAATATTACTCATCATGCTGTGGAGGAGAGGAGACTACCAGCAGAATATTACTCATTATGCTGTGGAAGAGAGAGACTACCAGCAGAATATTACTCATCATGCTGTGGAGGAGAGGACACTACCAGAAGAATATTACTCATCATGCTGTGGAGGAGAGGAGACTACCAGCAGAATATTACTCATCATGCTGTGGAGGAGAGGAGACTACCAGCAGAATATTACTCATCATGCAGTGGAGGAGAGGAGACTACCAGCAGAATATTACTCATCATGATGTGGAGGAGAGGAGACCACCAGAATATTACTCATCATGCTGTGGAGAAGAGGAGACTACCAGCAGAATATGACTCATCATGCTGTGCAGGAGAGGAGACTACCAGCAGAATATTACTTATCATGCTGTGGAGGAGAGGAGACTACCAGCAGAATATTACTCATCATGATGTGGAGGAGAGAGACCACCAAAATATTACTCATCATGCTGTGGAGAAGAGGAGACTACCAGCAGAATATGACTCATCATGCTGTGCAGGAGAGGAGACTACCAGCAGAATATTACTTATCATGCTGTGGAGGAGAGGAGACTACCAGCAGAATATTACTCATCATGCTGTGGAGGAGAGGAGACTACCAGCAGAATATTACTCATCATGCTGTGGAGGAGAGGAGACTACCAGCAGAATATGACTCATCATGCTGTGCAGGAGAGGAGACTACCAGCAGAATATTACTTATTATGCTGTGGAGGAAAGGAGACTACCAGCAGAATATTACTCATCATGCTGTGGAGGAGAGGAGACTACCAGCAGAATATGACTCATCATGCTGTGGAGGAGAGGAAACTACCAGCAGAATATTACTCATCATACTGTGGAGGAGAGGAGACTACCAGCAGAATATTACTCTTATGCTGTGGAGGAGAGGAGACTACCAGCAGAATATGACTCATCATGCTGTGGAGGAGAGGAGACTACCAGCAGAATATGACTCATCATGCTGTGGAGGAGAGAGACTACCAGCAGAATATGACTCATCATGCTGTGGAGGAGAGGAGACTACCAGCAGAACATTTCTCATTATGCTGTGAAGGAGAGGAGACTACCAGCAGAATATTACTCATCATGCTGTGGAGGAGAGGAGACTACCAGCAGAATATGACTCATTATGCTGTGGAGGAGAGGAGACTACCAGCAGAATATGACTCATCATGGTGTGGAGGAGAGGAGACTACCAGCAGAATATTACGCATCATGCTGTGGAGGAGAGGAGACTACCAGCAGAATATTACTTATCATGCTGTGGAGGAGAGGAGACTACCAGCAGAATATTACTCATCATGCTGTGGAGGAGAGGAGACTACCAGCAGAATATGACTCATCATGCTGTGCAGGAGAGGAGACTACCAGCAGAATATTACTTATTATGCTGTGGAGGAAAGGAGACTACCAGCAGAATATTACTCATCATGCTGTGGAGGAGAGGAGACTACCAGCAGAATATTACTCATCATGCTGTGGAGGAGAGGAGACTACCAGCAGAATATGACTCATTATGCTGTGGAAGAGAGGAGACTACCAGCAGAATATGACTCATCATGCTGTGGAGGAGAGGAGACTACCAGCAGAATATTACGCATCATGCGGTGGAGGAGAGGAGACTACCAGCAGAATATGACTAATCATGCTGTGGAGGAGAGGAGACTACCAGCAGAACATTTCTCATTATGCTGTGAAGGAGAGGAGACTACCAGCAGAATATTACACATCATGCTGTGGAGGAGAGGAGACTACCAGCAGAATATGACTCATTATGCTGTGGAAGAGAGGAGACTACCAGCAGAATATGACTCATCATGCTGTGGAGGAGAGGAGACTACCAGCAGAATATTACGCATCATGCTGTGGAGGAGAGGAGACTACCAGCAGAATATGACTCATCATGCTATGGTGGAGAGGAGACTACAAGCAGAAAATGACACATGCTGTGGAGGAGAGGAGACTACCTGCAGAATATGACTCATCATGCTGTGGAGGAGAGGAAACTACCAGCAGAATATGACTCATTATGCTGTGGAAGACAGGAGACTACCAGCAGAATATTACTCATCATGCTGTGGAGGAGGAGACTACCAGAATATTACTCATCATGCTGTGGAGGAGAGGAGACTACCAGCAGAATATTACTCATCATGCTGTGGAGGAGAGGAGACTACCAGCAGAATATTACTCATCATGCTGTGGAGGAGAGGAGACTACCAGCAGAATATGACTCATCCTGCTGTGGAGGAGAGGAGACTACCAGCAGAATATTACACATCATGCTGTGGAGGAGAGGAGACTACCAGCAGAATATGACTCATCATGCTATGGTGGAGAGGAGACTACAAGCAGAATGTGACACATGCTGTGGAGGAGAGGAAACTACCAGCAGAATATGACTCATTATGCTGTGGAAGACAGGAGACTACCAGCAGAATATTACTCATCATGCTGTGGAGGAGAGGAGACTACCAGCAGAATATTTCTCATCATGCTGTGAAGGAGAGGAGACTACCAGCAGAATATTACTCATCATGCTGTGGAGGAGAGAGACTACCAGCAGAATATTACTCATCATGCTGTGGAGGAGAGGAAACTACCAGCAGAATATTACTTATCATGCTGTGGAATAGAGGAGACTACCAGCAGAATATGACTCATCATGCGGTGGAGGAGAGGAGACTACCAGCAGAATATGACTCATCATGCTGTGGAGGAGAGGAGACTACCAGCAGAATATTACTCATCATGCTGTGGAGGAGAGGAGACTACCAGCAGAATATGACTCATCATGCTGTGGTGGAGAGGAGACTACCAGCAGAATATGACTCATCCTGCTGTGGAGGAGAGGAGACTACCAGAATATTACTCATCATGCTGTGGAGGAGAGGAGACTACCAGCAGAATATTACTCATTATGCTGTGGAAGAGAGGAGACTACCAGCAGAATATTACTCATCATGCTGTGGAGGAGAGGACACTACCAGAAGAATATTACTCATCATGCTGTGGAGGAGAGGAGACTACCAGCAGAATATTACTCATTATGCTGTGGAGGAGAGGAGACTACCAGCAGAATATTACTCATCATGCAGTGGAGGAGAGGAGACTACCAGCAGAATATTACTCATCATGATGTGGAGGAGAGGAGACCACCAGAATATGACTCATCATGCTGTGGAGAAGAGGAGACTACCAGCAGAATATGACTCATCATGCTGTGCAGGAGAGGAGACTACCAGCAGAATATTACTTATCATGCTGTGGAGGAGAGGAGACTACCAGCAGAATATTACTCATCATGATGTGGAGGAGAGGAGACCACCAGAATATTACTCATCATGCTGTGGAGAAGAGGAGACTACCAGCAGAATATGACTCATCATGCTGTGCAGGAGAGGAGACTACCAGCAGAATATTACTTATCATGCTGTGGAGGAGAGGAGACTACCAGCAGAATATGACTCATCATGCTGTGCAGGAGAGGAGACTACCAGCAGAATATTACTTATTATGCTGTGGAGGAAAGGAGACTACCAGCAGAATATTACTCATCATGCTGTGGAGGAGAGGAGACTACCAGCAGAATATTACTCATCATGCTGTGGAGGAGAGGAGACTACCAGCAGAATATGACTCATCATGCTGTGCAGGAGAGGAGACTACCAGCAGAATATTACTTATTATGCTGTGGAGGAAAGGAGACTACCAGCAGAATATTACTCATCATGCTGTGGAGGAGAGGAGACTACCAGCAGAATATGACTCATCATGCTGTGGAGGAGAGGAAACTACCAGCAGAATATTACTCATCATACTGTGGAGGAGAGGAGACTACCAGCAGAATATTACTCTTTATGCTGTGGAGGAGAGGAGACTACCAGCAGAATATGACTCATCATGCTGTGGAGGAGAGGAGACTACCAGCAGAATATGACTCATCATGCTGTGGAGGAGAGGAGACTACCAGCAGAATATGACTCATCATGCTGTGGAGGAGAGGAGACTACCAGCAGAATATGACTCATCATGCTTTGGAGGAGAGGAGACTACCAGCAGAATATGACTCATCATGCTGTGGAGGAGAGGAGACTACCAGCAGAACATTTCTCATTATGCTGTGAAGGAGAGGAGACTACCAGCAGAATATTACGCATCATGCTGTGGAGGAGAGGAGACTACCAGCAGAATATGACTCATTATGCTGTGGAAGAGAGGAGACTACCAGCAGAATATGACTCATCATGGTGTGGAGGAGAGAGAGACTACCAGCAGAATATTACGCAACATGCTGTGGAGGAGAGGAGACTACCAGCAGAATATGACTCATCATGCTATGGTGGAGAGGAGACTACAAGCAGAATGTGACACATGCTGTGGAGGAGAGGAGACTACCTGCAGAATATGACTCATCATGCTGTGGAGGAGAGGAAACTACCAGCAGAATATGACTCATTATGCTGTGGAAGACAGGAGACTACCAGCAGAATATTACTCATCATGCTGTGGAGGAGAGGAGACTACCAGCAGAATATATCTCATCATGCTGTGAAGGAGAGGAGACTACCAGCAGAATATGACTCATCATGCTTTTGAGGAGAGGAGACTACCAGCAGAATATGACTCATCATGGTGTGGAGGAGAGGAGACTACCAGCAGAATATTATGCATCATGCTGTGGAGGAGAGGAGACTACCAGCGGAATATTACGCATCATGCTGTGGAGGAGAGGAAACTACCAGCAGAATATTACTTATCATGCTGTGGAATAGAGGAGACTACCAGCAGAATATGACTCATCATGCGGTGGAGGAGAGGAGACTACCAGAATATTACTCATCATGCTGTGGAAGAGAGGAGACTACCAGCAGAATATTACTTATTATGCTGTGGAGGAAAGGAGACCACCAGAATATTACTCATCATGCAGTGGAGAAGAGGAGACTACCAGCAGAATATGACTCATCATGCTGTGCAGGAGAGGAGACTACCAGCAGAATATTACTTATCATGCTGTGGAGGAGAGGAGACTACCAGCAGAATATTACTCATCATGCTGTGGAGGAGAGGAGACTACCAGCAGAATATGACTCATCATGCTGTGCAGGAGAGGAGACTACCAGCAGAATATTACTTATTATGCTGTGGAGGAAAGGAGACTACCAGCAGAATATGACTCATTATGCTGTGGAAGAGAGGAGACTACCAGCAGAATATGACTCATCATGCTGTGGAGGAGAGGAGACTACCAGCAGAATATTACGCATCATGCTGTGGAGGAGAGGAGACTACCAGCAGAATATGACTCATCATGCTATGGTGGAGAGGAGACTACAAGCAGAAAATGACACATGCTGTGGAGGAGAGGAGACTACCTGCAGAATATGACTCATCATGCTGTGGAGGAGAGGAAACTACCAGCAGAATATGACTCATTATGCTGTGGAAGACAGGAGACTACCAGCAGAATATTACTCATCATGCTGTGGAGGGGAGGAGACTACCAGAATATTACTCATCATGCTGTGGAGGAGAGGAGACTACCAGCAGAATATTACTCATCATGCTGTGGAGGAGAGGAGACTACCAGCAGAATATTACTCATCATGCTGTGGAGGAGAGGAGACTACCAGCAGAATATGACTCATCCTGCTGTGGAGGAGAGGAGACTACCAGCAGAATATTACACATCATGCTGTGGAGGAGAGGAGACTACCAGCAGAATATGACTCATCATGCTATGGTGGAGAGGAGACTACAAGCAGAATGTGACACATGCTGTGGAGGAGAGGAAACTACCAGCAGAATATGACTCATTATGCTGTGGAAGACAGGAGACTACCAGCAGAATATTACTCATCATGCTGTGGAGGAGAGGAGACTACCAGCAGAATATTTCTCATCATGCTGTGAAGGAGAGGAGACTACCAGCAGAATATTACTCATCATGCTGTGGAGGAGAGGAGACTACCAGCAGAATATTACTCATCATGCTGTGGAGGAGAGGAAACTACCAGCAGAATATTACTTATCATGCTGTGGAATAGAGGAGACTACCAGCAGAATATGACTCATCATGCGGTGGAGGAGAGGAGACTACCAGCAGAATATGACTCATCATGCTGTGGAGGAGAGGAGACTACCAGCAGAATATTACTCATCATGCTGTGGAGGAGAGGAGACTACCAGCAGAATATGACTCATCATGCTGTGGTGGAGAGGAGACTACCAGCAGAATATGACTCATCCTGCTGTGGAGGAGAGGAGACTACCAGAATATTACTCATCATGCTGTGGAGGAGAGGAGACTACCAGCAGAATATTACTCATTATGCTGTGGAAGAGAGGAGACTACCAGCAGAATATTACTCATCATGCTGTGGAGGAGAGGACACTACCAGAAGAATATTACTCATCATGCTGTGGAGGAGAGGAGACTACCAGCAGAATATTACTCATTATGCTGTGGAGGAGAGGAGACTACCAGCAGAATATTACTCATCATGCAGTGGAGGAGAGGAGACTACCAGCAGAATATTACTCATCATGATGTGGAGGAGAGAGACCACCAGAATATGACTCATCATGCTGTGGAGAAGAGGAGACTACCAGCAGAATATGACTCATCATGCTGTGCAGGAGAGGAGACTACCAGCAGAATATTACTTATCATGCTGTGGAGGAGAGGAGACTACCAGCAGAATATTACTCATCATGATGTGGAGGAGAGGAGACCACCAGAATATTACTCATCATGCTGTGGAAGAGGAGACTACCAGCAGAATATGACTCATCATGCTGTGCAGGAGAGGAGACTACCAGCAGAATATTACTTATCATGCTGTGGAGGAGAGGAGACTACCAGCAGAATATGACTCATCATGCTGTGCAGG